>FXXK01000135.1:939495-1122097 GCA_900184695.1 Betula pendula | reverse complement strand
CATTTGTTTGGTAGTTTGGGGGGACATTGTCACAATTGAAAGTTTGGGGGGGACATTGTCAATTAAATTGTAGTTTGAGGGAGGTATGTGGACTTTTCCCAAAATAAAATAAATAATACTAATGGGGTGAAGCCAGCTCAAGGCGGCGGCCAAACCCCCGCACAGGAATTGGGGAGACCTGAAAAGGAATGAAATATTTCATAATCAAGAAGAGGAAGAAAAATCTATAAGAAAAATCTATCTCCACTACTAAAAACTATTCTGTATCTCTTTCATGTACATTCTGACTCCGCCATGACAAATCACCTCAAAACCATCACAAAATAAAGCCAATAAAATTTGTGATTTGGGTTTTAAAAACCTGAAATTCATCATTGCCAAGCCATTTTTAGGTACCCTTGCGGCGTCTGAGACCCAAACCATTTTTGCGTCAACAATTTCAACCGGTCATCCCTAACCTCGCAAAACTTTTGGGCCCAGCCTTTCGGCTCAACTGGCTCGAACCCTAAACCCGGGGTCCTGTCCTTCGACATGGGGTTCACCGCTTGCGTCCAGTCCACAACATAGGCCGAGACCCTCCTCCGGAACTTGGTCCGAAATTCTGACCACGCTTGGTACTTGTAGTGGTTGACCGTTGCGCCCTCCAGGCTGATTGGCTTTGACCTGAAATTCTCTTTCACCTGAAAATGGTGTACCACGTTCACCAACGACGAATCAACTGCGTCCAACAGCAGGATAGACTTGTGCCGCTGCTCAATCTTTCTGCGGCACGTGTACCCCTGCGTGACACCCTCGATTGGATTGGACGTCTGATTCGACGGTCCAAAATCGTTGCACCTAATCATGACTTGACCGATCCAACGGTGTCGTGTGGGCCCCGATGACAATGTCTCCGGTGGGGTCCTCGGCAGGAGCGATCTGAGCATGCGAGTTGAGGGTTGCGTAGAACCATGCCACGATGGACTGAAAACAAACTCGTCAACATCAACATACATCATCCAAGTGCATGAGTCCTTGGCGTAGATCGCACCGTGGGAGAACCCAGCCTCCTGCGTCTTGGGCCAAATCCAAAACAGCGTCGTTACGTTATAGCCCTCTCGATTAAGCTCCTCAACAACTCTTGCCAAGTCATCGTCGCTATCGTTGTCGTATAAAATGAACTTTTGGACGCCAATCTTCGAGTGGTACATGACCCATTCTTTCAAGAACTTTGCGACGTTGTAAACCATGGTACATGCGCACAATAGCGACTTCTGCTGATGTGGACTCGCTAAGCTGCGCGGGGGCGTGTAGTACGCAACCGAAGGGGCCACCAGATTTTCGGCCACGATTTCGAGGGATATTTTGATTCGCCCGTCGTCCCCGCCAGAACTAACCGCCGTTAAGTTCGGGTGAGGGCACCTGAACACCTCCTGCACGGAGCTCGTGACGGGGGTTTTAACGGCGCCTTTAGTTTCTTCACCGAACACGCACATGAACTCGTGTGGAGGCCGGTTCAATCCCTGGCGGTGATTCACGCCTTTCACGAACAAAACGACGTCTTCTTCCGTCGAGAACGACTCGTACGCCACGAAAGTCCACCTGATCAGCTGCGGCGTTGGCGTCGCAGCCGGAGATTCGTTCTCCGAAGGTTTTATCAGAACCGGCTGCAGGAACGGCCGGAGACGACGGACGCTGCTCGGCATGACGCACTTGAACATGATCCGGTTCGTGAACGGGAGAACCCCGGAAAAACTCGGCACCGACGTGTCGTTGTTCTGGAAAAGACACCGGTGCTCCTCGCCGGAAGCGGGCGAAAGCGCAGTCTCGGGCGAGACGATCACTAGAACCTTCCAGGCCGGCAACAGAATAGAGACGGTGGCGACAGAGTCCCCAATGGAGGACACGCGTCGAGTCCGGAGGTGGCCGAGTTCTTGAGGCTCATGATCGCGATGATTCTCTTGGACGGCGTAGTTGACAAGATTCGCATTCTTGGATCGAGCCGGGAGATTGTTCGCCGAGTACCGAATCTGTTTCTCGGAAATCGCATCGCGAGAGAGATGGAGGGAGACGAAGGCGAAGAGAACGAGAGCAAGGAAGCCGAAGACAAAGGTGGTACGGACCCTTCTGCGCATGGTTTCTTGATGGTGGGAAAACGAATTCCAAGTGAAATAATATTTGGAATTGAAGAAACAGAGTGGGAATAGGGACTTGTTAAAAAGGAGCATCAGGGTTTGTTAATGGTATCTCTTTGTCTCGGAATGTTTGGAGGGTTTGTTACTGATAAGAGGGGAAAGGTTTTATAAAAGTTTGATGAAGAGGTAGAGTTCGAGAGGGAGAGGGAGAGGGAGAGGGAGAGGGTTTTTCTAATGCGGGAAGGTTCGTGGGTTTGTGATTGTGTCACAGACGCCCCCTACTTGTTCGTAGTGAAGGCCTTTTATTTTTGGGGTGTTTCCTGATTAGTTGTATGACGGTATGCTTTATTGGCTTCTTAACTTTTTTGGACGAGTCTAGTGTAACTAATTCTTAACAACCATCGAGG
Organism: Betula pendula; assembly: GCA_900184695.1. NCBI lineage: Eukaryota > Viridiplantae > Streptophyta > Magnoliopsida > Fagales > Betulaceae > Betula > Betula pendula. The sequence goes on along the minus strand of FXXK01000135.1, from coordinate 1,119,576 downwards.
TCTAAGAGAATTTTCTTAATTTAGGATTAAGGAATTTATGATTAATTCCTTAATTTGAACATGATACGGTATCTAATTAATACTTGTTATGATTTTTTTTTTTAAATAAATAAATTGAGAAATCATAGGATAATTTTTTTTTTCTTTTTTTTTAAAAAATATATGGAGTACCTACGCTATAAACTAATGCGTCCGACCAAAGGTCCTCCGGCCCAAAAGGCTGGTCCGGTCCTAACCCATGCTCACCAAAAAGCATGCACACGCGAACACCTCCCTTGGCAGAGGCCCCAAACAGAAACAAACTAGATGAAGAATAAAATTGGCCTCATTAATGACTCATCAGACAAAATCATAAAAAAGAAAAGAAACCAAATTAAAGAATCACAGAAAAGGAAAACAGCCATTGGCAATCCACCCCCTTAAGGAAAGCCAACTATAAGCTCTAAGAGACTTACCTCTCAAAAACTCACTCATTAAAAAAATTAGGCTAGTGGCTCCAAACAAAATAGAAAATAAAATCATCACATTTAATAAATGATTCCATGGCCGATGGCACTTGCCTTACTCGGCAAACTTAGTAATCTATGGCAAGTAGTCTCAACAAAAGGTAATGAAAATACAGCTCTCAAGTACACTCTGATTACTTGTTCTTTTACTCATATCCACGTTCTGATTAATCTTTTTTTTTTTTTTTTCATTTAGCCATTCTAAGTGGTTTTGCCGTCACCTATTTTGACTTCTTTAATAGGGCTCCGGCATCGGAAGCTTGACGTGCGTGGCCAGTGTATCAACAAATCCAATTAAAGATAATTACAACAAAAAGGTGATAATGTTGATAAAATTCAGGGCAAATTTTCAATAGCTTATCCATTAAAAAAGGGACTATGTACTTTTCATTATTTTGTTGATATATAGAATCTTAATAAGATGGGAAAATCAAAACTAGTTGCGTATATTTTAATTTTATGGTTTTGCTGAAAAAAAAAATAACACATTGAAAGATGTTTAAAGAATTAACTACTTGACATATATGAAAGAGACGGCTGGCTTGGATATGAGGTGTTAGCGTCGACTTGATAGACTTGGTAAGGTAATTATTATTTAATGTGTTGTTATATATGAATTACGACGTCACTAGTAGTGTCTTGCACGATAGCTTTTGCCAAACAAACGCCCATGAGTCACATAGCCTGCAAAGCCATTGGAGCAGCAGCCGTTATCGGCCATTTTCTAACTCATATATATAATAATACACCAATTTCGTCCCAAATCAAATGCTATATCCAATAATATTGTTGATCATTATAAAAAGTTAAAGAATAAAAGGTGAATGATAGAGAAAGAATGGTTGTAGCCTTCTTTTATGTGACAACCTTGCCAAGTGATCTTACCGATGTCAAGTTTGAAGAGGCATTGTCAAAATTGATATTAGATTACGAGATTGGGTCTGCCAAGAGGTAAAAGAGAAGAACGGTATAGAAAAAACAACACACACAAAGGTGGTATTGTGGGATCTCCTGTAATTAAGTATATTAACTATTTTTTTTTTAATACTCTTTTTAATATGAAATACAACACCTACAAATTATTCACAACAATATGTTTAGATTATTGCAATTCAAACAATTAATTGAGAAAGGGCTCCAAACTTCTATCTAGGTAGGTGGCCGGACTCTATCGAAACCCTCTCTCATGCTGGGGTCGAACATGCTACCGATGGTTTACCATGATTGGTAGTAGAGCGTTTTTCAGAAAAACAAAAAAACAAAGTTTGTATAAGCTGTGTACTTTATGACTGAAATAAAATAAGAAAAAAAATAATGCTACATATCACATAAATATCTTACAAATATTTTATAAAGTTGTCGTGACAAAGTTTAATATTAATAGCCTTTTGATCAGCCTTTCATTATTGTTTCACAGCATTTTCCGCCTGGAAATGCAAATCATACGAAACTGGATAAAGCTACATGTGAGTTAACTTTGGAAAGAATTAAAGGATATAATCCCTTTCGTGAAAATGTAATAAAGTATTTTCAGGAATGAGCTTTGTGTGCATTGGAAGGAGAACTCAGAACAGTACAGGACAAACCTTTTGATGCCGTGAGAGAATGTGCGAGCTGTAAAGCCATGGCCAACGTACGGTGCTCAGCTCTCCTCGTTTGCTGCGTATTTGATGTAATTTCGTCCAACACACTTCACTTATCCCGTTTTGTAGCAGAAAATCCTGCATTAAGAATCAAGAATAATTAAAAAATAAATTAAAAATCGCAAAAATCTTTTGAGTCTACTGCCAAACTGTGTTGGATCGATCAGTATCATGATGAGGGTCTGATCAGGACTTTGTCCCCATTATTTAGTTCATAGTTGAACTAGAAACCAATAATTTTAGGGTGTATTTGAAATTATGATTTTGTAGATAATGCGCATAACTTTAAATCAAATTATAAAAAATAAATTTTTTGTATTTTTTAAAAATTATGATTTGAAAACATTAAAAAATTTGCATTTTTAAATTGTAGGTAAGTGAGTGTTTGTTTAAAAATACAGAATTTTAAAGGTTAAACTGTGATTCTAAAGGCTAAATCGCGATTTTGCTAAACGCTTAACTGCGTTTTTAAAAATCATGTTTTAAAATCACACATTTAAAATCGCACTTTTTGAAATCACATACCCAAACTAACCCTTAGAGAGTGATTGAAATTTCGATTTTGTAGACAAAAAGTGTAATTTTAAATTAAAATCGTAAAAAATTGATTGTTTGAGAGTGCGATTTGTTGAAAACGCATAATTTTAAAGGTCAAAATGTAATTTTGTTAAACATTTAATTACATTTTTTAAAATCACATTTTTAAATCACACATTTTAAAATTATTATTTTAAAATCACAATTTTTAAAATCACAATTCCAAACAAATAATAAAAGAGGAGGCTCGACGTTACATGAGATAATGGTCTTATTCTTATATGATTATATCATTTAAAGAAAAAATAAAATAAAAAAATAAAAAAAAGATATTTTAAGAGAAAGTTATATCCTTATCCTCATGAGAAATAATAGGTTACAAAAGTTTTGGTATAAAAATCTCTTACAAAATAGAGTAACACTAAATGATTGGGTAAAAAGTTTTTGTACAAAAATTTTTATACACCTAGCATTCCTCTATTCTCATTCTCATTACTTAACTCGTTCTCTTTTGAAAGTATTTGAGCTTTTTTTGTTTGTTTGTTTGTTTGTTTAAGGTTAACCAATTCAAATGACACACAGGAATTAAATTAGTCCAAAGTATGTCAAACTGAGGATAAAAGAAACGTAAATACGATGTCTATTTTAAGTGAAATTGAAAAAAATTTATTTTATAGTTCAAATATTATTTTATAATATTTAACTATATATATATTGTACCAAAAAATGAATCTGTAAAATTCAATATAAATCGTGAAACTAATGAATTTTCTCCATTTCACTTAAAAAGGCTAGAAGATGAATATGCTCCCACAAATATTTAATTTAGTGAATAATTAAATTTGTCGAGAATTATGAAAAAAGTGGAGGCATAAGGCATTGGATTGACAGGTGCTTCCCTTAATATATTAGTTTAGAACATGCTTTAATCTTACGTTCCTACACCGAGCCAGCCTTAAAGCATGACTGTGATAGATGTACCAATTAATGGAGTTTTGTTGATACTAATGCGAGACGTGTTTATTGAGATATCCTTTCGAATCATCAAACACTTTTCATGTCTTCATTCACAAGTTCCTTCTTTATAAATATGGCATCTCATGATACTATATAGTATATATTTTCAATCTCCTTTGTAAATCCTAAAGATTAGCAGTACGGGAGGACATGACAAACAGTACTCTAAACACAATTAGTTTATGAATCGCATACGTGGAATGTCGGTTACATATATACATACATATATGTTTGATAATGTCTTTCACATATCTACATTCAATGTATTTAAGATTATTTAAATGGGCTTTATTTTAATAGTATCATTTTAGAATGAGTCAAGTCAATTTAATCCCCTGGTGTTCATCATAAATAATTGTGCCTATGATTGAATAACTCAGTTTTTTTTTTTTCTTGGATGCTGATGGGATAACTAATTAAAGTCTATTTGACGACTGTATGGTATTGTATATTTTTTGTCCGTTGATTTGGTCAAGTAACCGGGTCAAAAATAACAACAAAAGCAACTGGGTCAAAGTGTTTTTATATTATATATCCGGGCCTTGTCCATTTCTAGAAGATGACATGGCACAGCCAGGTTCTCTCTACTATAAAGAGCATATGGGTCATTAGCCTATCGTTACGTCTTTTTTCCTTCATGAAGCCTAGGCCTACCAGAAAATATGTCAATATTATTATTATTATTATTATTATTATTATTATTATTATTTCCTTTTCGTTCAGTTTTTGTTTTATTTCTTAGTCATCTTTGAACGACCAGTAACTCTACCCCTTTGGAAATTTTATTTTCGCTAAATTGCTTTTGATAATTTACTCTAGATGACCATATTGTCGAGGGGCCTCTAAGGCCCGACGGCTAAGAAGCCCAAGAAGAGTGGGGGTATTTGGCAAAGAAGGGGATTGTGGGTTAGGAGATTGTTAATTTTAGATGTAATATAAAATAGAAAGAATGTTATAAATTTTTTGTATGGAAAAGTGAAATTTTTGTTTTTTAGTGAGTATTTTATTTAAATGGTAATAAAAAATTAAAAAAAATTGTTAAAAAGTAGTTGATGTAATATAAAAAGTAGAAATATTTTTTTTTTGAAAAAAATCAAATTCATGAACAGTACAGTCTAAGTCTCTTGCAAAACATGCCCAGTATGTCCAAACCCGAGAACTCTAAGAAATTCTCATATCAGCAAGCCGAAACCAAGGCGAACAACCTTGGACTTGAGTTTACTCTCGCTCTAGTGAAACGCTTCGCAGTCGATTTCTCTAATGGCTTTTATGATTAATAATTTCATTTTATATTTTTGATATTATTCTTGCAGTATTTGTTGTTAGCATGTTGTCTTTTGCTTTTTTATTTTTCTGTTAAATACGCTTTAATTTCATTTGTGTTTTACATAAATAGTGCAGTTCCTCCATGTGATCAACAACCCAAATGACAATGTGGGAATGGTGTTGATTTCTTAAAGTTAAAAAAATGCTTAATTACCTGCAGCCGATGATATTTGCCATCAAGAGAAATGATAGGTTTTTGCATACATGAACTCTACTAATTAAAAAAGTAATTAAATGAGAACCTCTTAAATGTTCTACACATGTTTTGCCTATATAGTAGACTTTTACGGACAGGAATCCTCTCTGCAATTCATTGTTAGGATTTAATTTTGTTTATGTTACTGTTTACTCCTAAATGGGCCGTGCTAGAGCGCCCACGAGAGGCCCAAAATGTTATGGGTTACGGGTTGGGGTACCGGCTCGACCTACTTGTTATGGTAATAAATATGGTAGTGTTGGCTAATGATGAATCACTGAATCAGAGCCACATAAAATGCAAATGAATGTTGTTATAACTTACCAAGGATGATCTCAAGCAAAGTTTAGTGTAGCAGGTGTGGACTTGGAATAATCGAATTTGCTCGAAATTAATGTTCGAGATGATTTATTTTGTGGTGTAAATTAGATTTAATAAATGGTTTTCCTTTGTATTGCTCTTTACGAGGTTGTCCTCTTCGATTGCTATTATGAGCTACATAGGGTGGATAGCTGCCCCATGGTCTTTTGTTTTCTGGTTGGTTTGTTTAAAGTTGCACTTTCTTTGATAATTGGTTTCAAGTTTCTAAAAATTTGTACTCATAACTTTGAAAAATACTTTGTTTCCTTGGTTTTTTATTCTTCTTTGTTTTACATTTTGCAATGGGCCTTCCACTAAATTTATCTGAAAATAGAACTTAAATTTATTGATGCAAACATAAAAAATTTATTTAAAAATAAGTTTTTATTTTCTCTTTTGGATTTTAGCAATTTTTAAAATGAACATAACGGCAAATAAAAAAATGTTTATTAATCAACTTTTTCATTCATTTGAGCATAATTGATAATTTTAGTATTAAACTAGTTTCATTTGAGACAATCTTAGGTAGAGAACTTATTTCGTGTGCTCCACGTGCTCTACAATAAGACCTAAATTCGATCACTAAAAGAAAAGAAAACAAATAGTGTTGAAGGAGAAGAAATTATAACTGTTTGGGAGAAATTGACTATTGGTTAGAATTTTAGTAAAAAGATCTGCTAATGTTAAGAGCATTATTAATTTACGAGTAATTCTAAATACTTAACTTTCATTTTACTCTCATACAATTAGGCTAATGTAATAGTATTTATTAACTCTTAAACTTTTTTAATTTTTCAATAAAGGTTTATTTAATGGTCTATAGACACAGTCACACCAGTCTAATTATTTGAAAATAGAATGAGAATTGACTCAATTGAGTATGTTGCATTACTCTTTATTTACAATCTCATTTTTGGTTGTTTTATACATAATCCTAGACGAGGCCCAAGAGATTATGGTGCACTTGATTAACATTAGCATCTAGGGTTCCAAACAAACTATGGGCCGATGCCCAAATACAAATTTTATGTATGTATGTGCTGTCTTACTTGCTTCTTAAAATACAAAATCATTTGATGGGCCATTTGCAGACTCTAATGTGGCCCACCTGTAATTTTTAGCCCGAACCTTGATCAATAGGTACCAAGAGGCCAACAAGAGGAGCCCCATTCATGGGGACAATGGGCCCAACAAATTTTGCTTTTTGTTTTGTTTTTTTTTTTTTTGTCACCATTAGAAACCTATCAGACATATGGGCTATACAGTGAAAGCGTTGTCCTCTCTTGATGTCTCCTTGTTCAAAGGCAAGACATTATCTATCCAGTCAGTTGGGCCTTTGTGGAGTTTGAAGGACCACATATTCCTGCATGAGACCCCGTATTTAATAGTAATTTTGAAAGACGAAAAAAAATCAAGAGAGGAAATGAATAGTTAAAAAAAAGGCAAAAGATTCCCCGTCAAAGCAAAAGAAAAAGGAAAGATGCTAAGCTGATCACCCGTCCACCAAATTTAAAAAGAAGAAACAAAGACGCCAACCTGACAAACTTTAGTAAAGCAAAAGAAAAGATGCCGATAACAGTCGCAAAATCTTCAGTGAAATGGCATACAATGTAATATAATTCACAAATTCATCCAAAAAAAAAAAATCTTCAGTGAAATGGCAGTTTTTGTTATCCTAATGTGATATTTTCCTTGCGTCCTTCCTTCTACCCTTTCGACTTTCCCTACCAAACATCTCGAGTTCTCCGATCAAGAAAAATTGTTTAATCATCTGTAAATGTCTTTCCAAGATCGCAACATGATCAACAACTGTGCCTTCTGAACTCTCATCGTCTATTTCCTCTCCAATCGACCATTTCTTTCCTCTTAATTACATCTTTCTCCCCTTTTATCACTACCACCCTAACCAAAAAGACAAAAAAGAGCAACGAGAGAGAAGATAAGCAAACATGGCCGACAGTGTTGTCACTTTCATACTAGGATACTTGTCCAGTCGACTCCAAGAAGAAGCCAATTTCATTATTGGAGCGGAGGATGGAGTCAAGTCACTTCAGGATGAGCTCAGTTTTATAAATATATTCTTGGAGAGCTCTGCGGAAAAACAGAACGATAAAATAGTGAAGGAAGTAGTTCGGAAAATCAGGGAGGTGGCATACGAGGCTGAGGATGTGATCAACAGTTACATCGACAAGGTTGCGGAACACGAGAGGAGGAGCACGATAGGGAGGAAATTTCATTACCCTTTTCACAAATTGATGCTTCGAAATGTTGGAAAGAATATAGCAGGCATCAAAGAGAAAATCAACGACATCTACATCAATAAGGAAAGGTACGGCATTGAAAGAGTTGATGCTACTGTAAATGCAGTCGAGGAAGAGGCAATTCACAGACGTAGAAGAGAAGTCGAGGAAGATGACGTGGTGGGCTTCACTGTTGACTCAACGACATTGGTGAAGCAACTTATTGAAGGGGACCCTAAGCTCGATGTCATTTCAATCATCGGAATGGGCGGGTTGGGCAAGACCACTCTTGCCAGGAAAATATACAATAATCTTCGTCTCATGAGGCACTTTGACTGTCACGTATGGGTGTACGTATCTCAAGATTTCAAAATCAAAGAGCTGTTGCTTAAAATTTTAGACGAGTTGGGAATGGAAATTGAAGGCATGAGTGAGGAATCTGAGAATGAACTAAAAAAGAAGCTATTGAGATGCTTGCAAGGGAGGAGGTACCTAGTAGTGATGGACGACATTTGGAGAAATGAAGTCTGGGATGAGGTAAGATCTGCTTTTCCTGATAACTCCAACGGAAGCAGAATATTGATCACTAGCCGAAATAAAGAAGTGGCTTTACATGCAAGCCTTACTCCTCCCCACCTTCTCCAATTTCTTAACAACGATGAAAGTTGGGAACTCTTTAGGAAAAAGGTGTTCCGAAGAAGAACATGTCCTCCCGAATTAGAAACTCTGGGGAGACAAATCGCAGAAGGTTGTCATGGCTTACCCAGTGGCGGAGCTAGGAATTGATCTGAGTAGGGGCGAAACTAGAATGATAAAATAATTTTTTGTTCTCTTTATATCCACATTTTTATTATATATAATTATGGTAAACACAGTTCAAAATAAAAATTATAACACAATATATGTATTATAAAAAATTCATCTATCAAACTTCATAATTATATGCCATAATTGAAATATTAGTAAGTTGACATGTAAGCACTAGTATAAACATAAACAAAAATACTAAATACAAAGTGTCTAAAATTGCATCCTACGCTCTTTTAGAGAAACAAAATCATCAAGTATCAAATCTGAATTGAAGCTCTCCAAAATTTCCCTTTCAATATAAACAACTAAAGTATTTGCAAGAAACTCATCCTCCATTTTATTACGAAGTCTTGTTTTAACAACTTTCATAGCTGAAAATGCTCGTTCGGTAGTCGCTGTAGATACTGGAAGAGTCAAAACAAGACGAATCAATCTGTCAATAAGATGATATCTCTCTGATTTTTCTGTCTCTTTCAATCCTCGACATAATTCCGCAATGGAAGACAAATTTTTTAATTTCGGATCATTAAGCATATCAACTTCAAAATGCTTCAACTGAAATTTCAAATTAATTTTTTCTTGCTCTGAAAAATCAAGAGGGTAGTACTTTTCTGCAAGACTACATATGTCATCCATGCTAAAGGATTTATAGGCATCCTTTGGATCCAAAGCAGAGCTAAGTGTCAAAAGTTCCATTGCCCTTTCACCAAACCTATTATCGAGCTCTTGCAACTGAAAGTCTATGGTAGCATTGAATATGTCAAAATGATAATGATGCTCTACTGTGATGTGATCCCGTTGATTACGACCTCGACGTTGAACATAACGAGCACTCAAATCTGGAATATCAATTTCAAATTTCTTGGAGAAAGAGACTACTTTCTCAAGCAAACTATCCCAATCTTCATCTCTCAACTTTTGGATGAGTTTCTTTGTATTAGCAACTAATTGCACAGCAGTCAAGATATCTTGAGATTTTTGTTGTAAATGTTGACAAAGACCATCAGTAATTCCCATGATTTCTTTCATCAAATGTAAAATGAATATGAATTGGAATGAAGTAATCATTTTATAAGCAGCATTAGCATCACCACGTTGAGAGTAAGTTGATCCTTCAGTTATAATATTTTCAAGCACTGAACAAGTAGCATTAAACATCCTTACTAGGCTACAAATAGAATGAAAATGAGAGCTCCAACGAGTATCACCAGCTCTTTTCAAAGTGCCAATTTGATTAGCTCCTTTTCCAGTTTCAAGTTCATCAATAGCCAACATATGTGCAATTTCTGCTGCTTGAGTAGCTTGCAGTTCATCATGACGTTTACATGAAACACCAACAACATTGATAATAAAATTCAAATTTGAGAAGAACTCATGAACAGAAACTACCTCTCGAGATGCAGCAACTAATGCTAATTGTAAACGATGAGCGAAGCAATGAACATAATATGCATAAGAACAATCATTAAGAAATAATGCCTGTAATCCTTTCCATTCACCACGCATATTGCTAGCACCATCATACCCTTGTCCACGAATATTTTGAATATCAAGACAGGGACGAGAAAGAACAATAGATATTTTATTCTTCAAAGTCAATGCTGATGTATCTTTAACATGGACAATATCAAAGAACCGTTCTTGTATAAAACCATCTTTGTCAACAAATCTCAAAACAATAGCCATTTGTTCTCTCTTAGACTCATCTCGTGCCTCATCAACAATAATGCAAAATTTTGAATTACCAATTTCTTCACGAATTGCATTTCGTACCCTCCTTGCCAAGACTTGTAAAATCTCTTTTTGGATATGATGTGAAGTATATTTAGCATTTTGTGGAGCATTTTCTAAGACAAGCTCAGCAACTTTCTCATTGTACATGGATACAAGTTCTATCAACTCAAGAAAATTGCCACGATTTTTTGAATCGGGACTCTCATCATGACCTCTAAGAGCACATCCTTGGGATGTTAAAAATCGAATACAATCAATTGAAGTCTTCAATCGCAATCGATTGTTTAATTTTTGTTCTGAAGTTTGCTTATCAATCACTTTTTCAATATGTTGAGATTGGTTCATCAAAGTGTCACAACACTGAACAGCATTATTATGAGGTGAACATGGATCTTTTCCCATATGGACCAAAAAAGCACAATTTATGCCATCATTAATCTTTTTCCAATTACGAAATCCTTCAACAGTAAATGCATTAGCTCCGGGCCATCCCGTCAGCTTTTTACCGAAAAGATAGCAGGGTAAACAATAAGCAGCATCTTTTGTAGGAGAGTATTCTAACCAATCAAACATCTTATACCAAGATGATTGAAATCTTCGACGATTTTTTCCATTTCCCGAAAACGGAAATCCAGGACTCTTAGCAGGAATGAATCTATGTGGACCTTCTCTAATATAAGCACGTCTAATTTCATCTTGTTGACTAAGTGGATATTCCGATATTTGAGGACGTAATCCTGGATCAGGTTGTAAAGTAAAACTGTCAACTGGCTGAACTTGAGATTCAATTCTTGGCATCTTAGAAGAACGTTGCTCTGGAGCTGAAGCTTGAGGATTAGATGTCGAAGAAGACATTTTAGAATTTGAATCAGCATCTTTTTTCTTAAAAAATGCATCTATTGTTTTTGGCTTGCCCATGATGTAATCTAAGATTTTCGAAAACCTGAAAATTTATTTATCTATTAGCTTAATGTTTTTTAACACTAAACAACTCATGATTGATGGCACTTATTCCAATATTAGCATATTATGATCACTATTAATCTAATCAATTTTTAAAAAAATGTCTTAATAAAAAGAACAAACAATAACAAATAACGTACCTGAAAGTGGCAAAAATCTACTGAAATTTATTGATACTGGCAAAATCTCAAAGTACGAAGAAAACCTTCTCAAAAAATGCTAATGTTGTTCTTATCTGAATAAGAGAAAAAAGAAAAGTTAATAAATTTATTTATAGTAATATAAATGTGAAATAAATAACAAAAATTTTGTTAGCATAAAAAAAAAAAAATCTAAATACACCACAAAGGGACAAAAAGTGTTCAAATTGTTCCTAAGACTTCAACCGAATGTCTCTTTATTTTTTTCTTTTTTTATTTTCTTTCATCCTTTGAACCAATTTTCAAAACAAAAATTGATGACACATTGACACATCTCACAAAAGACAAATAGAAAGTAATTAAACATTACACCTGCACAACTATCGTAAAATAAACAAAAATTTTAACAAAAAGTCATGAGAATTGACAACACCCACAATTCACAATTAATGCACATATAACATATATAGTCACACAGTACAAACCCATCGTCTGTCTGACTCTCACAAGTCAGTAAAGTACTAAAATCAGATAAGAAATTGCCACACAGCCCACACCCACACGTAATCTCAGATCCTCACCAATTTCTATTCAATTTTCAATTTTTTTTTTTTTTTTTTTTTTTTTTTTTTTTTTTTTTCTGAGCGACTAGCGCTTCACGCAATTCAGGATGGCATATTTTAATAGTTAACAAAACTCTCTCTCTCTCTCAGTTTCAAAATTGAAAACAGAAAACATATCATACCAGTGTATCACCAGTGGCGGAGATTCGGGGAAGAACAACAGAAGACAAACAACTGAAGAGGAAGAGCAGATTCGGAGAAGAACAACAGAAGACAAACAACTGAAGAGGAAGAGCGGAAGAGTCGAAGAGGCAACTGTGCTTTCTCCGATTTTTCTGACTTTCAGTTTTTCTAAGAGATCAGAAATTTAGAAGAAAAAGGTTTGTTTGTTTGACGTCGGCGTAGGTAAGTAAAAGATTTTGGTTGGGTAACTTTAGGTTGAATTAGTGGGAGATCAGCCCAAATTTAAGGGCAACTTAATTTTGTAAAGGCCAATGCTAGTAGATTGGGCTTAAATTTGTAGGGGCGAGAGTTGATTTGGGCTTAAAATAGGCTTAAGTATTTTTTTTTTGAAAACAAGTTGTAGGGCAGGCGCCCCTGCTCGCCCTCCTCTAAATCCGCCCCTGGGCTTACCCCTTTCGATTGTGGTATTAGCAGGCCTTTTAGCAAACAAGGAGAAGTCAATCCACATATGGTCGAAATTTGTTGGTCATGTAAATAGTTTCCTAATTACTCGTGCGGAGGATACCGTTATATGCCAGAAAATACTGTCCTTAAGCTACACGGATTTGCCCCGGCGCTTGAAACCGTGCTTTTTGTATTTTGGTATATACCCCGAAGACTTTGAGATTCCAGTAAGGCAATTGATGCACCTGTGGGTAGCGGAGGGTTTCATACAACAAGCTGGCCATAGATTCCCGGAGGATGTTGCTGAAGACTACTTAGAGGAGCTCATTGATCGAAGCTTGATCCAAGTGGCTAGAAGGAGGACAGATGGAGGAGTAAAGGCATGCCGTATCCATGATCTTTTGAGAGAACTCTGCATATCAGAGAGTGCGGAAGAGATGTTTCTTGAGGTTCAATCAGAAAATCATTTAGTCACGAACAAATCCCGTAGACTATCCATCCAAGGTAACACACGTCGATACATTTCTTTAAACCCCTCAGTCCCTAAGAATGCCCGTTCTTTGTTCTTCTTTAGTGATACAATGTATCACCGTGATAAATGGTATTGGGTCCAAAAGAACTTCAAATTGCTTCGGGTGCTTTATGACGAGAAAGTAGCAATTTCAGTTGTGCTCAACAGCATACCAACATTTATCCATTTGAGGTACTTGACGATAAACCTCAATGGTGACAGTTTTTTCCCAAATTCCATTTACAACCTTACGAATCTAGAGACCCTTTACGTAAAGGGCAATTTTTGTGTGGGATATTTGCCTAAAGGGATATTTAAGCTGCAACGTTTAAGGACTCTGTATGTTCCTCGTGGATTGTTGTGGTTACCTTGCGATTCAGAGGTAGCTCTAGGGAACCTCCAAGTTTTTTCCGTCGCATCAATTATTTATGATCCTGATCAAAAGCATAGTTTCCCGGTCGTTCTGGATAAGTTTCCTAACGTTAGGAAATTGAAAATATCAATTGATGCGCCGCGAAAGGAGATTATTGAAGCCAAAGAAATAGTTTCTTTTCCAAGCCATTTGGCTCATCTTGAAATATTGAGAATTGATAGTTGTGGAAATATTCGTGGAATTCCGAATTCAATTCCATCAACAATCACCATGCTAACCATAAAAGGTGGTGTCTTCAAAGTCCGTGGCCGCATGACAGAGCTGGAAAAGCTTCCCAATCTTCGGATACTTAAACTAGAAGGAGATCACTATTTATCTGATATTAATATCCACGTCGGTGCAGATTCGTTTCCCCAACTTCAAGTACTCAAATTGAGTAATTTGAGAACTGAAGAATGGAAACAGGAGAGAGGTGCAATGCCAAGCCTTAGGCATTTGGTTATGATCAGCTGTTGCAATGAATTTAGTAGCGCACTAGAACTATTGAGTTTGACCACTTTGCGATCTGTGGAGGTGATAGAGTGTCCAAGATTGGCTACAAAGCTTCGTGAATTGCAGACGGGAGTTGGGTTTAATCTACTGATCAAGGATTGAGAGAGCCAGCATGCAGGTAATTGCTGAAAAGAGATATTATTAAGTTACGATTCTCTTCGTAGATTTATCAATTAATTTAATTGCTCCTTCTCTATCTTTTATAAAATTGTTTATTACGTTATGACAGATCAACTTCCACTGAAACTGAAATGGTGTTCCTTTCTATTGCTCTTATACCAGGTTGTCCTCTTTAATTGCCCCATGGTCTTTGTTTCCAGCTGGTTGGTTTGTTTGAAGTTGCAATATCTTTGAATAATTGGTTTCGAGTTTCCACTAATTTGTACTCATAACTTTGAAAACTACCTGGTTTCCTTTTAGTTTCTTATATTGTTCTTTGTTTTACATTTTGTGGAGGGCCTTCCACTGAATATACCTGAAAATAGAACTTAAATATATTGATGCCAATATAAATAATTTATTTAAAAATAAGTTTTTATTTTCACTTTTGGATATTAACAATTTTTAAAATGAACGTAACAGCAAGTAAACACTCTAATAAGACATCTAACGAACCAGACCTTGGAGTGAAAAAATGTTTATAGAGAAAAGAAAACAAAAGATTCTGTTGAGGGAGAAGAAATTATAACTGTTTGAGAGAAATTGACTATTGGTTAGAATTTTTGTAGGAAGATCTGCTAATGTTAAGAGCATTATTAATTTACACTTTTGATCTCATTTTTGGTTGTTTAATACATAATCTTAGATGAGGCCCAAGAGATTATGGTGGACTTGATTAACATTTGCATCTAGGCTTCCAAACAAACTATGGGCCGAGTCCCAAATACAACTTTATGTATGTATGTGGTGTCTTGCTTCTTAAAAAAACAAAATCATATCATTTCATGGGCCATTTGCACACTCTAATGTGACCCACCTGTAATTTTCAGCCCGGATCTTGATCAATAGGTACCAAGACTTCAGGAAGAGGAGCCCCAGTCATGGGGACGATGGGCCCAATATACGTGATTATTTAATTAGTAAAACCTAAAGTTTTGTCGCCACTTCCTATTGAGTCCACAGAATGTATTATAAAATGAGTTAGTGGGTTTTGGGGTCTCTTCCATTTCCTGAATTAAACTCCCTGAAGCCAACCCCTCTAGCTGTGAATGCTCTAAGGCAAAAGATGGAACCCACTAATCATGCGGACCCAAGCATGAGTGGCCCTCTTCTATTATAATCAAGTGCTAATTATTTATATTATCTATCAATGAACTCTCCACCGAAAGGCAAAAGCTCACATGGAATTAGGTGGACTGCATCAACCTTACCCACAAAGATCAGATATGCTCGGGTTTGCCATTTAAATATATATACTCATATAAATCTATCAAAGATCATCATTGTTTTATAAATAAATATATAATCTAACCTTAATATTAAATTAAGGTGACAACTTTCCTTTATTATTTTTCTTGGATGTTACATGTCCAAATGGTTAGGATTAATGATTATTGTCTTTAACCGAAACCGCCTTAGAGGATTATCATATTTCGTAATCGCAACTGTTCCGCCTTAAACAGTTAGTGAGTTTAAAATAATTAACTGCACCACATAACCGCTTTTTAAGTATGAAATAATGAAACTATTTTAGTGTTTTGAACCTCTTTATAAGGCATATTTTAGATGGTTTTAAGCATTTTTTAAATAAATAGAAGGCTTCAAGTATTTGTCATGAAACTTACCAAAAAAAAATAATAATAATAATTCTCTGCATTAGAGATGCACACGAAATACATAATATTTAATATTTATTTTTTATTTTTTATATATATTCAATATATGTTATATATAAGGGTAGGTTGTTGACAGTTATTAACCGCCTTATGTAAAAATTATGTTATAGTTTTCAAGGTTTTTGATACCACCTCCCTTCATATCCTGTGCTGGCACTAATATCTCTTTCCACTTATGTAATGATAATTTAGGAGCAAATCTCGTCGTAAAATGAATTTGTGAGAACTTCATTGATTGAAAATACTTGCAAGAAGTGCCAAAAAAAAAAAACCTTATAAGAATACAAGAAGTAAAGCTAGAAACTTGTAAACAAAAAACTTTGTGTCATTTTTACAACGGAAAGGGCATATTGAAAAAAGTAGTTATATATATAATTTTATGAAGAGTATTTTTGTTATTGGAACATTGACATTTTTTTGGTAGGTTATAAAGATATAGACACAATTAATAATTTAGAAATGACATTGATAATGGCCAGTAGTTTGAGAGTACGTAATTTTCCCATTTCTTTTTCTTCTTTAGGTGATACACAATTAAACAATTTTTGTTATCCTAATGTGGTATTTTCCTTCTTCTACCCTTTTGTTTTCCTACCAAACACCCGTTAATATATATATATATACACCTATTTTTACTCTCACATTTAAATACATACTTTCTTAATTACAATATTAACAGTAGTTATTAATAGTTATTAGATTTTTGTTTAGAATATGAGAGTAAAGAGTGTTTGTAGTATCTCTTTTTTTTTTTCTTTTTTTTAAGCCTATTGTGAAGTATGCATGTGATTGCTTGGTGTTTTTCCAATGAAGGTATTTCATATTTCAGGAACCGGTCTTATCTTCTGAGTTTAACCAAGAAGATTCACAAAATCGAAATGTAAAAACAATCGTCTTTTACCGATTGTGGATCTGTTTCCTCTCATCATACCTTACCTTTTTTCCTCTCCTTCCCCTCACCACACACACAAAGGGAAAACAGACGTTTGTGAGTTTGTAAAAGAATTGAAGGGAGAGAAGATAAGTAAACATGGCCGACGGTGTTGTCACTTTCCTCCTAGAGTACTTGTGCGGTCTACTCAAAGACGATGCAAATTTACTTGCTGGAGTGGAGGATAAAGTCAATTCACTTATTGGAGAGCTCAGCCTGATAAATATCTTCCTGAAGAACTCCGAGGGGAAACAGAATGATGACATTGTGAAGGAGATAGTCCGGCAAATCAGGGAGGTGGCTAACCAGGCTGAGAATGTGATCGACGGTTTCATCCAAAAGGTTACGGAACATAGGAGCAGGACCGCAATAGGGAGGGCATTTTGTAGTCCTTCTCACGCAAGAATGCTTCGAGACGTTGGAATGAAGATAGTAGGCATCAAAGAGAGAATCAACGAAATCTACAACAATAAGGAAAGGTACGGCATTGAAAGAGTTGAAACTACTGTAAATGCATTCGAGGAGGAGCCAATGCAGAGACTTAGGAGAGAAGTTGAGGAAGATGACGTGGTGGGCTTCGTTCATGACTCAACGAAAGTGATGGAGCAACTTACTAAATGGGATCCTAAACTCGATGTCATTTCAATCATCGGAATGGGCGGGTTGGGCAAAACCACTCTTGCCAAGAAAATATACAATAATCTTCGTGTCATGTGGCATTTTAAATGTCATGTATGGGTGTGTGTATCTAAAGATTTCACAACTAGAGAGCTGTTGCTTAAAATTTTAAAGGAGTTGAAAATGACACTTGAAGGGATGATGAGTGAGAAATCTGAGGATGAACTAAAAGAGGAGATATTCAGATGCTTGCAAGGGAGGAGGTACCTGGTAGTCATGGACGACATCTGGAGAACTGAAGTCTGGGATAAGGTAAGATCTGCTTTTCCTGACAATTCCAACAGAAGCAGAATATTGATTACCAGCCGAAATAAAGAAGTGGCTTCACATGCAAGCCTTACTCCTCCCTATCGTCTCCCACTTCTTAACAAAGATGAAAGCTGGGAACTCTTTAAGAAAAAGGTGTTTCGAAAAGAAACATGTCCTCCCGAATTAGAAACTCTTGGGAGACAAATCGCAGAAGGTTGTAAGGGCCTACCCCTTTCGATTGTGGTATTAGCGGGCGTTTTAGCAAACAAGGAGAAGTCACCCCACATATGGTCAAGATTTGTTGGTCATGTAACTAGTTTCCTTACTAGTGAAGATGATACAACAATTTGCCGGGAAATACTATTTTTAAGCTACACTGATCTGCCTTGGCGCTTGAAACTATGCTTTTTGTATTTTGGTTTATACCCAGAAGACTTTGAAATCCCGGTAAGGCCGTTGATGCACATGTGGGTAGCGGAGGGTTTCACACAGCACACCAGCCACAGATTCCCGGAGGATGTTGCTGAAATGTACTTGGAGAAGCTCATTGATCGAAGCTTGATCCAAGTGGCTAGCGAGAGGACAGGTGGAGGAGTAAGGACATGCCGTATCCATGACCTTCTGCGAGAAATCTGCATAAGGGAGGGTGCGGAAGCGATCTTTCTTGATGTTCATTCAGACAACCGTTCATCCACCCACAAATCTCGCAGACTATCCATCCAAGGTAACGACCCTCAGCGATACATGTCCTTAAACCCCTCTGTCCATTCAATTGCCCGTTCTTTGTTCTTCTTTAGTGACGCATCGCATGGGCGTTCAACCTTGGATTGGGTCCAAAGAAACTTCAAATTTCTGCGGGTGCTTTATTTCGAGAGACCGATTTCATTATTGCCCAACATGGCAACATTTATCCATTTGAAGTACATGGATATACCATGCCCTAGTAATTCAGGTATTTATTTTTATCTAGATTCCATAGGCCATCTTACGAATCTAGAGACGCTGTACGTAACGGGCTCTCATCGTTTAAAGGGATATTTGCCAAAAGGGTTGTTTAAGTTGCAACGTTTGAGGAATCTGTATTTGCCTAAGGGATTGACGTTACCTTGGGATTTGAAGGTAGCTCTAGGGAACCTCCAAGTCCTTTCCGTCGCAACAATTAAGTATGATCCTCAAAAGCATCGTTTCCCTGTCGTACTGGACAAGTTTCCTAACGTTAGAAAATTGAAAATACAAATTAGAGGGTCATGGAAGGAGATTTGTGAAGCCGAAGAAATAGTTTCTTTTCCAAGCGTCGACCATTTAGCTCATCTTGAAATATTGAGAATTGAGAATTGTGGAATGCTTCCCGGAAATCCGAATTTATTTCCATCGAGAATCACCAAGCTAACCTTAAGTAATATTGGACAAGTCGGTGACTATGTGACAGTGCTGGGAAAGCTTTGCGATCTTCGGATACTTAAACTACAGTTTTTTCACAATGAATTGTTGTCGGAAGATAAGAGTGTCCACGTCATTGCAGAGTCTTTTCCCCAACTCCAAGTCCTCAAATTGCGTTATTTGAGAATTGAAGAATGGAAGCAGGAGAGAGGTGCAATGCCAAGCCTTAGGCATTTGGTTATCAGCAGTTGCGATCAATTGACTAGCGCACCAGAACTATTGAGTTTGACCACTTTGCGATCTGTAGAGGTGATAGAGTGTCCAAGATTGGCTACACTACTGATCAAGGATTGAGAGAGCCAGCGTGCAGGTATTTGCTCTTTTCCTTTTTAGTTCTATTTTCATTCCAATACGTCACTCTTTACCTTGGCTGAAAAGAGATATTATTAAGTCACGATTCTCTTGGTAAATTTATCAATTAATTTCATTGCTCCTTCTCTATCTTTTCTAAAATTGTTTATTACGTTATGACAGAAATTATCCACGGAAACTGGAATGGTGTTCCTCTCTAATATTGCTCTTACGAGGTTGTCCTCTTCGATCAATTGCTATTATGAGCTACGTACATGGGTGGATAGCTGCCCCATGGTCTTTGTTTCCTAGTTGGTTTGTTTCAAGTTGCACTTTCTTTGAATAATTTGTTTCAAGTTTCTAGTACTTTGTACTCGTAACTTTGAAAACTACTTTGTTTCCTTAGTTTTTTATTGTTCGTCTTTGTTTTACATTTTGCAAAGGGCCTTCCACTAAATAAACCTGAAAATAGAACTTAAATTTATTGATGCCAATATAAATAATTTTTTATTTTCTCTTGTGGATATTAACAATTCTTAAAATGAACATAACAGCAAGTAAATAGTTTAAGACTTTTTTCATTCATTTGAGCATAATTGATAGTTTTAGTATTAAACTAGTTTCATGTGAGACAATCTTTTGTAGAGAACTTTTTTCACTTGCTCTACAATAGGACCTAAATTCGATCACTAAAAGAAAAGAAAACAAAAGAGTCTGTTGAGGGAGAAGAGATTATAACTGTTGGAGAGAAATTGACTATTGGTTAGAATTTAGTAGGAAGATCTTCCAGTGTTAAGAGCATTTTTTTTTTTTTTTTTTTCTAATACAAGAGGGAAAAAAGGGCATTATTATTTTACACT
Organism: Betula pendula; assembly: GCA_900184695.1. NCBI lineage: Eukaryota > Viridiplantae > Streptophyta > Magnoliopsida > Fagales > Betulaceae > Betula > Betula pendula. The sequence continues at coordinate 1,099,194 of FXXK01000135.1, read as the reverse complement.
TTTGGTCTCATTTTTGGTTGTTTTATACATAACCGGATAAGCCTATATGAGGCCCAAGAGATTATGGTGCATCTAGTGTTTCATACAAACTATGGGCCGAGGCCCAAATACAATTTCTATGTATGTGCTGTCTTGCTTCTTAAAAAACAAAATCATTTTATGGACATTTGCACACTCTAATGTGACCCACCTGTGATTTTGAGCCTGGACCTTGATCAATAGGTACCAAGAGTCCAGAAAGAGGAGCCCTAGTCTAGCTTTGTTTTTTTAGGCCCCCATTAGAAACCTATCAGACATATGGGCTATTCAATGAAAACGTTGTCCTCTCCTGGGGTCTCTTTGTCCAAAGGCAAGACATTATTTAGAAAAAAGAATAGATAAAAAAAGGACATTATCTATCCAGTCAGTTGAGCCTTTGAGGAGTTTGAAGATGATGTCTTAAAAATAAAAATGTTTACCCGCTGGTGACATTGCCATCAAGAGGAGGTTTCCACACGCATGAACTTTGCTTTGAGATGTAATAAGGATAGTAAGAATAATGCTATTTTTTATATTTATATCATATTAATTGACGTAACATATTTTTAGTAATTTTTCATGTCAATTAATTAAAAAAATAAAAGTGTAACCCACTTAAAAATGTGACATTGATGTAATAAATGAATACGCAAAATATTAATACTTTGATAATAAACAAATAAAATAAATAAGAATTCGGTGTATGTTTTACACGTGTTGCCTTGTGTTGTCTTGCAAAGATTGCAAGGTAAACTTCTGCTCATAATTATCCATGTGGATCAAGTGCGACCAATACATTGACAAAATAAAAATGAAACCTAAATTTTATGGATAAGAAGTGTTTTTTAGTAGGTTGTATTTCATCCTAAAGGGAATAGGATTTTGTCTATTTCATTTGAAATTAAGAGTAATCATTTTATAATCAAAATAATATTTCACAAATTTAATGGCATATATATTATTACATAATAAATATTTGTCACATCATTTAAAATTACAACATATCATGTACACTATTTAAATATAATAAAATAAAATTTTAATCATAAAATAACTCTTCGTCCTCCTTAAAGCTGAGTGTTGCAATATGTTACTGTTTCCTCCTAATGGGCCATGCATTGGGCCAACAAAAAGTCCAAAATACTATGGATTACGGGTTTGGTATGGCAAAAGAAAAGAGTAGTAGTATTGGTGATCGAGGGAATCACCAAATCAGCTGCATGATGCTTATGTTTTGGACAATTCGGTCCCACGCGGCCTCTCATGCTTCACTCTTTTTTATCGACGTATGTATTTGGACCAAATAATTATGATTTTTTTTAAAAAAAATCTTTTACTATTTCTCTTTTGTCTCATCTCACCGTCTTTTCCTTCCTGCGGAAAGATAGACAATGTTGTTTCAACTTTCGCGGTTCAACTTCAACCTACCAAAATTTACAGTCACCAAGGCCCAGCAATGGGACATGGTTTGTAAATGAATACAAGCTCAGTTTTTTCTTTCTTTCTATTTTATGTCTAGGCGCTTCTACTTTTCTTTTTTTTTTTATATATGTATATAGATTTTCGAAAATCTCTTATTATTTATTTTATGTTTTAGATAAGAGCAAAAATCTTCTTTTTGACTTTGACTCTCCCACTCTGTCATTACTTTTCTTAAGTTTAGAAAGTAATTATTTCAACTTCTGCCACTCAAATGTTTTATGGGCATGTTTGGCAAAGGTTATTCGTTGAGATAGGTGGGTTGTTGACTTTTGATGTGATATAAAATAGAGGAAATGTTGTAAATTTTTTATATAGAAAAGTGAAAATTTTTGTATTTTAGTGAATTTTTTATTTTAATAATAATAAAAATTAAAAAAAGTTGTTAAAAAGTTGTTGATGTGATATAAAAAATGAGAATTTTTTTTTTTTTTTAAGAAAAGTGATAAACAGTAAAATCTACTGAACAATAACTTCTCTTGCCAAACATGCCCTATATTCCTTTAATTCGTCAATCCCCTACCACCCAAAAAAATAATAATAATAAATAATAGTTCTATTATTAAGTGAGAAATGAGAAATTCATAAAAAATTACAATCCCCACTGCATAATAGTGCACCTATATTTGCACATTTTCGTACATTTTCATTAATTCAGGAACATGATAGATCAATATAGACACATAGACCCATATGGGAATCATGCAGCATTGATATTCTTTTTCTCTCTTTCTCTCACCCTTCCATTTATCCGCATTTTTTTTTTTTTTTTTCTAATCAAATATGGGAAAAGGGTTACAGGGGATCGAACAACCACAATGGGGTGGGCACCCCAACAACAAAGCCCAAATGAAATCGGCTAAATACAGACAGAACCAAACAGTAGGCAATGGTTTCATTACTGATCTCAAAAAGACCAATAACAAGCCGGGCCTCTCCAGGGACCGCACAAGGCGGTTTTAAATGGCAAAGGGGCACCGTGAGGAGCCCCAAAGGATGGCAGCAACCACCGTAAAGGTGGAAGCTGAGGGGAAGGAACAGCCGCATTCCAAATAAGATCTGATGCCGGGAAACACACACCGGTTGCAAAGTCTCCACAATAAATACAAACCAAATAAATACAAGGAGACAGTAACCCTCAAAAAACAACAGCATAAAAAAACACCAAAAGACAGCAGCAGAGGCGGAGGCCGGCGGAGGAGCAGAGGAGCGCAGCCGCTACGCGCCGGTGAGTGGAGATCCCGCGCCGGTGCGTGGAGACACTCGCGGGGCGAGTGAGATCCACGCGCGGGCGCGTGCGGACCACGCGCCGGCGCGTGGTGGCTGGATGGCGAGGCGGAGGAGCTCGGCTGGAAGGGGGGAAGCCCTGGAGACCGGTGGAGGGGCGCGTTGGAGGCTGGAGCAGGCAGAGGTTAGCAGATCTGGTCTTGAAAAAACCGGATCTGTCCACCACTACTGATCCGAGAAGCGGCCGGCGGTGGTGAGCGGGGTTGCGGACGAGATGGGGACGCCGGTCCATGGAGGGCGGAGCTGCAGCGGTGAAGACTTGAAGGAAAGGGAAACAAAAAACTAAGCAAAAACTACCGGAGGAAACGGGAGAAACACCAAGAAAGAGGAAACGGGGGGAGGGAGGAGGGAGGGGAAGAGATCCCGCCCTCCTCCTTGCAGGGCCACCGGAGATGCGGAGAGACCTCACAAGGAGGCGGACGATCTCTACTTAGAGAGAAGGGAGACGTTCTCTCTCTAGAGAGAACGTTTCTGTTTTTCCATTTATCCGCATTTTTAATTGTTATTGCTTCACTTTTTTTTTTTTTTTTTTTTTTTTTTTTTTGTTTTTATCAACAGAAGGAATAATCTAGAAGACTAAAACTTAGAGTTGTCAATTTAAACCCTTTGGATGGTTGCGGGTAACTTCAGCAGGTCTTCCGCTTCCAAGATATTCTAATAGTGGCCTCTTATAAAGCAACATACAGCAGTTTGTGCTTTCAATTCATTTATTGGAAGAAACGTGTTTTATGTTGTGAAAATTTATGTAGCAATAACATTAATTTAAGGCCCCGTTTATTTCGACGGGAAAATGATTTTTCGTGTTTTTTGGTGTTTGGTAGGGCATAAAATAATAGTCAACGGAAATCATTTTCAGTTTTGACCGAAAAATCTTCTTTAATTTCCGTAAAATGGTTTCCCCTTTTTAAAACCGTAAACTATTTCCGAGTTTAAGCGTCACATTCTCAAATTGGTAGACTACAGCTAAAACACCACCAGAACCCGCCGAAACCAACCCGGAAAATTTTTGGGACCTGTCCGGGACATTTTTGGGACCTGTCCGGGACATTTTCGAGACCTGCGGGGACCCCCCGGGACATTTTCGGGACCTCTCCGGGACACCGCCCGGACATTTTCGGGACCTGCCCGGGACCCACCTGAGACATTTTCTGGACCTGCTCGGGACATTTTCGGGACCTCCCCGAGACCCGCCCGGGACATTTTCGGGACCTGCCCTGGGACCCACCCGGGACATTTTCGGGACTTCCCCGGGACCGCCCGGACATTTTCGGGACTTACCCGAGACATTTTCGGGACCTCCCCGGACCCCGCCCGAGATATTTTCGTGACCTGCCAGGGACATTTTCGGGACCTGCCCGGGACATTTTTGGGACTCGCCCTGGACATTTTCGGGACCTGCTCGGGACATTTTCGGGACCTCCCCGAGACATTTTTGGGACCGCCTGGGACATTTTGAGACCTGCCAGAGACATTTTCGGACCTCCCCGGGCATTTTTTGGGACCTGCCTGGGACATTTTCGGGACCCGCTCGAGACATTTTCGGGACCTCCCCGGGACTCGCTCGGGACATTTTCGGGACCACCCGAGACATTTTCGGGACCTCCCCGGGACTCGCTCCGGACATTTTCGGAACCCGTCCGGACATTTTTCGGGACCTCCCCAGGACATTTTCGGAACCTCCCCGGATTCGCCCAGGACCTCCCCGGGACTCGCTCGGACATTTTCGGGACCTCCCCGGGACATTTTTGGGACCCTCCCGAGACATTTTTGGGACCCGCCCGAGACATTTTCGGGACAATTTATATTAATTTTTTAAAATTGTGATAAAAAATAAATTTTTTTGTTAATATGATTGGTTGAAATATAAAAAAATATTTGCGATTTTCTCGTGCGCGCCAAAACACCGGAAAATATTTTCGGCGAAAATCCGCCGAAACCAACCCGAAAATTTTTGGGACCTGTCCGGACATTTTTGGGACCTGTCCGGGACATTTTCGAGACCTGACGGGGACCCACCGGGACATTTTCGGGTCCTCCCGGACGCGGCCCGGGACATTTTCGGGACCTGCTCCGGGACTCACCTGAGACATTTTCTGGACTCTGCTCGGGACTCTTTTCGGGACCTCCCCGAGACCTCGCGGGACATTTTCGGGACCTGCTCCTGGGACCCACCCGGGACATTTTCGGGGACCCGCCCCGGGTGACCCGCCCGACATTTTCGGGACTTACCCGAGACATTTTCGGGACCTCCTCCGGGACACCGCCCGAGATATTTTCGTGACCTGCCAGGGACATTTTCGGGACCTGCCCGGGACATTTTTTGGACTCGCCCTGGACATTTTCGGGACCTGCTCGGGACATTTTCGGGACCTCCCCGAGACATTTTGGGACCGCCTGGGACTTTTTGAGACCTGCCAGAGACATTTTCGGACCTTCCCCGGGACATTGTGACCTGCCTGGGACATTTTCGGGACCCGCTCGAGACATTTTCGGGACCTCCCCGGGACTCGCTCGGGACATTTTCGGGACCCCCCGAGACATTTTCGGGACCTCCCCGGGACTCGCTCGGACATTTTCGGAACCCGTCCGGGACATTTTCGGGACCTCCCCAGGACATTTTCGGAACCTCCCGGGATTCGCCCAGGACCTCCCCGGGACTCGCTCGGACATTTTCGGGACCTCCCCGGGACATTTTTGGGACCCTCCCGAGACATTTTTGGGACCCGCCCGAGACATTTTCGGGACAATTTATATTAATTTTTTAAAATTGTGATAAAAAATAAATTTTTTTGTTAATATGATTGGTTGAAAATATAAAAAAATATTTGCGATTTCCGTGCGCGCCAAACACCGGAAAATATTTTCGGCGAAAATCCATCTTTTCCTGAAAATCAATTTCCCGAAAACCATTTTCCGACGGAAATCATTTTACGTCGAAACAAACGGGGCCTAAGTTCACACCCATCCAACTTACTCAAAATATTTAGTCATTTCCATGTTTTCTTGTAACCATTTTATGTATACAATATAGGCCTGTGAAGTAAATTAAACGGTGTAATAAAAGTTAAACTTACCCATACCCTTAAACATTGTATACCCAATGAGCATGAACCAATTACTCATTCGCTGAGGCATGCCTCTTGGCGTCCTGCAATGAATTGCGAGTTTGATGCCTTTCTTGTCCTTCTTACACTTAATATGGATATTATTAGTTACAAGCGGGTTTTTTGAATCAAACGACATGTCGATGAGTCCATTCAATGGCGGAGCCGGAATTCACCTTTTGATGAGCCGAATTGAATTGAATTTTTTTTTCTCTTTATATACTACAGTTATACTATATATGTATGATGATAAATACAATTCATAATATAAATGAAGTATTTAAAACTTAATGTGTATCACAAAGAATATATCTATCGAATTTTATAAATGTATTAAGATTGAAATATCAATAAGATAATATGTAGGCATAAGTACCAAAAAAAAAAAACAAAACAAAAATGATGCTTTAGTGAAAATCATTTTATGTTTTTGTTATTGAACATAATTTTGTATTGTTCTTCATCTTACATAATTGTTCAGAAACTAATTTTATGAAAAGAGAATTTGTACGATTTGAAAAAATGTAATTTAAAAATGTGATTTTTAAAAATGCAATTAAACGTTTGGCAAAATCGCAGTTTGACCTTTAAAATTGCAGTTTAACTTTTAAAATTGTATATTTAAAAAAAAAAAAACACTTCATTGCCTGCAATTTGAAAATGCATATATTTTACGTTTTTAAATCGTAATTTTTTAAAAATACAATTCCAAACGATCAAGTTTTTGTTATTTGTTTTAAAATAGCATTTTTTTGTCTACAAAAATCGTAATCCCAAATGCACCATAAGTAACATTCATTGAAAAGCATTATATTGAGTATGAAAATTAGGTGGATGATTTGGATTGACATATGCATAAATCCTCAATTAAACACAATATTTTAAGAGTATACAAATAATATTTGTCAAGAAACACTCGCAAAGAAAAAAAAAATTGTATGAAACTAAGTTGATGATTTTTGGGACAGTTATTAATGAATTACTTCAAAATTTCTTAAAAAAAAAAAGAATTTAAAGACTTTTGGAGCCATGGCCCACTAGTCTATATGTGGCTCGCAAGTGAGTCCATTGATTGCCACAATGCCCGTTTAGTAGCCAAGGACTTCCAACAATTCACTATAATGACGCCTTTAGCCTAGCATTCAGGCTCACTATTGAACGGTGTCTTGTCTATTATTGTTTTTTCTGGATGATATTGTCAAATTAACATTTAAAATGGCTTTTTTTTTCATGCTTTTCTAAATGAGGAGATGCTTGATGTCTTATCCAAGCATTCAACCCCATCCAACTTGCCTTTTTTTTTTTTTTATTAAAAAAAATTTAACTCATATTGAATGAAGTTGGATGCTTAGAGTTGAAACTAAGCATTTTCCTTCTAAATAAAAAGTCTTCATGTCGCAGCCTCCACAGCTTACACCCCCTCAATATCGGACTCATGTTTGCAACTTCACAAAGCCAACAAGCTCCACATGCTTGTTCATTCTCAAAAACTCGGGCCTCTCTATTTTCTATCTTATCTATGTAAATGACATAATCCTACTCAATCATCTCTCACTACTACCATCTGCTTACTTGATGATCTTTGAGTTGACTTTGCGGTCAAAGATTTGGGTCCCTTAAATTTTTACCCCATGTGCAGGGCATACCCATGTGAAATGGACTTCTTATGTCTCAACATCGTTATATTTGGGGTATTCTTAAACGGGCCAACGTGTTAGCTACTAAGCCCGTTTCCTCCCCTATGTCATCTAGCCACAAACTTTCTCAATTTGCTTGTGATGCCTTTTCTGATCCAATTCAGTATCAATTTGCATACCCATGAGTGAATACCCATGAGTGAATTTATGCAATTCACTCGCCCTTATATATGTTTCGTAGTAAATAATCTGTGCCAATCATTGGATGGGGATTGAGCCAATTGTCCGAATGATAGAAAATCAATGGATGGGTACTGCATTTTCTTAGGCCAACACTACTGCTGAGATAATTTGGTTTCAATCTTTAAGAACTTGGACTCACCCTTCCTCAAATCTCAGTTATGTGGCCTGACAACGTTGGAACCACTTATTTGACAGCCAATTTGGTGTTTCATGCTCGTACAAAGCATATTTAAATCGCTTTCACCTTGTATGTAATAAGGTTATTTCTTGATCTTTGTTCGTCCTTTTTATCTCAAACGCTTGCCAAAAATTTTACCAAGCCTCTTGTCGTTTCGCGACCATGCGATCCAAACTCAATGTTTTTTTCTTTATTGTTGTGTTTGAAGGGGCGTGTTAAGGAAAGTGGATCAAGCAATAATGCCAAAGACTATAACTATCTCAATTCAAATTAAGATCACGATCTCTTCACCGAAGGTGATTATGGGATATTTGTAACAAATGTGTATACGACAGGCTGAGAAAAGTGTGGATAATACAATCTCATTCAAAACCAAATTCCTCACATACATACACTGACACACGTATTTGAATTAGTCCTAGACCATCTAATTCTTGAGGAGTATTGTTAGATCAACCACAACCTTATTAAAATACGTATTAAATAAGTAAATATAAATTATTATTTTTTATCAATTTAAACAGATTTAACATATATATAAATGATTAATTTTACTTACCAGTTTTAATTAATAATTTTAAGGGTTGGATCTTACTCGTTGAGAAATAATTTGAACTCTAATAAGCTTAAATTTTTGCAATGATAATTCAACAAAACTCTTTTTTTAAAAAAAAATGATATTATTTAGTAGATTATTATACGACTATCATACAACTAGAATAATGTGATAATAAAAATCAACATTTGGATTAATAAAAACTTGTAAAAATTTAAATTATATTGTCACATCATTTTAATTATATAATAATCATATGACAGTATATTAATAACATTTATCTTTCTCTTAAAAAAAAAAAAATCAGGTAATCACACTTAAAAGAGTAATATGTAGTCAGTTGGCACTTTTTATATGTCAGTATTATAAAATATTGCGATAAAAATAGAATAGAAATTATTGGTAAAGAAAGACTCATTCACATGGTGTATTTGAAATTAAGGGGTCAGCCATTCAAGTCTCAAGACCCACGCGGAAACTAGAACGGGGGACTCCAGTGCGTCACGCGCATCGAAGCCGTTGACAAACAACAACACCAAACACGCATCCAAATCCAAATCCAAATCCAAATCTAAAAATCCAGAATCCAACGCCGGTCGCATAAAAGCCGAACCAGTTTCAGTTCGGTTGGGATCTGAAGCTGTCAGTGTCAACCCTCGTAATAAACAGCTCATCTCGGAGGTCAAAACCGTAATCTCAGCCGCCCTCGCCGGACCCCAACCTTCAAATGCAGCTAAATTAAAAAATTAAAAAAAGAAAGAAAGAAAGAAAGAAATCAGAGTGAGAAGGACGCAAAGAGAGCGAAATGCAACAATCAATGCGCAAACATAAATGCGAGTAATAATATTAGTAAATAAACCAAACCATAAAAGCGAGAAGAAACTCAGGCCCACGTTTCCAAAAACCCAAAAAAGAAAACAAAAATCCAGCTATCATATCATTCTCGCCGCTAACTGTGCCGCTAAGTTTGTCGCTCTCTTTGCGTCCAAATTTAGCGCAAGAAGCTCTACACACATTGTGGTTTTTGTTTGCTTTCTACGCGTAATTTTGTTTCGATTTTTCTCTGTGCTGCCCCCTCCTCTTTTTTTTTTTTCCTAATTTGACACACCGCCAATGCCCAGCCAGCATTTCTAGAACTTTTTAGTTCTATATTTTCTTAAAATATATTCGTTTTTTCGCTTGTTTGTTTATTTTTGATAATATTTAATTCAGAGCTTGGATTTGTTTTTGCAAAGTTTTAGTCTTTTTTTTTTTGAAAGGGGGCTTCGTGATCTCTCCGGTTGGGAGTGAGTTTTTCTCTGCGTCCAATTAGGGTTAGGGAGTTTATTTAATTTAATTTTGATGTCAAATTGTGGGGATTTGAGATGGGTGGATTTTGGGTGAGAAATTCATTTCAGTCGATTCTGTGTTTATTATAGCAATTATTTTATTGTTTTCTTTGTGCGTTAGAGAGAGAGACAGAGACAGAGAATGAGTTGCTTTTCTTGCCTTAGTTCTCGACGAAGTGTTGTGCGCAGGATCGATGTTGAGAATGGGAAAAGATCTAGCTCTCGGCATTCTGCTGATTCCTCAGGTATACCGTATATGTGTGTGATGTGTTTGCCTGTACTCCGAAAAAGTGAGATTTTCGTGTCTAAGTCTGATTGGTTTCATTCTAATTTAAGGTTTCTGCGGTTTTATCATTTATATTTTATTGTAGTATCAATAATTTGTTAACTTTTTGTCTTGGGAAATGGATGTGCAGGTAGTGGGAAGGGAAAGAAGGAGACCCATGATAATGGTAAGGAATTTTCACACACCCATGTTGGAATTTTTTGTTTTACTTCTTCAAATTGTGAGGAATTTGGGAATTGAGTAGTGTGTTTATTTACATTGCAGAGAATGGGAAAGGGAAGGGGGCTATGAATGGTAACAAGGGCAACGACCCAAAATCCAGTGGGGCGCGTAGCTTTACTTTTCGTGAACTCGCGGCGGCCACGAGAGGTTTTAGGGAGGTGAATCTGTTAGGGGAAGGGGGTTTTGGAAGGGTTTACAAGGGCCGCCTCGAGACGGGCCAGGCAAGTTGAAAGACATTTACAATGTCTCTGTTTTATTATTTGGATGTTATAGAATTTGCTTTTGCTTGCATTGAAATATATGATTTTAGACAATATATGAAAATAAAAGACTATTCATAGTTAGGTTCAAGGCGTGGTTACAAATTTGATGTTTGTTTAAAGAAAAGCCTCTGACATAGTTAGGTTAAAGATTTCTCTCTTTTCCAGTTTATTCCTTGTGAAATTGATATGTAGAGTATTGTATTGCTGGTTTGTGGATGGCTGAATAGATTGGAGTTATTTGGTATTTATTTAATCAAAACGGCCTTTTCATCAAAATAAATTTGTTATAAGCCGTCCTGCTTCGGTTTAGAATGTGGGTTTGAGTTGGAATTATTGCTTATACTTATCAACAATCGCCTGGTTTTCATGAGCAGGTTGTTGCGATTAAACAACTTAATCATGATGGCCTCCAGGGGTTTCAGGAATTCATTGTGGAGGTTCTCATGTTGAGCTTGTTACACCATTCTAATCTTGTCACCTTGATTGGGTATTGCACTGATGGAGATCAGAGACTTTTGGTTTATGAGTTCATGGCAATGGGTAGCTTGGAAGATCATCTCTTTGGTAAGTATCTTAGATATTCATCATTTGCATTATTCTACTTTCAGTTCTGCACTCCCTTTTTAATAGGACTATTAATCTTTAAGACATCCATTGGATGAAAATCTCCATTTAGTGCCTGCTAAAATAATAGTAATAACCTTCAAGCAAAAGGGCGAAAGCTTTTTTTGAAAAATAATAATAATTCCATATACTTTATTCCTTTCGTAGTCAACACTTGACATTCTTTGTTTTTCTTATCACTGGAAAATGTCATTATGGACAATCTTGCATATGGTTTCTTTAGACTTTCTCCCCCTTTCATCAATTGGATTGACTTCGCTTATATTGGAGAGTGGTTAATGTGCAATGAACTTTTTTTTGGTGAAACTTTTTCTGGAAAAAAATCAGTATTAGTGATCAGCTAGCCAACAAACTCAAGGATATATCATCTAGGTTATGGGTTTTCTTTCTTATTAAATCCATGTATGAGTTTTAAAGTTGCTCTCAGACACAGCATTTGTGGAGGTAGCACTACTGGAAGTATGATGAAAGGATTGCGATTGGTTCACTGCTGGAGATATATAATTGCTATATAGGTTGATATGATGAAAGGCCTCGAATCTTATTTGTGAAATTTCTTTTCATTTTGTCAAAATTGGAAAATGCATGTGACTAGGTTTGCAGCTTTTGAATTGCATGCTTGCACAATTAGCTGTGCAACTTTGAGTAACTTTGTCCAATTTTGGTGACATTGTGCAGTATTCGGATTTCAGGCAGTGACACTAACAGGTGGTGTTATTCCCCCAACTAAATTGAGTGATACATTTGCAAGCAATTTAGTAGAAGTTAAATTTATTCTTAGTAATTTTCTTATCTGATATTTGAGTATTACTTCCGTCACCATAGAGGGGAAGAGATTTTTAAGATTACTCTAGAGTCTAGACACTGCAGCAAAACCTTGTCTGAGTTACTATGGTTGACTGGACTGATGAGGCAATTTATGTACTCAGATCTTCAACGTGAGAAAGAGCCACTTAGTTGGAATACTCGAATAAAGATTGCTGTTGGTGCAGCTCAGGGCCTTGAGTATCTCCACTGCCATGCAAATCCACCTGTTATCTACCGTGACTTGAAATCTGCAAATATCTTGCTGGACAATGACTTCAATCCAAAGCTCTCGGATTTTGGGCTTGCTAAACTTGGACCTGTTGGCGACAATACTCATGTTTCAACTAGAGTGATGGGAACATATGGTTACTGTGCCCCGGAGTATGCCATGAGTGGCAAATTGACTCTTAAATCTGATATCTATAGTTTTGGTGTGGTTCTGTTGGAGTTGATCACTGGCCGGAGGGCAATAGACTGCAGTAAGAAGCAGGGAGAGCAGAACCTAGTTTCATGGGTGAGTTGAGCTCTCTCTCTTTTTTCCCTTGTAGCCTGTCAGTCTTTTATTCCCTTTGACCCCATTTTTACTGCTAGACTCTAGATCATCCAACACATTGGCTGATTAGGAGTCCAATGCTGTTGCTTTATGGTGATAAACATGCACTTGCTGCCTTAGGAGTCCTGTATTACATCTTAACATATAAATTACAATGATATCGGTCTTGATGACTCTTTTTCTTAAGTTATATATTTTTGGGTAATGTTTAATTTGTTTTTCAATTGCAGTCTCGTCCATTTTTGAAGGACCGAAGGAAATTTGTCCATTTAGTGGATCCTTCTTTGCAAGGACGCTTCCCTGTTCGATGTTTGCATCATGCAATTGCTATTACTGCGATGTGTCTTCAGGAGCAGCCAACTTTCCGTCCTCTTATTAGTGATATTGTTGTAGCGCTCGAGTACTTGGCCTCTCAGAGTTACACCTCCAAATTCCAGAATAGCCGGGTCCACAGTCCCTCACCTCAATCACCTTCACAACAAGGCAGTAATGTCTTTTCTCGGGAATCAGATTATAGAACAAGTACAACTTATGTTTAAACGTTGTTGGGCAGAAGCTGCTGAAACGCTTTGATAAACTGTAAGGCACCTACTCACTTGGTTACTTATCAAAAATAGGCACCTACTCGTTTGACGATATTTAGTTACAAGACATGCCAATAAGAGGAACTAAAAAAGTCTATTCTTTCTGTTTGCAAAACCATGATTAGGGAGCCTGCATGCATGGATTGCATATACTGCAACTACCCCTCCACCCCCACCTCCCCAAAAAGCCAAAAGAAGATATTGATTTTCATTTTTTTAATTCAAATGCCAATTATCATGTCATGAGTTATCTTTTTCTTATTTATTTTTATGTTCATCATTTTCTTATAAAAGTAGAAGACATTTTCAAACCTTGTGTAAACCTTTTGCAAAACTTTTACCGTCTTTATCTTTCTGTTAGCACGTGTTTTTTCCTATGTAATTGTACCCAAACAAGCGTATTTGGCATTCTGCTTTTAACTCAGTCAGGTACACGTCACAGCATTTCGTTTGTGGTTTCACATATGTATGATTTGGTGTCTGTATCCACTTTTATATTAGCTGCCATGTGACAAACTGTGTTGGGTCTTCTTTGGTCATTGGACACCAATCACTAATTTTATATCAAAATGACATTCTATTGACTGCTACCTTATTAGCAGTTAAGTGTAGGGTAGTTGTCTTCTCTTTTTTTGTTCTTTAGAGGAATGAGGAAAGCAAAAGTGATTCCATATCCTTCTATTTTTCTTGTTCATCCTTGCTTAGGCCTTACAGCTATGGTAATGAAGAATCAACTTAACTTTCCTTTTCTTTTTCTTTTTTTCATGGGTATTTGTAGTTGCATAGTAGTATAGAATTCCTACTGTAATTGAAGTAGAGAAGGTGATGGAATCTGCATTCTGATATGCCTGCTTCATGACATGTTCTTGCAGGTGTTCTACCTTGTCAAACTCAAGAAAGGATGTGTTGAAATCCATTTGCCAATGTAATCTATAATCATTTACAGAATTGGTATAGCTATATGTATGCTTCGTGTATATAGCCAGGTTTTGGAGTTGTAGCTCTTTTTGTTTTTTATATATATTGAAATCATTAAAAATGGTTAGGTGCATACGATTGGCTGAGACTAATAAGAGGAAGGGAAAGAGTCCACTGTTGGTTCATCACTTCGTGCCTTTGTAATTTGAATCAAGTGAATCAAACGTGGGAAAGCTTTTGCTTTTATTTGGATGTCGAATTGTACGCTTAACCAAGCATGATCAGAAGGAAGAAAAATGGTCTCAAGACAATCTATGGAGTCTTCCTTATCTTCAGAGTTGTTATGTTCTACATTCTATCTCCAACTGCATCTCGTTTTTCGACAATGTTAAAAAAATGAACAGTCTAGATTGTAAGCCTTCAAAAAATAATAAAAGAAAGATACAATAGTGGTCTGGACAATGTTAAAGAAATGAACAGTCTAGATTGAATCATGTAAGCCTTCAAAAAATAATAAAAAAAAGATACAATAGTGGTTAGACCATCGGTTGGTCACTCTAAGGAGTGACTGACCACCCGTATTACCCTTTAAAAGGGTGGTTGACTACTCTTTCGAACTCTCGGGGTTGTTACATTTTCCATACCATTGAAAATAGTTACACCCCTGGGAGCCATTAGGGTGGGTGGTGCATTCTTGAACCATTGAGGTTTGGTCACACATCTTTAAGGTGATCAATTATCATCTTCAAAGGGGATAGTTAGTCAAATCAAACAACACTGTTGGGATGGCCAACCACCGTTCAAAAGGTAAAAGAACGGTTGTCCTATTTGAATTATATCTTTGGATGTCAAACCACCTCTTTAAAGTAAAATAGTGAATATACCACCTTAAAAACTTGTCTGACTATCTATTAATTTTTTCCCTTAAAAAAAAAAAAGATGTAAATTTTAAGAATTGCATAGCGGTGGGCTTTTGATTATTTCTATACCTTGAATTTGGATAGGAATATTCCAAATCCTTCCTCAAGTAGTCAAGTGTGTGGACAAAACAGTTGTATTTTTCTGAAAAATTGCCATAGTTTCTATCCGTGCAAATTGACATGAGCTCCCAGTGGGACTTCTAAGGTACGCCCTCGTGGTTGAAGAAATCATAGGACGCTTGCAGCATTTACGGATAGGGTACAATATTGGACGGTGTATTTGATGTGTTATCTGCATCACGGCTGTAGTCAGACCAGATAAAAAACGACAAATGCCATTTCAGTGGGATTTTTCTGTAAAATATAATAATAAAATTAGCATAGAAAATTCAAGATATTCTTAGATTTGATGTTTTAAAGTAATCCTCCAGTGTCAAGTTACCTACCTACCAACTTGAAGGTCTTCCACGACTTCCGTTTCCCGTTTCCTACTTTGCTTATAAAAAGAAAAAAAAAAAAGGAGGTCTTCCACGACTAATTCTTCGGAAATAAATACACGCACCTTCTCCATTAAAGGAGACCACCGAGGACTTGTATATCAAAGCGACTTCTACGGCTAATTTATTATTCTGAAAAGTAATACTTGATTATTAGGTCTCAAGGATCGTATAAATGGGGCCCCAACTTTTATTCTGGCTGATACAGGGTCTTTAGTTTGATTTCTTATTGTTGAGTTTGGTTCAACTCCAGTGAAAAAATCACTTCTTTTTTTTTTATTTATTATAAAAATAAACGGTACAATTTGCTTATAGTGAAAAATAAAAAATAAAAAACTTGAATTCTCTCTCAATATTACAATTTCACAGTTTATTTTTGCATTAAAAAATCTTCAAATAATTTTTCAAGATGAAAGTACATTTGCAATGTTTCTCTCTGAATTTTCAATTTGTGCAATGTTCCACTTTTGCACAAAAAAAAAAAAAAAAGGAAAATTGATTTTTTTTCTCATTTTTTTAAAACAATATCAAGGGCAATTTTGTCATTCTTTTGGCATAAAATGGGAGACATTTTGGGGGGACGATGCACAAATTAAAAGTTCAAAGAGGACATTGCAAATTACTTAATAATTTGAGAAATAAATGTACTGTTTTTTTTTTTTTCCTTACAAGCAAGCCAAACTGATTTTGTTGAGTTTTTATTTCAGAATGCAGAGTGTTAATTAATTAACATTTTTGTTTCTTATTATTTTAATCTTATCTCGTCCAGTTCAATGCCTGCTGTCCTGCCAATTGGCATGGGTTTTGTTTTTTTTTTTTAGATGGGAATTAATATTTGGCCGGCAAAGTGAAAATGAAATCTGATTGGGACATTGAGTCTTGGTTGATACCTAAATTACAAATCAATGATTTAGGAAGCAAGAATTGTACTTTCTTCTCTCCCCTGGCTATCATCACCACATTTACTACTTACCGAGGCATGACAACCTTGGCCTGGTCAAGCCATAAACCACCTTTACTTCAAATTTTGTTCTAATCCATTACTCATTAAAAAAAAAAAAAAAAACTCTGATATATAAGGTTTACTACCTATTTTTAAGTTTGGTTTGGGACTAGTTTAAGTTAGAACTGGATCTATAGGGATTGAAACATTAAACACATGTGCTATAACATGATACAAAAAAATACATTTCCTAATTTCAACGGATTCAATTTCAACTTAAACTTAACCCGATCCAAATCTTGTAACTTTTATCACAACCCACCCATGTCTTTATCCTACTCAATGTCTCACAAATTTTTGATCCACCCAAAGACGGTGTAGGCGCATACTTGTCCATATTCATTGACAATCACTCTAATTTTGTAAGTATCTCCACATGATGGAGACCAGCATGCTCATAAGCTCATGGTAGCAAAAATTATATACCATTTATATAAATATATATGACATGTCAATGTGAAACAATATAATATTGATGAATTACAAAAAAGCCATAGCTTTTTTTATAACACTTTTTTCTTTTCTATTTTGTTTTATGCTTTCGAAACAAAAATATTAACAAACAATCAAAAACACAAAAATATGTTGTGTCACATTAAAACACTTTTTTAGATACAAATTAAATAAAAATTACAATAAAAAAAAAAACATTAATATACAGAGCCATAATATAGTTATATCTTGTTCTAGCTTAGCAAAATTCTTAAATCTATCAAATGTTTATTGAATACCCGTAAAAGACTCTAAAATTGTACTAGAAAATAAGAAAATGGGGAAATTACACGTACTTACATCAAACATGCACTCAAATTATAATGTGCTAATGTCTCCTTCAAACTTTAAAAAATTATAATTGATTCTCTCCAAACTATCTAGTCTTTTCTGTTAGCCTCTCTTGTTAAGATTTTATGTTCAAATTGACATAAATTTTAAAAATGGCAATAATACGTACCCTTGCATTTGATTATTCTTTTTTTAAAAAATAAAATAAAATAAAAAAACCATCGTGAGAGGCCGTGGGTCTCCCCACCTTTTCCATGCTCCATGGCTAGAGATTTTTTTTTAAAAAAAATAAATAAATTAAGGGCATAATTATATTTTCCCATCAATGATAAGGTATGATGAACATTTTATCAATCTATTGGATTTAACGAAAAATTCAATCATAGGAAACTCAATGAAAAGGTTAAGTAGTTTGTGGGGTTAATTGTAATTTTTAAAATTGGGGTCATTGTAATTTGAATGTAAGTTTATGTAGTTTTTCTTAGAAAAAATCTCACAAAAGCTGTAGGTGAATAACTATTGTTCTTCCCCCCCCCCCCCCCCCCCGCGGGCGCCCAGATAAGCGCTAAATAGTCAAAGACTCAAAATTGACCCTAAACCCATGGAGTATCTATAATAATCTATTAAGACTTGGAGTTGTTGACCATATAAACATTAAACATTAAGCAAAGAAAATCTAAAATTACATAAAAAAAAAAAAAGTTTGATATTTGGAGCAGGATCACTACAATTTATTTGAAAATATAAATTCTAAAATTATGTGAATTAAGTCATTACTTTTTTCGAACACTTAAAAATACTGCATATTAAAAAAGTAACATGTTTTCAAGGCAAAAAAAAAAAAAATCCTTCCATTTTTTTTTTTTTTTTTACTTTTGAAGATTGTTGCTTCTTCAATAAAGCAAAAAATAATTTTAGCTCAAAACTTTTATACAATAAACAATTTTTATTAATAATATGTCATATTTTTAATAAATAATTTTTTCCTGCCGTCCCATGCAAAAAAGGCATGAACTCACATAATTCAAAAATTTATATTTTCAAAAACAAATTATAAGGTCACATTTTTTAAGAGATAGTTTTTCCATGTCATCCCATCCAAAAAAGGCATGAACTAACGTAATTCAAAAATCTATATTTCCAAAAAACAAATTATAATAGATTCTTATCCCTCGTATTTGTTCTTGTGTCAGACCTTATCCCTCAAATAGTAGGACCCCTATCCCCTGAATTTTGACAGGTTCATTTCAAGACTCGGCCATTACTCAAGCTAGCACTTGGACCTCTTCGTACGCTTACGCCTTTTTTGAAAAAAAGCGGCTAATTTGGTTTGACGAGGCCTTCTGCAACGTTTATTTATTTTAGGACATTTTATTGCACATACTTTACTCCCGCTAACGTAGCATGAGTTGAATGACTACTAAAAAAAACGAAACTTTTTATTTCAATTAAATTAATGTTACATCAATTGTATGAAATAAGCATAATATGAGTGTGAAGTTTAGCATTATTTTATATATAAAATAACTAACGTTATTTAATAAATTATTATATGGTTATCATATAATTAAGATAACATGACAGTGCAAATCAAGTATTTAGATTGTGTTTGACAGAATTTTTTTCCTGATTTCATTTAGAGTATTGTACTTGCTGAGCAAGATTTTGTTCCTTAATAAAGTGCAAGGTCTGAAACCCAATTCAAAAAAAAAAAAAAAACTTTTAAATCAATAAAGATTGATAAAAAAAAAATTAATAACTAATTTTGACTGATACATTATTTATATTATATAATAATTTACTAAATAACATTTAAAATATATGATATTGTCATTGATTATATAAGTGAGAAAACGAAGGACAAAATAGGTAGGTATAATTAAGAAGGTTCTTAAGGGTTTACAGCTATTCTCTTTATTTTATTTTATAAAAATCATTGTCAAAACCCGAATGCATAAGTCTAGGGAGAAGATTTAGATAATTCATGGATCAATAGATGCATGAACAGAAATTAGTTACAAACCGGTTTGTAGCTATTGGCTACAAACTGGTCTAATAAAATAACAAGTGTCTCTAAACATGTGCCGTCTCACATGGCGTTTTACATGGAATTTTAACGGATGTGCACCTCCGGTTAACTGCTCATCTCTTTTTCTAATATTTCTTATTCTTCTAAGACCTAAATATTACCTCTCTCAAATCAACCATATTGATACATATGAAAAAAAAATTCCCTTTTTTTTAAGGTTGAACTCTCAAAAATTGAAATACTTGAAAACAATAAAAATGAAAATCTTTTTTTTTTCTTCTGCATTATGAGCACAGCCATGCACACAACCAACCAGTTGTTTTCAAGTATATTTTCAATTTTCAATTTTATTTTTATTATTCAATTTTCAATTTTCAAATGAAGAAGAAAAAAAAAAGATTTTTATTTTTATTTATTGTCCAATTCTTATTACGGCAGTGCTCATAATGCAAAAGAAGAAAGAATATTTTCATTTATATAGTTTTCAAGTATTTAAATTTTTTGAGATTCCCTAAAAAAGGAAAAAAAATTGTTAGAAGAATAAAAAACATTAAAAGAGAATAAGAGTTAACGGAGTTAACACCATTAAAGTTCATTAAAACTCACATGTGAGAGGCACATGTTTGGAGACACTTGTCATTTTATTAGACCGGTTTGTAACCACTGACTGCAAACCGGGTTGTAGCTAATTTCTGTCATTCGTTCACACGTCAATGAACGAATAAATTAATGACACGATGTTAACGGTCAAAACGAGTTCAAGTTTCAATTTTCCTTCTTAATTATGACATCTAAATTATAAACATCAATAACTTTGAAAAAAAAAAAATTTATTTAGATTATCACATGATTTAACACAAGAATCTTCGTGATGCGTAAAAAAGGATGCGATTTGAGTCCAATTCCAATTAGAATTACATATATTAATATTGAGACATGTATCTTTTTATAAAGAATGCATATTTTGTTTTTATTTTGTTTTTTGTTTTTTGTTTTTTTTTTTTTGTGTTTGTGAATGAGAATACATGTTTTGAGTTTCAAATAAAACGGACCCAAGACTTGATAGAAAACAATGTTTTGACGTGATTAATATTTCTTTTGCCACGCACGTGAAACGCGCATGCACTCCTATTTCCAAGTCTACGGTACGGTGTTTCAAATCTGCACGGCACGGCACTGTACGTACGTACATCAATTTTTTTCTACCTGTCGAGATTTTCTAGCTGGAAGCCTGGAGGCTGGAACGACCTCACAGTGAAGATCATGAACGTTCATTACTTAAGCAGTGACGTACTTTCTACATTAGAATAAAATGGGTGAGTAAAATGAATAGGAAAAAAAAAAAAGTACGCCAACTCTTAAATGTAGTGGGATCCTTTTAAATTTAATTTAATTGTTTTAATTTAATCTCTAAAGTTTTGATTAGTTCTTGAGGGTTTGGCTTGAGTCTAATTTTAGTTGAAATTGAAACATGTTCCACAACAAGATATAATAACACGTATGGATGAACCTAAGATTTATGGTGTGGGGGAGACAAACTTAAATAAATAAAACTTTTTATTAGTCTTTCCATACATTTTTGTGATTTTTGCAATAATTAATTAGTAAATAAAACTTAAAAAAAAAATCAAATTATTCAATTTCTGCTTTAATTGGTAATATTGATTTTTTATGCCATTAATTCTATGCGAGAAAAGCTTTCGTTTTTAACTTAATGTTGGCAGAAATAGAATCAATAACAACAATTATTAAAAAACTATTCATTTTCAAGCAAAATAATATAAAACTAAATTTACTTTGCACCATATATTCTCTTCATAAACTAATAATTAAGTAAAAAACTTACATAAAAACACAACAATTCAAAAAAAAGGAAAAAAAAAGAAAAAGGAAAACAAAAAAGAACAAGACTTTTGGGGGGACATTCGTCCCCCAATAATACATATGGGTCCGCCCCTGATAACACGTATTCTAATTTCAACTGAAACTGAATTCAAACCAAATGTAATTGTCAATATAATTTTTTTAATCCAAATCTGTTACCTTTTTGTTAAATGTCACAAGACGACACTGTTTTAATTTTTTTCATAGCATTTTCAATAGAAAGGAAACCATTTTATGGCATATAACAATAGCAGATTAATAAATATATGAACCAAGTGATTGACTAAATTGATAATAAACTTAAACTTAAGGGGATTATTAAAGTATTAAATATCAAATAATTAAATTCGTTATTTACTTATTATCTTAAGTTTTGGTAGAAGACCTGAATTCGACCATGACTGATCTCCGTCCGATTTAGAGGTCCTTGTGTTTGGAAGGGCCAAGCAATGGGCCCATCTGCTTGAGGACTCTAGGAGTAGTGATTGGTCCAAGTGACGCTGGACTTGACTTGTTCGTGTTTTTCTTTTCTTTTAAATTACAATCCACACTTTAATTTCTCTCAACAAACGGGAGCCTTTCCACATTTGACATTTCTCATGTTTTCTCTCTCTTAATAATTTTAGCACAATCAAGGGGTAAGAAACCGAGCTGATCAGACTAAAAATAAAAAGCGACATAAACAAGATTTAAAGAGACGTACAGACAGTGATTGGTCCAAGTCTCTCTATGCTAAGCTAGTTTTCTCTTGCTTGTTATTTCCTTGCTCTTTCTTTTCTCTTTCCTGGAACTTGGAGGCTACGGAAAGCTGAAACCACATAAATATCCGCATCGCAAGTGGACAATTAGAAGCACAAGCAAAAGAGTGATCGTTATGGGGAACTGTTTTGGAACTCAGGTAAACCATCACCATAGCCCAAGCACCACCAAAACTACAAGTACCCCAGGTAATTAGTTTTTCTCCCTTGTCCTTCCATTTTCTATTGGATTATTCTTAATTTGTTTCCTCTTTTGGATTGCCAGGAACAATTTACAACTAAGACAAACATAATAATTAACAGCAAACTGCATGATCAGATGGTTTTTGTGTTTTTCTTTCCCAAATGATCTTCTCTCTCTTTTTTCATCTCACTTTGTTGTCTAAGAATTCGTGTTATAAATATCTGAATCATATATATAGATATACATAATCAAGCTTCGTTAGAAATATAAAATAATTTACAGCGGAATAAAATTATTTTGTACCTCTTATATATATACCAAACAAGAGGATTCGATATAGTTGTTCTAGGTATTTTTGCTCTTAAATCTCCAGTATATTTTTTCTCTTAGAGTGATACCCACAAAGCATGTGAAAGAACACTTAGTTATATATATATAGTTAATTTTCCTTGATGTCAAAAAGCAGAAACATCAAGAAACAATAGCAAACAAACAGAAGGGTCGGCAAGAAGCTACAGCAATGCAGCCCAAAACGGCAACGTGGTTGTATCGGGAGGAAAAAGCAACGTTAACGTTGAGGAAAGGCCTCAGGCCGCCGGAAAGGTGATAACACCAAACTTGAAAGTATTCAAACTGGCAGAGCTGAAGTCTGCAACGCGAAATTTCAGACCAGATACAGTGCTCGGCGAGGGAGGGTTTGGAAGGGTTTTCAAGGGTTGGGTGGACGAGACCACGTATGCACCGACCAAGGTCGGCACCGGAATAGCTGTGGCTGTGAAGAAATCGAACCCGGACAGCCCCCAAGGGATGGAAGAATGGCTGGTATGTTTGTTTCTGTTCATGTTCAACGTATAACAATATTGACTATGAAATTCAGAAATTGTCTTGTTCGGCTAGTTAGCTCTACTTGGGCCAATTCAAAGGAAACGGCCTTTGAATTTTTAGTATTTTTTAATTTTTTGTTTCTTGGTATCAAAAAGTCATTCCAACTCATAATTGGAAGGCCCACTGGGACATGTTTTTCTAGTTGACCAAATGAGCATGATCACATTGAATATTAACGGGGCTTGATTATATATATTTTTCTTTAATGCAAAAGTAACTGGAAATTTAATTTGGAGATAAAAATCAACTACACACATTTTTCCTAGTCTTTGAGTTTTGAATAGGAATAAAAAAGTATTTGATAGGATATAGAATATAAAGAATGTTGTGAATTTTTTATATGAAAAAGTGAAAAGATGAAAAAGTTTTATTTTTTAATGAGTTTTTATTTGAATAGTAATAAAAAGTTATTGATGTGATATAAAAATTGAAAAAAAATTGTTAAAAAGTGATTAATGAAATATTAAAAGTTAAAATGTTTTGATGTTGATTTTTTTAGCTAAAGGAATTTGAAAATTTTTTTGCCAAACAATATTATGTCTATGCCGAGTTTTTCTCTTTGAATATTCCATGTGTTTATTTGTGGGGCTAGCATAATAATTTTTATATGTTACAAATAATATTTTAGACCTTGAATTTCGAAAAGTAATTATTTTTTGCTTCTAGATCGCTTGCAAATTTACATGTGGGTTCACACGCTTGAATGATTAAGCTAGGAAGATTGACAAACAATTAAGATTAATAGTAATTAATACAATATTCATGAGATCAAGAGAGGATTTGTATCACAAGAAACAAAATAAAGACAAGCTAGCTAAGATATAAGTGAATTAATCTGTTTGCATGTGCACACTTTAAAAGCAAATATTAACAAATGATGAAAATTAGTGATAATTAACACAATTACGAGGGAATAGAATCTTTTCAGTTTCAAATGAAATTGAATGGTCAATATTTTATTTTGTTTCATCTATTGTGTATATAATGTTACGTAAAGAATATGTTGTTACATCATTTAAAATAAAATCTTGACTATAAAATAGTTTCATGCTCTCCATTTCCTTGTCCATTTAGAAGAGGAAGAGAGGATTTGTATCATAGAAACGCAATAAATACAAGTTAAGATAGAATTAATTAATTTTGTTGATTTTGCTGAATTTGAATACACGCATTTGTGGGTACAGGCAGAAGTGAAGTTCTTGGGGAAGTTCTCTCACCCCAACTTGGTTAAGCTCCTGGGCTACTGTTGGGAAGATAAAGAATTCCTTCTTGTATACGAATACATGCAGAAGGGGAGCTTGGAGAACCACCTTTTTAGAAGTAAGAAGCATATCTACAACTACCAAAAACGAAAAAAGTTTTCCATGCAAATTTCTCTTATCTTTTTTATTATTATTATTTGAAAAATGGAATAGATTAAATTGTTCGATCATTTAATTAAGTATATGCTGGATTACTTAGAAGGATCTCCAGAACCTCTTCCATGGGATACAAGGCTTAAAATAGCAATAGGAGCGGCTCGAGGCCTCTCTTTCTTACACACATCAGAAAAATCTGTGATCTACCGTGATTTCAAGCCAGCAAATATATTGTTGGATGGGGTAAAGTTCTTTGTGATTTGAAGTCATTGGAACATAACTAGTAATTTAGACAATAAATGTAAAAGAGTCCGGACAAGTAGACCTCATAAAAATATAAAGACTCTCTTATATTTATTGTCTAAATTACTAAAAATTCAAGCAACAAAATTACTAAGATCTCTATCTAACATTAGGTACTGGTTTTTAACACCATCACATACTAAATATTGTTTTGCTTGTTTCTTAAATTTCTTTTTTCAGGACTACAATGTAAAGCTTTCAGATTTTGGACTAGCAAAGTTGGGCCCCATAAATGGAAACTCGCACGTGACAACTCGTGTAATGGGCACTTACGGCTATGCAGCTCCCGAATATGTTGAAACAGGTCATATCGAATTTCAATTACGTCATTTTTCAATAACATAAAAAGATTAGCCTTCTTCATTACTTAATTTAGAAATCTATTTTGAGTAACCCTTAAACCAATAGGATAGGATTAGGATCCTCTGCAATACATTTAAAATGGAAATTATGCATTTTATGGTATAAGTTTTTAAAATGGCAATGATGCATTTTATGGTCTAAGTTTAAATTGATAGAAAAATATAAATTTAATCATTTAATCAATATTTTAACACTCTCCTTCAAGTGTGGACTCAATTTTCCTTTTTACTAAGTGAAGCCCAATATATAGAATATTTTATTAAATGGGGAGTGAATTGACGAAATCAGGATTTGAACTCATGATCTCTGACTTTAATATCATGTTAAATCACAATTTTTCTCAAAATCTTAAGCTTATATGAAGAAGTAAATTTAATCAATATTTTAACATGGATTTGCAGTTTCAAAACGCGCGATTTAAAAAATAGCAATTTGAAAATGCGGTTTTTAAAAACGTAATTAAACGTTTGGTAAAATCGTGATTTGACATTTAAAATTACATTTTGGCCTTATCGTGCATTTTAAAAAATACACCATCTTCCTGTGATTTGAAAATATAAATTTTTTTATGTTTTCAAACTGCAAATTTTTAAAGATATACTCTCAAATGATATATTTTTCACAATTTAATTTAAAATCGTACTTTTAACATGTAAAATCACATTGGCCAAATAAACTATATATTTAAAAAATCTAATGATATATATCTTCTCATCGACAGGTCATTTATATGTGAAAAGCGACGTCTATGGTTTTGGGGTCGTATTGCTGGAGATATTAACAGGCTTACGGGCCCACGACCCCAATAGGACCAATAATAGTCAGAACCTGGTCCTATACGCCAAGCCATCTCTGTCTAACAAAAAGAAACTCAAGAAAATAATGGACTCAAGACTAGGTGAACTTTACCCACTAGAAGGTGCATGCCAAGCAGCTCAGCTAATATTAAGATGCCTGGAATCCGACCCAAAAAATCGTCCATCAATGGAACAAGTTTTGGAAGAATTAGAAAACATCAATACCATCAAGATGACGACAAAGGAGACAAAAACCAGTGCAAAGCAGGGCACCAATAAACGCCAAGAGGAGCATACCAAGCATCAGCATCGCTATAACCATCACCGGTCTCCAAATCACCAAAAGAAGGGGTTTACTGGCGCCGGAGCTAGAGCTTATCATCACTAGTTCCGGCTAGAACTTAATAATTAATTAATGTAGTTATGTTTTTGGTCTTGGTATGCATGCAGCTTCGTATTTGTAAGGCTTGTAACATGTCCAACCTGTTTTATGAGATGCCTGGTCTCATGAGTCATGACAAAGGCATCGGTATTTTTGTGTAGAAAAATAGACTACTAGATAAAGAAAATCTTTAACTATAAATTACTCTATGTCCATTTCAAAAAAAAAAAAAATCCTCTAATCTGTCACAAATTCATACTAATTTTTTTAAAAATAGCGTTCTCACCAAGACTACATCAGTCATCAGGCAATGTTTCTATACTACATGACATTATTAAGTCACTCTAATATCATTTGTGACGATCTAGAAAAAAATTTAGCCACATCTTGCTATCACTCTAAAAAAACTAGTCAAGCTGAAATTTAAATTCTTAAAATTGCTCATAAAGTCTAATTTCACCTAATAAATAACTAATATAAAACTTAACACTTATGAGCTCCTTTATAATTCACCCACTTTATGTAGACTATCCATCTTTTTAATATTGAATTGAGATGTTACACATGTGCCCAATGATTATGTGCGTGTACTTTTTTTCTTTTTCTTTTTCCTTTCTTTTTCTTTTGGTCTGAGTAAAGGATCTATATGAAGGTGCATAAAAATAAAGTTAGCGTCTGATCTCCAAACAAACTATGGGCTAAAACCCAAAAACAGTTTTGCCTGATGAGTTGCAGCCTCCTTAAAAGCTTGCATATTATGGGCCCATCCGGAGACGGCAAAATGGGCCACCTCAAATTACAAGCCCAGTTCGTGCTCCTTCCTCCATTTACGTTTAAAATGGACAGGAAACAATAGTAAATGGACATAAATTTTCTTTAAATTTGGTGGGAGGGAATTCCTTTAATTTAGTCTATAAAATTGTTATGTATCATTTCACATGTAAGAAACATATAATTTTTTAATTAACATGTGAGAATCAAATAATTTTAAAAAAATCAGATGCTTTTCATATGGGCACAGGAATATTTATTTCTTATAAATTTTGAGACATAAAATATCACACCATTTAAAATTGGTCATAACGGATTATTATCCTTTCAAATTTTCGAAGGAAATGAAAAAAGATCATATTCCTTCCCTGGTTGGTGGTCGATGGCATCAGAACGAATATCTTGGTTAGAGACACTATCGGCCGGCTTTTGAGCTTCGGGCCGACCGTTTCATAATTGCAAAAGGGCTTCGGGCCTTGCCGGGCCCCATTACTCTGCCAACCAATCCATAATAACGCTTGGAATGGTGAACAGAGCCATGAGCAGTCCAATTGGCAATTATAGTTAGAATTAGACTTAGTTGAGCCCTTCCTGAATTACCACGTAGCAGTCCAATTCTAGTTAGAATTAGACGAGTTGGAATTGAGACATGTGTCTGACAATAGAACACAATCACACGCGTCCTAATTCCAAAACAGGCCAATTCTAACCGAAACTGAGCCCAAATCAGATCTAACCGGCAATATAATTTTTTAGCCCAAATCAGTAAACTTTTGGTAAATGTCATAACACGAAACTGTTTTAATTAATTTATTTATTTATTTTTAGGTATTTTTGAGATAAGTCTTTGAGTTAACGCGTCAAAACAAATAATATTTCTTAAGTTTTTCAAGAAGGTGAAATAAATCGTTCCATTGATTTTCCATCCAAAATTATGTTGTCCCTTAAAGCCACGTCACACCATGTAATGATTTGTGTGAGTGGGTTGGTTGAGTGGGATTTGGTCAATTTTATTTCCAGCAAACTCCCATAGATGTCAAGAGGAGCATATTTAGGACAAGTTTATATATAAAATTTCTATTTTTTGTAATAGTCTTTACAAATAATGGAATGTGTGGAATAAATTAATTTTAAAATAACTATTTTAATAGTCATAAGGAAATAATTGTTTCTCTTAAGGTTAATTTATTCTACTCAATCCATTTTTAATAAAGACTACTTTTTAAAATAGTCATTCCACGTATTAAATATAACATAAAAATAAGCATAAGCATAACTATAACCATCACCCGTCTCTAACTCACCAAAAGAATAGTTTTACGAGCACCAGAGCTAGAGTTCATTGTCACTAGTTCTCGCTAGAGCTTATAAGTTATAAGTAATTAATTGTGGTTATGTTTTTGGTTTTGGTATGCATGCAGCTTCTTATTTGTAAGGCTTGTAACATGTCTAACCGGCCTATTTTGTGAGAGGCCTGGTCTCATGACAAAGGCATTGCTGCATTGGTATTTTTGTGTAAACAATGAGTGTCCGTAAAAATATATGTCACTCTTTATGTTTATCTTATGTCAATCAAAAGTGATGTGACTTTTAAAATTACCATTAAATTTATTATTGATGATTATTAACTTTTGATCTAATGGTAATTTTAAAAGTCATATTACTTTTGGTTGACACAAAATAGACATGAAAAATTACTTGTATCATTACTCTTACAACTATTCTTTTTATTTTATTTATAAAAGTCATTGTCAAAACCCGAATGCATAAGTCAATGGAGAAGATTTAGATAGTTCAGACTTATGGAGAAGATTTAGATAATTCATGGATCAATAGATGCATGAACTTTTATTTGTTCACACGAATAAATTAATGACACGATGTTAACAGTCAAAACGAGTTCAAGTTTCAATTTTCCTTGTATAATTAGACTATTTCTTTTGCCACGCGCATGCAGTGTGTGCTAATGTTCCCTTTGATTTAGGCACTCCTATTTCCAAGTCTACGGTACGGTGTTTCATATCTGCACGGCACGCACTGTACGTACGTACATCATTTTTTTCTACTTGTAGAGATTTTCTAGCTGGAACCTCACAGTGAAAGTAAGGTTGGCATGAAGATCACGAAAGTTCATTACTTAAGCAGAGACGTACTTTTTACATTAGAATAAAATGGGTGAGAAAAATGAATAAAAATCAAGTACGCCAACTCTTAAATGTAGTGGGATCCTTTTCAATTTAATTTAATTGTTTTAATTTAATCTTCAAAGTTTTGATTAGTCTTTAAGGGTCTGACTTTTTATGACATATAACAATAACAGATTAATAAATATATGAACCAAGTGATTGACTAAATTGATAATAAACTTAAACTTAAGGGGATTATTAAAGTATTAAATATCAAATAATTAAATTCGTTATTTTCTTATTATCTTAAGTTTTGGTACAAGACCTGAATTCGACCATGATTGATCTCCGTCCGATTTAGAGGTCCTTGTGTTTGGATGGGCCAAGCAATGGGCCCATCTGCTTGAGGACTCTAGGAGTAGTGATTGGTCCAAGTGGCGCTGGACTTGACTTGTTCGTGTTTTTCTTTTCTTAAATTACAATCCCACTTTAATTTCTCTCAACAAACGGGAGCTTATCCACATTTGACATTTCTCATGTTTTCTCTCTCTTAATAATTTTAGCACAATCAAGGGGGAAGAAACCGAGCTAGTTTTCTCTTGCTTGTTATTTCCTTGCTCTTTCTTTTCTCTTTCCTGGAAGTTGGAGGCCACGGAAAAGTGAAACCACATAAATATCCTCATCGCAAGTAGACAATTCGAAGCACAAGCAAAAGAGTGATCGTTATGGGGAACTGTTTTGGAACTCAGGTAAACCATCACCATAGCCCAAGCACCACCAAAACTACAAGTACCCCAGGTAATTCGTTTTTCTCCTTGTCCTTCCATTTTCTATTGGATTCTTGATTTGTTTCCTCTTTTGGATTGCCAAGAACAAGTTACAACTAAGACAAATATAATAATTAACAGCAAACTGCATGATCAGATGGTTTTTGTGTTTTTCTTTCTCTAATCTTCTCTCTATTTTTTCATCTCACTTTGTTGTCTAAGAATTCGTGTTATAAATATCGATATGAATCATATATATAGATATACATAATCAAGCTTTGTTAGAAATATAAAATAACACCGAACAAAAGGATTCGATATAGTTGTTCTACATATTTTTGTTCTTAAATCTCCAATATATTTTTGCTCTTAGAGCGATACCTACAAATTAAGCATGTGAAAGAACACTTAGTTATATATAGTTAATTTTCCTTGATGTCAAAAAGCAGAAACATCAAGAAACAATAGCAAACAAACAGAAGGGACGGCAAGAAGCTACAGCAATGCAGCCCAAAACGGCAACGTGATTGTATCGGGACGCAAAAGCAACTTTAACGTTGAGGAAAGGCCTCAGGCGGCCGGAAAGGTGATAACGCCAAACTTGAGAGTATTCAAACTGGCAGAGCTGAAGAGTGCAACACGAAATTTCCGACCAGATACATTGCTCGGCGAGGGAGGGTTTGGAAGGGTTTTCAAGGGTTGGGTGGACGAGACCACGTATGTACCGACCAAGGTCGGCGCCGGAATAGCTGTGGCTGTGAAGAAATCGAACCCTGATAGTCCCCAAGGGATGGAAGAATGGCTGGTATGTTTCTTTCTGTTCATGTTGAACGTCAACGTATAACAATATTGACTATGAATTGAAACTGTCTTGTTCGGCTAGCTAGCTCTACTTGGGCCAATTCAAAGGAAACGGCCTTTTGGGCACTTGCAAATTAATTTTTAGTATTTTTTAATTTTTTGTTTCTTGGTACCAAAAAGTCATTCCAACTTATAATTGGAAGGACCACTGGGACATGTTTTTCTAGTTGACCAAATGAGCATGATGATCACATTGAATATTAACGGGGCTTGATTATATATATTTTTCTTTAATGCAAAAGTATCTGGAAATTTTGGCGATAAAAATCAACTACATGCATTTTTCCCCGTCTTTGAGTTTTGAACAATAATAAAGAAATATTTGATGTGATATAAATTAAAAAAAATATTATGTATTTGTTTTATAGAAAAATATTAAAATTTTATTTTTTAGTGAATTTTTTATTTGAAAAGTAATAAAAATTATTGATATGATAGAAAAATTAAAAAAAAATTGTTAAAAAGTGATTAATAGAATATTAAAAGTTAAAATGTTTTGATGTTAACTTTTTTAGAAAGATTTGAAAAACTCTTTGTCAAACGATATTATGTCTATGCTTATTTTTTCTCTTTGAATATTCCATGTGTTTATTTGTGGGACTAGCATAATAATTTTTATATGCTACAAAGAATATTTTAGACCTTGAATTTAGAAAAGTAAGTATTTTTTGCTTCTAGTTAGATCGCTTGCAAATTTACATGTGGGTTCACACACTTGAATGATTAAGCAAGGAAGATTGACAAACAATTAAGATTAATAATAATTAATACATTTATGAGATCAAGAGAGGATTTGTATCACAAGAAATTAACCAAATAAATACAAGCTAGCTAAGATAGAAGTGAATTAATCTGTTTGCATGTGGGCTCACACATTTTAACGCAAAAGCAAATATTAACAAATGATGGAAATTAATTAGTGATAATTAATACAATTATGAGGGAATATATTGGATTTTTTTTTTTATTTTGTTGTATTTAATAGTGTATATAATGCCATTTAGTAAATATATTATTACGTTATTTAAAATAAAATATTGAACATAAAATAGTTGCTCTCCATTTCCTTATCCATTTAGGAGAGGAAGAAAGGATTTGTATCATAGAAACGCAATAAATACAAGTTAGGATATAATTAATTAATTTTGTTGATATTGCTGAATTTGAGTACATGCATTTGTGGGTACAGGCAGAAGTGAAATTCTTGGGGAAATTCTCTCACCCCAACTTGGTTAAGCTCCTGGGCTACTGTTGGGAAGATAAAGAATACCTTCTTGTATACGAATACATGCAGAAGGGGAGCTTGGAGAACCACCTTTTTAGAAGTAAGCAGCATATCTACAACTACCAAAAAAGAAAAAGTTTCCCATGCAAATTTCTCTTATCTTTTTTATTATTATTGTTTGAAAAATGGAATAGATTAAATTGTTCATTTAATTTACTCTATGCTGGATTACTTAGAAGGATCTCCAGAACCTCTTCCATGGGATACGAGGCTTAAAATAGCAATAGGAGCGGCTCAAGGCCTCTCTTTCTTGCACACATCAGAAAAATCTGTGATCTACCGTGATTTCAAGCCAGCCAATATATTGTTGGATGGGGTAAAGTTCTTTGTGATTTGAAGTTATTGGAATATAGCTAGTAATTCAAACAACAAACGTAGAAGAGTCTGGACAAGTAGACCTATCATAAAAGTATAAAAACTCTCTTATATTTACTGTCTGAATTACTGAAAATTCAAATAATAAAATTACTAAGATCTCTATCTAACATTAGGTTTCTAACACCATCACATACTAAATATTGCTTTGCTTGTTTTTTAAATTTCTTTTTTCAGGACTACAATGTAAAGCTTTCAGATTTCGGACTAGCAAAGTTGGGCCCCATAAATGGAAACTCACACGTGACAACTCGTGTAATGGGCACTTATGGCTATGCAGCTCCTGAATATGTTGAAACAGGTCATACCAAATTTCAATTACGTCATTTTTCAATAACATAAAAACATTAACCTTTTCTTTTTTACTTAATTTCGGGAATCGAATTAGAAATCTATTTTGTGTAACCCTTAAACCAATCAGATCGGATTAGGATCATCTGCCTTACATTTGAAACCGAAATGATTTATTTTATGGTCTAAGTTTAAGTTGATAGGAATACGTAAATTTAATAATTTAATCAATACTTTAACACGTTTCCTCACATGTGAACTTAATATCTATTTTTATTAGGTGAAGCTCAACACGGTGAAATATTTTAATTAAATGAGGAGTTAATTGATAGAGTTAGGATTCGAACTCATGATTTTTAACTCTGATATTAAACTATCATTTTTTTCAAAAGCTTAAACTTATATAAAGAGATAAATTTAATCATTTAATCAACATTTTAACATGAATTTACAGTTTCAAGACGTGTAATTTAAAAAATAGCAATTTGAAAATTAGATTTTTAAAAACGTAATTAAGTGTTTGGTAAAATTATGATTTGGTATTAAAAATCGCAGTTTGGCCTTATCGTGCATTTTAAAAAATGCTCCATTTCTTACAATTTAAAAATACAAATTTACCAAACACTTAATTACATTTTCAAACAACAAATTTTTAAAAATGCACTCTCAAACCAAATATTTTTCACAATTTTATTTAAAATCGCAGACATGCGAAATCGCATTAGCCAAACAAACTTTATGTTTCACAAGCCTAATGATATATATGTTTTCATGATACCCTGTCGACAGGTCATTTGTACGTAAAAAGCGATGTCTACGGTTTTGGGGTGGTATTGCTGGAAATGTTAACAGGCCTACGGGCCCACGACCTCAATAGGACCAGTCATAGTCAGAACCTGGTCCTATACGCCAAGCCATCTCTGTCTCACAAAAAGAAACTCAAGAAAGTAATGGACCCAAAACTAGGTGAACTTTACCCACTAGAAGGTGCATGCCAAGCAGCTCAGCTAATATTAAGATGCCTGGAATCCGACCCAAAAAATCGTCCATCAATGGAACAAGTTTTGGACGAATTAGAAAACATCAATGCCATCAAGATGACAACAAAGGAGACAAAATCCAATGCAAAGCAAGGCACCAATAAACACCAAGAGGAGCATACCAAGCATCAGCATCAGCATCAGCATAAGCATCGCTATAACCATCACCGGTCTCCAAATCACCAAAAGAAGGGGTTTACCGGCGCCGGAGCTAGAGCTTATCATCACTAGTTCCGGTTAGAACTTAATAATTAATTGTAGATATGTTTTTAGTCTTGGTATACATGCAGCTTCAAATTGTAAGGCTTGTAACATGTCCAATTACCTGTTTTATGACAGACCTGGTCTCATGACAAAGGCGTCGAAATTTTTGTGTAGAAAAGTAAACTACTAGATGAAGAAAATCTTTAATTATAAATTACTCTATCTCCGTTTCAAAAAAAGAATCCTCTAATCTGTCACAAATCCCTACTTTATTTGTTTTTTTTTTTTTTTAAGAAAAATGCAAGGTTTAAAACTCTTAAAATCGCTCATAAAGCCTAATCTTATCTAAAAATAACTAATATGAGACTTAACACCTATAAGCTCTTTTATAATCCACCCACTTTATGTGCATAAAAATAACGTAAGCGTCTGATCTCCAAACAAACTATGGGCTGAAACCCAAAAACAGTTTTGCCAGTTGAGTTGTATCCTCTTAAAAGCTTGCATATTATGGGCCTATTTGGAGACGGCAAAATGGGCCACCTCAAATTATCAGCCCAGTTCGTGCTCCTTCCACCATTTACGTTTAAATGGACATAAATTTTCTTTAAATTTGGTGGGAGGGTATTCCTTTAATTTAATCTATAAACCTGTTATTTATCATTTAACATGTAAAAAAAATATAATTTTTTAATTAGTATGTGAGAATTAACATAACTTTTTAAAAATCATATGCTTTTCATATGGCACAGGGATATTTAATTCTTATAAATTTTGAGACATAAAATAATACATCATTTAAAATCGGTCATAATGGATCATTATCCTTTCAAATTTTCAAAGGAACTGGAAAAAGAAAAAGATCCTAATCCTTCCTTGGTTGGTGGTCGATGGCATCAGAAAGAATATCCTGGTTAGAGACACTCTCGGCCGGCTTCTGGGCTTCGGGCCTTGCCGGGGCCCATTACTCTGCCAACCAATCCATAATAACGCTTGGAGTGGTGAACAGGGCCATGAGAGGTCCAATTGGCAATTATAGTTAGAATTAGACTTAGCTGAGCCCTTCCTGAATTACCGTGTAGCAGTCCAATTCTAGTTAGAATTAGACGGATTGGAATTGACATGTGTCTGACAACAGAACACAATCACACGCGTCCTAATTCCAAAACAGGCCAATTCTAACCGACAATATAATTTTTTAGTCCAAATCAGTAAACTTTTGGTAAATGTCATAACACGAAATTGTTTTAATTTTTTGGTATTTTTGAGATAAATCTCTGAGTCAATATATATATATATATAGTTTTAACTCCATAAGTTTTTCAAAAATGTAAAATAAACCATCGTTGATTTTTCGTCCAAAATTGTGCCATCTGTTAGAACCATGTCACACCATGTAATGATTTGTGTGAGTGGGTTGGTTGAGTGGGACTCATAGTAAATTTTATCCTCAACAACTCTCAACTCTCATAGACGTCAAGAGAAGCATATTAAGGACATGTTTGGTACGTAGAATAGCTATTCCTTAAAATAGTTTTATAAATAATAAAATGAGTAGAATGAATTAGTCTTAAAATAATATAGTTATAAGAAAGTGACTATTCATTCAATTGAGGAAATAACCGATTTTCTTAAGACTAATTCATTTTACTCATTTTATTTTTAATAAAGACTATTCTTTAAAATCATTATTCTGCATATCAAACATAACCTAAGCATAAACATAGCTATAACCATCACCCATCTCCAACTCACCAAAAGAATAGTTTTACCAGCGCCAGAGCTAGAGTTCATCGTCACCAGTTCTCGCTAGAGCTTATAAGTTATAAATAATTAATTGCAGTTATGTTTTTGGTTTTGGTATGCATGCAACTTCTTATTTGTAAGGCTTGTAACATGTCTAACCGGCCTGTTTTGTGAGAGGCCTAGTCTCATGACAAAGGCATTGCCACATTGGTATTTTTGTGTAGAAAAATAACCTACTAGAGGGAGAAAATCTTTAATTATAAATTAGTCTCTCTCCATTTCTTAATAGAAAAAAAAAAAGAGAGAGAAAATCCTCAAATCTGTCACAAACCCCTGCTGTATTTTTTTTCAAAAGAGCCTAATAACGTTATCACGTAAGCCACGGTATGCAATGTTCCTTTACTGCACGGTGGTACTAAGTTCTTCCTATAGTATTAGTGACGGCTTAAGAAAAGTATTAGCCACATCGATACTATCATTTCAAAAAGAAAAATCAAGTTGCAATTAAAATTCTTAAAATTGCTTATAAAGTATTAAATTATTCTGATACCATTAGTAACGACTTAATAAAAACGCTAGTCACATTTACGATATCACTTAAAAAAGACTAATTAAATTACAATTAAAATTTTTAAAATTACTTATAAAGTTCAATATCACTTAATGTGAAACTTTGTATCTATGAGATATTTTATAATCCACCCCCCACTTTATGTGGACTATTTATCTTTTTAATGTAAAAGTGAGTGCTACACTAACACATGTGCCCAATGGTTATGTGCGTGTTTTTTTTTTTTTTTTTTTACACCTTTCTTTTTCTTTTGGTCTGAGATTCTGAGCAAAGGATATAGACGAGGGTGCATCAAAATAAGTTAAATAACATAAGTGTCTGGTCTCCAAACAAACTAGGAGCCGAAACCCAAAAACGGGTTTGCCTGCTGAGTTGCAGGCTTCCTTAAAAGCTTGCATATCATAAGCCCATCTGGTGACGGCAAAATGGGCCACCTGCCCTGTTCTTGCTGCCGTCCTCCATTAACGTTTAAAAATGGACAGAAATAATGGTAAACGAGAAATGTTGACTATTTAATTCTTATAAATTTTGAGAGAAAAAATATCATTCTATCTTGACTTCAAAGCAAATGGAAAAAGATCCAAACCCATGAATTAATTGCATGCTCTTTTCAAAGCCTTTCAGTTAACCCATGAATTAATTGCATGCTCTTTTCAAAGCCTTTCAGTTCGACCATATCACATATGCTTTTGGGTAGGGACTCTGTCTCGAGTCTGGACCAAACTCATAATAACTCAAACCTCCTAACAAATGAAAGAAGAGTGTGCTGGACGTATTAGATATTTTATTATAAATACCTAACAAAAAAATGTACTAGTCACTTAACACTACTTATCATGTTAATCATCAAAATGTAAACTATTTATGTGGTAATTCACATTACACTTCTCATATTTTTATAAAACTATCGTGATAATTCACATGATTATTATCATGTCAACAATTAAAATATAAACTATCATGTGACACTTATTTTTATAAAATATAGACTTTTTTACATGAGTTTGAAAGGGGTTATAGTAAAAAATATAGTATCCTAATTTTTTTTTCCAACAAAAAAAGAAAAGAAAAAGGTTTTAAACTTTGGTTGTGTCCCCACAATGTTTCATTTTCCCATAGATTTTTTTCTCCTTTTTTTTTTTTTCCTGCTTTTCAGTTATGCAAATTAATTCATTTTTAGTTCATTACTGAAGCTATATATGCATTATTTTTAACTATGGGTGATGATTCATGTTTGCGTGTTGAGTTTGGATCATGTTGAGGGCATAGGTTTAAAACTATATAAGTCAACTTAATCCGACCCATTTAATTAAATATGTCAAATCATTCGACCATAACCCGCTTTTGTTGGGTTTGTGTCGGGTTTATAAGTTGTGTAAAAATTATCAGCCTTAAATATCGTGTGTCTGGTTTGGGTCGTGTCGAGATATGAACATAAGACTATATAGATGAACTATAACTCGACCCATTTAATAAAATAGATCAAACTCATCAATCATAACCTACAAATTTTATATTAAATTCGTAAATTGTATAAAAAATTATAGTCCATAATCTTAACTTTATAAAATCGACCAAAGCCACTACATCACTTCATGTGCTGCATGGAAATGTTTCGTGTCTTAAAGTATATCTAGTTCCTAAGGAGTTCATAGGTAGGCATGAGACATGCATAATGGTGGCCTGGGAATTGAAAACTCCAACGACCCAGGCCAGAGATTCTGTTTGTTAGAGATCATGATCGGTTCATTTTGCACCATCTAATTTATTATAAATATATATACTTTAAACATTACATGGAAGTATCATAATTAGATGGTTAATTTTACTAGTGTAAAGCCCATGATCCAACACGTGAAAGCTGAAAGCGCTGATAAAAATAAAATTGAGTTCAAACTTAATAATTAGAATTAATTCCGGTAAACGCAATTAAGAAATATGATTCCACATGGTGCACGCTGATCTCCACTAGTGCCCGATCGAGCTTTTGGCAGGAGTGCTGTTCTCCATAATTCCTACTAAAATGAAAAAAAGTCTCTGAGAAATAACATTATATTCCACTGATGGGGACCCCTTGGTGGCTCAACAAGTGGGCGTGAATGTGAAGCGCCAGCCGCTGTTTCACTTTAATCATCATTATATGATGATGATTTAATTGATGGTCTTCGCCAGATTTAGCATGCAGATCCTTTTTAATTGGGTCTATCAGTCTATGGACTAGATATATATCATATATGTATTTGAATATTGCTTCACTTTGCCGGCCGATCGAGTCAAGAAACTGAAAATCTAATATACGTACATTTTAATCCCTTGGATTCAAACTTTTAGGTGCCTTTTTCTCTTCTTCACAGTCCATGTAAGTTCAGATGGAATGGTTCATAATTTTGTTTTCAGGCCATGAATTTTTTCTTGGTAATGTTTTCTACCTTTTATTAAATTATAATTTATTCAAAAAGTTTACACTGATAAAAAAATGATAAATTTATTAATCATTTAAATTTATATTATAACATTCTCGTTCACGTGTGAGATTCAAACTCGATCCCCTTAATAAGTATGATTGAAAACGTGAAATATTTATTGATATGACAGGTGAATGGTGAAGATAAAATTTGAAATTAAGACCTCAATTTTAATACTATGCCAAAACATTACTTATAAGATTTGTGAATTTAATCATTTAGTTAATTTTAATACATTTTCTCACTAGGCTCAAACTATCCCTTCAACAAATATGAGTTAGGGTTCAAATTCATTACCTCTGTCCTTATACTATGTTAAATCACTGCTTATCGTAAAAATTTAAGCCATGAATAACTATTTCAATACCATGTTAAATCATTACTTGTTTCAAAAGCTTAAATCGCTAATAAGGAATGCCCAAATTATGGGGGCTCAAGATGTAAATGTGCACCCAACCCTATCTTAAACTTTTGGAGGCACAGGATCCCAGTTCTTGGATCTCTTGCAACTGCATGGAGCAGACTGCATATAATAAGGGACCACTGCCAGCAACGAAGGAGGATAAATCAGTCTTTAAAGTAAACTAAAAAAATAAAAAATAACCTAGAGGATAAAGACCACATTATGAAGGAATTCAAATACTCTCTCTTTTTCCCTCGGCCTCTTCGTTTGATTTGGGCCACGTAAAATATTTAAGAAGTAAAAGCCTACAACTACAAGGTAGTGATTTTGAAGGGGAATAAAATGAAAACTGAAAAAGAAATGTTTCACAAGCTGATCGAGTCTCTCTCGTTGTCAATAATCAATATATTTCACATACATCAAATAATTGAATTAATTAATTAAACCTAAACGTACGGCAAGACTTTTAGCTTTTCCCTACCCCTTCTGCATACTTGACCTAGATCTGCAAATAATTAATACTGATAGTAATTGCCCAACGGCTAACCTTTACCAGTATTTCACGTGCGATCTGGATGTTACGCAGAGACAATGAGGCCGGTGTCTGTAGAAGTTACTTGCTTAAGAAGGGCTAGAAAATTCCTACTAGGTTAACTGGTTTAGAGATTTCGTTGTCCAACTAAGAATTTGTCGTCATTGTTGGAGTTTCCTTTAATTTATCAAAACTTACACGAAAGCTATGTAACGACGCCCATTTCAAACGGATTGTAGGTTCTTGAATTATGTATGTTTGTCTTATTCTTTTCTTTCTTTTTCTTTTTTTTTTTTTTAATTGAATGGCCTATATTTTTTCACCGACAATTGAGTATATTTTAAGTCGTGTCTTTTATGTCTTATAAAAGTTTTGAACCAAAAATTATCTTTTAATTTAATGAAAAATAAATGTTTATTTAAGAGTGAATAATAAGTATTTTGAAATAATTTTTTTTTTTTATTTACTGTTTTAATAACATGTCACATTTTTAATAAAAAGTAATTTTTAAACTGTACGATACAAAGTACGGCATAAATTCAAATCATTTGAAAATCTGCGGTAAATCTATTTCAAACACTATAATTAGATGCTGATCCACTTCTTTTGGTTCAGTATTGAGTAAGAAATTCGTTCAAATCGAGGTGTTTATTCTTAAGCA
This sequence comes from Betula pendula, assembly GCA_900184695.1. Taxonomy (NCBI): domain Eukaryota; kingdom Viridiplantae; phylum Streptophyta; class Magnoliopsida; order Fagales; family Betulaceae; genus Betula; species Betula pendula. The sequence goes on along the minus strand of FXXK01000135.1, from coordinate 1,058,863 downwards.
GTTGTGGATGATTTTACCATTCTCGCAGGTTAGTGAATAGTGATCTCAATGAGGCCTAAAATTCAACCATAAAAGACCCTTCTACCTGGAAAAGACGAAGAACTGCTTAGGGTCCGGGACTTTAAAGCACCTAGTAAAGAAGGGAGCCAGTTGTCTTCATCTACCGCTACCTAGGTTTGTAGTTGATGTTTAGTCAAAATTGTGCCAGCAAATGTGTAATTAATTAATAATGCAATGGCCCATTATACCTACTTAAGGAGGGAGATAATTGACATCAGTCCAGGCTGATTCAACAGTAAATCAGTTTGGGCATGATGAGAATAAAAAATAAAATAAATAAAATAAAAAATTATTTTTTTAATTATGGGACTCACCCAAAATCACTGTTCACATACCCAGGCTGATTCACTGTTGAATCAGCCTGGACTGTGGTTTATATTTACCCACTTAAGAATCCTCTACATTTCACTAGGAGTAGGATCCTTGAAAAAAAAAAAAAAAAAGAGTAGGATCCTTGAAATATAGATGAGCTATTTCGTTGTGAAAGGATTTATTTTGTGGTATTTAATGAAATGTAATTAATGTTATGTAATATAAAATTTGTAAATAATGTGATAATATATTTATTATGCAGTATGATGTACATTATTAAATGTAATAAAATAAAATTTTGACCATAATTAAAATTAAGAGGATCCTATTTCATTTCATTGAAAATTTATTTTATAGTTCATATTAAATTTTATAAATTTAATACTGTTTCAGTTGCCGTGGTAACCAAATAATGCAATGAAGCATTTGAATTTTAATTGTTCTCTTTAATTTCTAGTTAAGGAAAAGTAACGTTGGTGCCATAGACTCACTATTTGTTTTTTTTTTTTTGCTACGTGTTAATTATGTATATACTATTGCTTTATAAAAAAATTATTTTTCCTTTGAAGTCCTAGGACAATTTAATCAATTGGATTTTTTTTTAATAATTAAGAGGGTATGAACATGGCCGAAAGAGAAATGCTACAACTCCTTCTTTTATCCTTCTCTTATTTTTCTACATTTTAAAATTACCATTAAATTTATAAATCTCATATGGTTTCCACATGAAACTCATAAATCAAATTGTGATTTTAAAAAGCAGAATGGTGAGATAAAGATACGAATAGAAACTGTAACATTGTTATGGCCGAAAAGGTTAAGGAAATATTCTCATCATATTGTTGATGTACTAAGTTTTGATTTTTTTTTTTTTAGTATGTAGTTTGAATTAACTCTTAAACACGATTAAAACTGTTACTTTAATTAATGGTTGGGCAATTAGTAATGTGATTTCAACTAAAAATGTGGAATATGTTTTCTAAATGTGAAGTATCCAAATATATAAAGATTATAGTAAATTTGAGTTATAATTTTGAAATAACTTTACCTTATGTGAAGAAATAGATTAAAGAAAGTATTGAATGCTACTGAGAAGTACATAATTAAATATTAGAAGCAATTAATTTGACATACAATAATTTCTTTGGAGTCCCTAAAGGAAGGAATAGGATCCTTCTCATTTCAAGTAAAATAAAAAGGATCCATTTAACATTCAAGTAATAAATAGTGTTACATTATTTAAAATTATAAATTAAGTAACAGCATAGAGACTATTAAATCAATGAAATTTAATTAATTTAAATGAGCTGTCTGCAAGTTTGACTTTAGAGTAAACTTTATACATATGGGTGGACTTCTAAATTTACCTAATCAATATGCTCACATTGCCTCATAGCCTCATAGTAGATCCGTCTTGAAAGGCAAAAAATAAATAGTACGTACAAAAAAAAAAAAAAAAACCCACCTGGCAATAGCACTTTTGACTGCACTGTGTGAACTGTGAATCCGCTTTTTTTAAGGCCATGTGGGCAAAGTCTACGTCCAATTTTGCGTGTGGCAGTTTGTATGATCGAGGCGTGGCGCCGATGGTGATGATAACAACAGATGAATGACAATGATGACGATGAATGGGGCTTAACCTTAAGCTCTCTCCAAAAAGGCCCAAAGCCCCGCGGGAGTGTTTGTATGGTGGATGTCTCTTCGGCCCCCACATCTAGAATCTCTTCCGCATTGGACTCATGGTAGTCCCCACCATCACATCTACCATCATTAGTCCCACTCACATAACCCCCAACTGCTAAGTACCCTATTCAATATGTCTCTTCAATTATCCAACTTTCTTTATATATTATATTCTAAAAAAAAAAAAAAAAACTTTGTTTATTTTACCATTAATCCCCATCCCTACAAATCATACTGTAACCTAAAAATGATTGAGAGTGTCCACTGTTTTGACCATATTATCCTCACTCGAGTCAAAAACACCTATCTTTGTCCTATCATCGTCTCATCTAACTTCAATCCAAAAAAACAAAAGAAGGATAAGATCTTTCCATTTCATGTCAATTGTCATACAACAAACGAATATAAGCTAAATGACACATGAAGGATCAGTAATAAGATGCTAAAATCAAAGAACTAATTTCCCTTCCCTACTTAAGTAGCCATTTGAGTCACTTCCCTACCAATGCCATGTGAATATGAAGGTTTTGACGTCTAGTAGATTTGTTTGATACCACCTTTTTTTTTTTATGGTCTCCCTTTTGCTTTTATGTTTTTCAAAATAAAATTATTACCAACTAATTTAAAATAAAGAATAATAGTTGATGCAGATTTTTTGACAATCGGATCGACAATAAGTCACCTACAAAATAAAAAAAAAAAATAGTCACCGAAAATCCGTCAATCCTTGAAATAATTACTCTAACAACCGGAGATTGTCGATACATTAAATAATCGGAGATGTCGATACATTAAATAATTACTCTAACAACCTTTACATGAAAGGTAATTAAGCCATCAGATCACAATAAGGAAACCAAATCAAGGATTTTTTCTACATGGAATTATACACCCTCATCAATCCTCAAATTGCCATTAATTTGATCAACATGGTAAGTCATGCCCTACAAAGAAAATTGCGTAACATTGACATCAGTGTTAACATGTTGGACTATAAACATCTCCCATATAAAAAAAAAAAAATACAAATGAAAAGGTACACCCTTAGGGGTGTAATTAAAATTTTAAGTTTGGGGAAGGGCAAAACTTTTTTTAAAAATATTATGGGGTCAAAAATAAATTTTGAAGAATATATATTTTTAAAAATTAAAAAAATTTGGAGGGGCTATCGCCTCCCAAGTGGCTCTGCCCTTGTAACACCCTTATGTATGAGATACATATTTTTTTCTCCAAAACTCTTTTAGTATTTTTTTTCAAAAAAAAAAAAAACTGATTTAAGGATTAGAAGTTCTTTATCAGTCGGATTCACCTTAGTACCTAAATACCTTTTATTTGTTTTGCAAGTGATCCGTCGCTAGTTTAACGGTCAAAAAATTATTATCAACAACATTCAAAAATTATTTTCATAAAAATATAATAATAATAAAAAATCATCTAAAAAACCTTAACAAACCGAACCAACTTATTATTTGAGGAAAACGGTTGGGTAGGGGGGAAAAGCTGGTTGACCCCTTTTTCCTCACACTCCTTGCGTGATATATCAAGGAAAGATAGCAATGAGATTGCTCTTTGGACAAAAAAAAGAAAAGAAAAGGCTAATACAAATGATAGTCTGCCTGAAATTTTCTGAAGAGTTAACAATGATGAATTTTACTGTCCATATTTGACTTTGAGTGCATTCATATTAGAAGGGATTCACAGATCTCTTAAATTCAGACAGAGAATACTTCCTAACCAGTCATTAAGGTCAATGCAGGGCTGTAGCAAGCAACAGCAAATGATCAACTGCATATTGTCGGACCTTATTTGTTTATCTATTTCCTAAGGGAAATCATTTAACCAGATATTTATTCAAGGCAATGTTTCCAGAACATTGATGGTCGTCAGCAGGTGGGGTTTTGCTTCTTCACAATCATTATGACACGCCATTCCAATTCATAAAACCCGTTGGAATATGTGCACAAGAAATTTGTACGGCTCTGGATGTGTAAAGTGTGAAAATAAATGCTTTCGTTCTTGGAATAGAAAAAAAAAAAAGAAGAAAAATGCTTTCGTTCTTGGGTGCTGGGGCCAACATAACCTTCAGAAAAAAATAAAAAAATAAAAAAATAGGTAATACAAATTTGTATGTCGAGATGAAGGGTCCTTGATTTGTAGTTTTATAATGTCCAATTTTTAAAAAGATAGTTGAGTATTTAGTTTTAATTTTTAAAATTGTATGTTTTTAAAAATACACATTTTTAATTATAATTAGTAAAGTCAATTTTTTTTTTTCTTTCTAATTTTCGAATTAATATTTTTAAAAATTGCAGTTCAAAACAAGACACTTATTACAATTTTGAAGATCTCTCGAAGTACATTATATTTTTCCCACTTACTTTTGGAACTCGGTTGTATCGTATGCATGCCGAAGGCATGATGTCTTCACTTTAATAGAGAGCATGACGAAGTTGAAACGGAAATGAAAGGAGGTTTCTGTGTGACGATTGAGTTGATATTGTGTATTATTTATTTTTAAAAGAAGAAACAACAGCTTGTGCTACATTTAGCATCCTGCTATTGAGAGCATTTTGGCCCTACAATTTTATATGTTAAAAGTGTTTTTTTATATTAAATCGCAAAAAAATTTATTTTGAGAGTGCATTTAAAAAATATATATATAAAAAAAAAATTGTTTTCAAACCATAAGCAAGAAAGTGTGTTTTAAGACCGCACGATTTCAAAAGTTAAATTGTAATTTTATCAAATATATAACTACATTTATCAATCATATTTTAAAATCACTATTTTTTCAAACTGTATATTTTGAAAACGCTAAATTAAACTGACATTTAGCCTTAATGCAGAAAATAAAAAGCCAGTGAGTAAATATGACGACAATAATATTAAACTACAGTGGATGTACTGTAATTTTTTTAAGGCACCTAAACTAAATCCTTTGTTAAATTCTATTGATTTTGAAGCATAGGAATCTTTGCATCTGACGTGAAAAATTGATTATTATATGTTGACTATAGCCTAATTAACTGGTTAAGAAGGTACTTAAGTTTGGTAAGCATTATCACAATTGAATATTTTTTCTTCTTTCAAACTATTTGAGTTGTCATATCTAAAATCAAATAAGTCGAGGGTGTTATATTAGTAAGGGTGCGTTTGGGATTGTGATTTTATAGATAATAAGTGTGATTTTAAACTAAATTATAAAAATTAAATTGTTTGAGAACTGCGTTTTTAAAAAATTGCGATATAAAAATGTAAAAAATCTGCGTTTTCAAATCGCAGTTAAGAGAGTTTTTTTTTGAAAACGCAGAATTTTAAATGTTAAATTGCGATTTAAAATGCCAAACTGCGATTTTGCCAAAAGCTTAATTGCGTTTTCAAAAATTATATTTTCAAATCGCATTTTTTAAAATTGTACTTTTTGAAATTGCAATTCCAAACAGGTCCTAAGAGGATAGTCAGAGCATGAATGAGAAAATTATAAGAGGATAATCAATATTATCTCTTAACTTTTTTAAAATAAACAAATGGATTTGGTGGTTAATCCACTTATGTGCGCGTGATTTGTGGTCTATCGAGTGGCCTTCTTACCGTGACAACTGTCCTGGTAATTTTCTTGGGGTCAATCATGATAATGTGAAATGGCTTGTACATACTGAAGCAATTAAGTTACCATCTCAGTGCTTCTTTTGAACGGCTAGAATTAGGCCACCACCCCCAAATAATTTTAATTTCCAAGACATCGTTTTCTTTCAACTTGGTAAAATTATAAATCACACTTTTATTTTATTATTATGTGACAGTACTAATAAGTTTTTTATTTTTTTAAGAATAACTAATTTAAAGGTTAATTGGTATTGTTGTATCAACATAATAATAGTAGAATAAAAGTATAGTTTATAACATTATTGCTTTCAATATAATTTAGAAACTAATTCAATAAATGGTGGAATGGGACATAAAATAAAAAAAAAAAAGAAAAAAACCTGTTAATGGAATTGGCAGGGTCTCCAATTTTTCATTTATTTAGAACCTTTTTGTCTTTCTTTTTTATATATATAAAATAAAAATAAAATAAAATAAAATAAAAAAAGGTTTCATTTGACTGAGGAGTCAACTCGGTTCATGTATTATGCTAAACAAGGAGCAAGCAAAAAGAAAAAAAAAATACCCCAAAAAAAAAAAAAAAAAAAAAAAAAAAAAAAAGGCCCACAAACCCTGAAAAATAATAGTGGATGAGTAATGTAGAAACCATACCACTATCTCACATATATTCCACCCTATTGATGTGGTAGGTCTAATAGTCCTTAAATTAGTTATTATTTATAAAAAATCAAGAACTACTAAACCTTGTTATATCAACAAAATAAAATAATTATGAATTATGGCATTTCTAATTGCTCACAGCATATCAGGCTAGCCGTTGCAATTTGTAGGACGGACGTTGGGGATGCAAGTAAAATGTTAAAACCCACAAATTGTCACCCATCGGGATCAAATCAATAATGTTTATCACTACAAAGCTACTCAAATTGATGTTAGTCCACAGAGATTCGATTTATATAGCATCAACTCGCCTATTTTCTTGTCCTTTTTTCTTCCATTTTTCAGCATCACTTATCTAGCTAATACCAACAAATCACATTGCTCCTAGTCCAAATAAAAATTTTCAATTCACATGTCAATGTCTTGCATGGACTTTTGTGATATTTAAATAATACCTCACAGTTGCAATGGCACTCTGGAACGTGTCTCTGTCACTTACCAACCACACTCCCAACATGGCTGCCTTCTATCCCATCCTAACAATTATATATCTCCCAAATCCAAATCAAGTTCACATTGCTTTACACTTCATTACAGTAGGGTTTCACTATGAGAGATATTAGAAATCTCACTTTGCTAATTTCACTATAAGAGATATTAGAAATCTCAAAAGGGCTGAGTAACAATGCAACATCGACAAAATAAATAAAAAGTGCGATGTATAACATTATTCGTGTTTGAAAGGCTTATCATGATATGTTTTGATAGTTTATTAGGTACCTAATCGATACGCTAAAAGCTGGTGAAACATGAAAAATTAGGTTCTTAAACTTATTTCATACTAGGTTGATCCAATATAGTCTCCATACCTCAAATTGGATCCTTTCATAATCATAACAATAAACCATGATTATGTATTAATGTTCATGGCGGCTTTCACAGTGGCTTTGTCCACCTTGTTGGTGCCTTTTTCTAGTGGCTCTGTTTTGACCTCGCTCAGTGGTGCTCTCTGTGCTATTGTAGTCCTCACTTCGATGGGGGATTGCAGTGGTTATACTGTATTAATCAGCGATCTGTCTTGTATTTTACTCTAATAATTTATAGGACCGTATCAATTATTTGACACATTATCTTTTAATTTATATTTACCTACACTGAATAGATTGTTTCAGGGTTTGTTGTTGGGTTGCCCTCCTTTAAGTTTTGTTCCCTCCCCAGTTCCTAGTTGTAATCTTAAGAAAAAAAGAAGAAGGTAAAATAGGAAATTTTCCCTAAAATGTATTACAATCCGCTATAATGAGCCATTCTTTTAGAGTTCTTCTCTTGTCATATGTGACTCAAATTACAAGTTACATTTCGGTCTCATCCATTTTGGATAAAAGAAATAGTACTTAGTATTTTCAAGTAGTATTTTTCTAATATTATTGTCTATGTGATATATTCACATCTACTTATTTTTTGTTTTAAATAAAACAAAAACAAAAAACAAAAAACAAAAAGAATACTAAGTATTACTTTTCTTTGGATAATGTCAAGCGTGCAAGGCATATTATCATAAACACACAAAATAGACATACATCATCACACAAACACAAATTTTCTACTAATTGGTTTGGAAAAAATTTTTATAAATCAGTTTTTAAAAATGATATATGTTCTTTAAGCTTTTAAAAAGTACATAAGAAGCACATATTATTTAAAAATAAATATGTTTATCACATGTTAAAAAATATTAAAATATTAATTAAGTGATTAAATTTAATTATTTTTATTAACTTACATTTTAAAATAAATAATAATTTAACATAATATCAGAGTCAAAAGTGAGTTTAACACTATCATTTCACTCCCATCCAATTAAATATTCCACTTTATCCAGTTTTCCAATTCCTGAAAAAGGAGAAATGCACCGCTTGACCAAACGCTATGACCAATCCAAATTACAAGAACACCCTCACTGACACAAACGCAATCAAGCTCAAAAAAAACAAAAGAAACATTACCTTTTTTTTTTTTTTTTTTTTTTTTACAAAAGAAACATTACTTACGTCTGTTTCTATCCCTTGTTTTCAATTTTACAATATTAACAAACTTTTTTTATTTTTTATTTTTTTTTGTGATTACAATATTAACAAACTTGATTAACTGTTTTTTAGGCTTTTGATATCGAGGGTTCCACCCTTATGTATATAGTTTTATTTTTTTAAAAAATAAAATTTTATCTTACCCCAAAAAACATTAAATAGAAAGACCGCCCCTACAAACGGACCGAAAGCAAGGGCCAAAATGTAAAATAATCTCGCGTAACAAATAGATTTAAGTACCTTTATAAATAGAAAACCGGCGAAGTTGCCTACGTCAAGACTCAAGAGACCGCCCTCCAAGGAATTACAGTAACTATAAATACGGATTTTTGGACTCTCCCACTCTGTATACGACTTCAACGGCTCTCGCCTTTATTTTCACTCGCACTCTTTCTCTCGCACACAGAGACACACGCATAGCTCGTGGTTCAAATGAGAATCTGGAGCTGGAGCAGGACAATGGGGTTTCTCCTAGGGTTTCTCGCTTCGGTTTCTTTGTTCCAGGCAAGAACTCCGCTCACGCTGTTCTTTCTCGATTCTCGATTTCCTTTTCCTTCCCTTTCTGTTCGTTTCTTCCTTTTTGTCTGCACTTTTTCTCCGATTTTTGCTTCGTTCTTTTTCCTTTTCTTTTCCTTTCTTTTTTTTTTTTCTTCCTTTTGTTGATTGCTTGGTTAGCGAGGAAATGACAGAGGACCAAACGCCATGCCTTTTCTTGCTCTCTTTCTTTCTTTTCTCGGTAACCAAACGGAGTTTTAAGTTTGCAGTAACTTGAAATCGAGTTTTGGCGTGGCACTCGTTTCGTGCAACTTAAAAATTTGTAGATATGGATGGGAATGGATCGCTCTCTTCGATTAATTTCGCTGAATTTGCGCATTATATGTGCAGGTCTTAGTCACCTTATCTGTAGTGAGTGCAGAGATGTCCGATGCGCGGTTTCTTTTGACGTCCAGTGCCACATCAGGGTGAGTAGGCTTCATGTATACTTCTATGCTATCCATTACAAACAATGATTGGAATTAGCACATAAAAAATTGCCATGCCGGCATGCCCTGCTTCTGTATGGTGTATACTCTGTTGTGGTTTAGAATTTCTGACCATATCTTTGCTAAATTTTCTGGAAGAACTTGATTTTATTTAAGAAGTTGAGAATTTCTATTTCTTTATGTTGTTTAGGAAAAAGCATTCTGAAGACTATTGTGCGATGTATGACATTTGTGGAAAACGTACGGATGGAAAAGTTTTGAACTGTCCTTTCGGTTCCCCTGCTATGAAGGTATTTGTTTGCATTGTCTATTGCTCTCTCTGTTTTAGCTCTCGACTAATTGAGCTAACACCGTGCACTTTACTATTACGGTTTGCGGTCAATTATATGTAGTGTTGTTGGGTTAGTGGGTTTGATCCCTGTTTCGAAAACAGGGTAGGTACCAGTATACCTTGCTTCTGGTCCTGTTAGTTTCAAGGTTTTTTGTTTTTAACCTGTGAAGGCCTTAATTACCTGAAATGTATCGTTATGCTTACCAGCCAGACGAGTTGCTTTCATCAAAGATCCAAAGTTTATGTCCAACAATTACTGGCAATGTCTGTTGTACAGAAAATCAGTTTGACACTTTACGGACACAAGTCCAGCAAGTAAGATTTTTATTGAACTCTATGATTTATATCCTGTCTCATTATTTGATATCTATTTCTTGTTACTTTGGCTGAGATTGGCTGCTCCTTCTTTAGTTCAGTATCATACGGTATTGCATGTGATAATTTATATTTCTTACTTGTTTGAAAAGCTTGTTGTAAATGCCTTTTTTCTAGTTTGTCTTCATAGCAATTTCTACACCGAGGACAGTCTTGGTTTACTGTTTTCTACTGCCTGATGTTTGTTAGAGTTTGATTGACACATATTATCTCTAGGTTCATTTCTTTTCTAAGCCAGCAGTCTTATGTTTTGTTCTAAATGGCAGCAGAATTTTTTTGTTCCATAGAGATATGTGAACCTTGATTTGAGTGTCAGTGAATATTGTGCCTATCTTACAAATGCTCCATATATTTACTGATTTTCATTAAGTGTTTGGGACTTCAGTGCGAGCCCTGCTGAGTTTCAAAGCTATTTAGATATCGTTGTTCATCTTGTTCCTTCTTTGCAAGCTTTCCATCTCCCACAGTATAATATTATTACATATAATCTTAATATTAATACTTTTTTGCAGGCAATTCCTTTTCTTGTAGGCTGTCCAGCATGCTTGAGAAACTTTTTAAACATGTTCTGTGAGCTTACCTGCTCTCCGAATCAGAGTTTATTTATCAATGTGACTTCTGTTTCCAAGGTCAGGAATCCCCACTTATTCTTCCTGGTCATAATTTCAAAAGAGGTCCTGGTGTTGTCATTCTGTTGTGCCCCTTTTCATACAATATTTTCTGTTGGATACAAGTTGGTGTTGCTAGAGCGAATTAGACTAAAGCTTTTTGGTTATTGTTTGATGAGGCGATTGTTAGATATATTTATGTCTCATTGGAGACAGCCACATAATTGTGTATGTAAAAGAGTAACTTTATTTATGTGAACTTATTCTTTTTCAGGTTAATAACAATTTGACCGTGGATGGGATTGATTTTTTTTTAACTGATGGTTTTGGTGAAGGGTTATATGACTCCTGCAAAGATGTAAAGTTTGGCACCATGAATTCCCGAGCTTTAGAATTTATTGGTGCTGGTGCTCAAAACTTTAAAGGTAATCTGATCCTTTTGAAATTGAAACCTAAAGCTCTCTCTCTCACTCCTCACTTATATGCACATATATATACACAATGGTTTTAAGCTGTGATGGGGAATAACGAATAGCCAATAAGATGTCTATTCTATAAATCATGTTTATGAATATGAACTTTTAAAGGGTATCAGTGTACTTGATTGTTTGAGAATGGATTGGCGGTTATTTGTAAACCCACCATCTTTGGAAGGAATTGATTTTCTGAAAACTTTCTTTTGGGTGGTAAATTTACGCAACTTCCTTAATATTTTAACACTGTTGGAGTTTTGGAAGTGGATGCGCAGTTAGTCATGATTTCCTTTATCCTTGGGGGTGTTTGGCAAAGGAAGGGATTGGGGGTTGAAGGATTGTTGACTTTTGATGTGATATAAAATAGAAGGAATGTTGTAAATTTTTTGTATTGAAAAGTGAAATTTTTTGTTTTTTAGTGAGTATTTTATTTGAATGGTAATAAAAAATATATGATGTGATATAAAAAGTTGTTAAAAGTAGTTGATGTGATATAAGTAGTTTACTTATAAAAAAAAAAAGTAGTTGATGTGATATAAAAAGTGGGAATGTTTTTTTTTAAAAAAATCTAAATCCTCTACAGTGCAATCCTCTCCTCTCCCAAACATCCCCCTTATGTCATGACATGTTTAAAGGTTCTAAGCATGTACTTTGACATCCTTCACTTCCTTCCTTAGAAAATAATCATTTTAGTTTTTGTTTCTTTTGTAAACACAACCAAACAATTTTTTTAAGCGGACCTCTCATAAAACATTTTCTCAAATATGAACCCACCAAGAAATATTTCTTACCTTTATATTACATCAAAACACTTTTTGAAACCAAAAAAAAAAAAACACTTTTCAAAACTGATAGCTCGTCTTTTTATTTTCTATTTTTTTCCCCTTAAAGTGATTGCTCAAAAATAATTTGATGGAAAACACCCACAGTTTTCTAATAATAAATGTGTGAAATTTTAAGAATAAACTAGAATATCTTTGATTAGTTATGCATGTATTGGAGCAACATAGACGAACAAGACTCCCTCCTTCCTTCCTTTCCTTATTTATCTGTTTATTTTTTCATCACTTAATGGCGAGGGAGAATGTTTTTGGTCTTTGTAGTGCCAAGTGCTTTTATATCTATAAGTTGCAGTGCTCATGCTGTAATTTTTGTTGCAGAGTGGTTTGCTTTTATTGGAAGGCGGGCAGGACTAAATGTGCCGGGTTCACCATATGCCATTAAATTCCGGTCAGATGTTATTGAGTCATCTGGAATGAAACCTATGAATGTTTCTACTTATTCATGCGGTGATATTTCACTGGGCTGTTCATGTGGTGATTGCCCTTCATCTCCAGTCTGCTCTAATACAGCTCCTCCTGCTTCGCGCAAAAGGGGAACTTGTTTTGTGAGAATTGGGTCTCTTAAGGTGAGAGAACATATTGTACTCTAGTTTAGCAGTTGCTGTGATTTATATGTTCATTCCAACGCAAAGACTCATAGGCACTTTTAGTTGTGTGACTTTAACATAGATGGCTTTGCTAACATGGTTTCATTGTTTGCCAACTGCAGGCCAAATGTATTGACTTTGCTTTAGCAATCCTGTACATCATATTGGTTTCAATGTTTTTAGGATGGGGTTTATTTCATCGGGCACGAGAAAGGAACCCACATCCTAGAACAAAACATTTCTTGAATGTCACAAATGGTGGTCAACTCCATTCTGTTAGAAGGCAAAAGGATGAGAACCTCCCCATGCAGGTGCATGCTGATTTACCACCAATTCCCAGTGATTTAACCATTATCCTCATTATAGTATTCAGAAATAATTATTCAACTTGAGTGCAAGTCCCATTGGTCACCAGCTTTCGCTAGAAAGGAAAAATAAATAAATTCACCAGCCATTATTCAAAAATTTAGACTCAGTAATTTAGAGTTATAGTAGGTGGCTCCAGTGCATTTCAAAAATGTTATTTATGAGTATGAATTAGGGGTATTTGATGTCCTAATCATTGGATAAGAGCTAAGAAGAGTGAATATATAAAGAGAGCACGGGCCAAATGTGGTATTGCTGCCGTATCATTGTTAATTTAATTCTTTCATTCCCCATTTTGCTCTTTCTCACTGTCTCCAGCTGTACCTTTTGACTATAATTTTCCATTTGGGATTTCCTTTTTATGAAATATATATTTTCTGCCATTGATAGGGGAATATTCTTATCATGGTCTCTACCTATAATTCTTTAAGTGTCCTCGATGTTGCCTCCTGTGGATCTTATGGATATTTATGTCGTAATTGAACTCAATATAGCTTTGCGTAGCTTTGGGGGAAGGGGGATGGTAAGGAAACAAATGATGCTGAAGTTACCAGCCACTCCATGCTCATGTATCTGATTTTTTACTTACCTTTTTCTGATTTTTTTGTCTGATTTCGAAGAATCACTTTGTCAGCAACTAAATATGTTTTTGATTATTGCTCAGCTATTCTCATTAACTGGCACATGCATGGACCCTGAAATATTTATGTTTCTATTATTCCAAAATTTTCCATTGCCTCCAAGAAAAAGTTATACTCTATTTATTTTAATGTTACTTTCTGTTCCTTCCTTTTGTTGGCTAATCTTATCACAAGTTTCTTTTATTATCAGATGCTTGAAGATGCTCCACAAATTAGAAATGGGGTTCAACTTTCAGTTGTGCAAGGATACATGTCAAACTTTTTCAGGTCACTGCCATGGCACTAAGGCTAATGTTGGTATAGGCAGAATGAATTTTGACATTGTGTATGTATTGTCATGTTCAGGAAATATGGAACATGGGTTGCAAGAAATCCGACCTTAGTTTTGTGTTCATCGTTGGCTATGGTTCTTTTACTTTGTTTGGGTCTAATCCATTTCAAGGTGGAGACACGGCCTGAGAAGGTATGATTTGTGAACAAACTCTGTTTTGCTTTTCTTTCTAATGCTTTGTTTAAGGCCCTATTGCTTCCATCATTCCCAAATTTTCTTGAATTTGCTGCATGGTATTAAGTCTTTGTGTTTTCTCATCATTGCACTTTTCCTTGTGGAGGAATCCAATCTTGGTTGGCTCCTGTAAGAGCTTCAAACTTATTCATGACATGGCCAGGATCATATTGGATTTGGTACAAAAATACTCTTAGTGTAATACTAAGCGCAGTCATCTCATTTAAGAAGCATAGGGAGAGTTCCTGGACTTTAAAACATTTCGTGGTCTTTTCTTCCGAACTATTTCCTGGAAAGAGCAAAGGTTTTTGTGCCACTGTTAATGAGAATTTTAAATAAAGTTTGTAGAAAGAATTCAGAAACTTTGATGAACTACTGGGAATGTGTGTCAAGATACTAATGCAAATTTGGGAGTCATGAGTGATAAAGTTTTAACAGCAAAAAATGTGAATCAGATAAAAAATGTTTGGGGGCATATTGTCCTAAGATAGACTAGATTATATTTTATTATTTGGATGCCACTATCAATGTGTTATATTCCAATTTCTGTTGGCAGTTGTTTCACAAGGCGTCCCAGTTCTGTTCTTTCAATTCTTAGTATCTTACTGTTACTATTTATTTGTGTTGCCTTTGTTTGTCAACTTTGGTTTATGCACTGTTTCAGCTATGGGTAGGGCCTGGGAGTAAAGCTGCAGAGGAGAAACAATTTTTCGACACGCACCTAGCTCCCTTTTACAGAATTGAACAGGTTTTACTTAATTCTAGTTTTTTATTGTTTATTTATTTGTCACCTTATCTAGTTTCTTGTCATACTTTCATTAGGTCTAGAAGCTAATAATAGGTTTATGAGGTTAACACTGTCTTTAAGGCCTTAAGGAAATCCAAATACAGTCTTTGCTGGTACTATTAATGGATGTTGCCCTTCAATAGTTTTTAGTTTATAGGTTAGAGTCTTGTTTGAGTAGAATTCACTACAGCAAATCTGTTTTATTATTTTATTTTGTATTTGTAGTATTTCGTATTATTAAATTATTATTATGTTTGAGTGCATAAACACCGATACACCAATACTATTATTTATTTCCTTTCGTGCATTGAAGAATATTCCTATACAACAAACCTTTGCTAATTTTAAGGTCTTTGGGTGGGGGGGGGGGGATTGTGATTGTCAAACCGTGATATCTAAGGTCTTTAAAGGGTCCTTTTCTTACAATGCATTTTGACTGTACTAATTGCAATATTTTATGAAGGTTCTGTTGGAAATGGTAATTTAATTGTGCTCCAATGCGATGGAGTTGATAACAGTGCTCACCTTTTTTAATTTCTGAGACAACACAACATTGGGAGGATTTGTAGTATTTATTTAAGTTTTGAAGAGCTAACAATGCTTGGTATTTTGTTTCCAGCTCATGTTAGCAACAATTCCTGATGCCGTGGCTGGTAAAATACCTAGTATCGTGACAGATGAAAACATTAAGTTACTGTTTGAAATACAAAAGAAGGTACCTGTTCTGGTATTGCCTTTTAGATATAACTTGATTATGTGACTTGCATTGGACCTTTTTTTTTGTTTTTTTTTTTTAATAATTTCTGAATACTCATATTTTTCAGGTCGATGGAATTCGTGCAAATTATTCGGGATCAATGATAAGTCTCAGTGATATTTGTATGAAGCCACTGGACCAAGATTGTGCCACTCAAAGTGTTCTACAGGTAAAATTGGTGGTCCGTATTTGGGTGGTGCACATAAGAGAATGTAGCGATGGAACTTGTAAAACATTTTTTTTTTCTTTTCATGATATGCAATTAACATGTCTGCATCACTTATAATTGTGCTATGTGCCTTTTTAGGGGTTTTAAAGGAACTCTTATATGAGTAAATTGAGACGGGATACTATAATTAATAGCCTATGCTTCTTCTATGCTTATATCTATGTCCAAAGGACCAACCTAGAAGCATATTATATTTTTATTTATTCCCTTTTTTCCTTTTGGGGCTTGCAAATACAGCGGCAACATTCTGTGTAGAACTTGAATTGACATTGGCAAGAGCTAATATTTATTTTTTTCTTTTTTTTTTACTTGAAATATAAAGCAGCCATATCAAATGTGTGGTTGTTGGGCATGCATGCATCTGATATTTCCTGTCTTGTTCTCTTTTTATTTTTGTAATTGTAACATATCTCTATTTTACTACTTGTTATTTCATCTTGTTGAGAATTTCAACTGTTTTATGAACTGTCTTTGTTGAAGAGCTTTTTTTTTTTTTTTTTTTTTTCTTTTTTTCTTTTGATAAGTATATTTGACGTCATGAGATTAACATGCTTTTTCCTACTCTTTTCTCTTTTTTTATGACAGTATTTTAAAATGGATCTTGAAAATTATGATGATTTTGGGGGAGTTGAACACCTGAAGTATTGTTTTGAGGTATGTATTGGTCATTTCATTTTCATGTTGTTTAAAGCTGGAGAGTGTCTCTTCTGTTTTGTCTGTTTGCTTCATGCCAAGAATTTTGATCAGTTTTTTCCACCAATTTGGTTTGGGCTTTCACTTCCAAAATCAGCTGCCAGTGACAATGCAATTTTCAGGCACAATTTTCATTTAGTTTGGAGAGTTCCATTATATATTTGCTTGTATGGATTGATATTGAGTGGCAGAGTGGCAAAGTATTGGATACTTAGTATTGGGGTGGCATTTGTTACATATAACAGGCACGTAAATGGATTGGATACTGGTACAGCTGTTTCCTACCCGACTGCTTATATTTGACATCTAATACTCACCTAATATTAGGTGAAATGTATGTCGAAACCTGAATTTTTTCTTGCAGAAAAAAAAAAATAAAAATTTCCTTTTGAAATTGTCTTGACATTTATGTTTGATTCCAAAAGTTATTTATATACATTACCTCCGCCCCATACTATTTGTCCACTATTCTAGTTTAGGATGTCCCAAAATATTGACCACTTTGAAAATTAAATGGACACAATTTTAGTACCTTTCCTAACTCATTATTTACTTTGAAAAGTGAATGCCCGTTTTTTGTTTGCTTCATTTGAGTTTGACTTAAGAAAGTTAATTCTAAGAATTGGTAAATTTTAATTTCAAAAACAATTCATAGAAATTACGTCCTTAAAAAGTTGGATCTTTTTAGGAGGACAATCAATATAGGATGGAGGGAGGAGTGTCTAATCATTTATGATATTCGTGAGTTTGGATAGTGCTATAATGGGAGATAAACAAACCTCATGTATTAGTATGCTTATAGCTATAAATTAAATCACTATTTGTCCTAAAAGCTTAAGCTGATAAGAAGAGGTAAATTTAATCATTTAATCAATACTTTAACACTCTCCCTCGCGTGTGGGCTCAAACTCTCTTTTAATAGGTGAAGCTCAACACGTGGAATATTTAATTGAAATGGAAAGTAAATGACCGAGTCAAGGTTTGAACTTAAGACCTTTGGCTCTGATACCATATTAAATTACCATTTGTCCTAAAAGCTTAAGCTGAGAGGAAGAAGTAAATTTATCATTTAATCAATACTTTAACACTATCCTTTTGTTTCTTTCTCATACTTTCTCGATCTATTTCTTTTGAACATTACCTGATGCTGAAGAGACTCTTGATCCCTAGCCATGATGAAAGAATTCTTTAGCCTCTATGTCTAGACTTGATAAATTTTCCCTTTTCCAAGTTTTGACACTTGTGTAATTCTCCTATTTCAGCATTTTTCCTCTGCAGACAAATGTATGAGTGCATTTAAGGCTCCTCTAGATCCAAGCACTGCATTAGGAGGTTTCCCTGGGAACAATTATTCGGAGGTAATCTATTCATCCCGTTTAAGTTGAAACTTAATTCGATTATTGAAGCATGACCCTAGAGTGATATTTCCATGACAGGCTTCTGCATTTATGGTAACTTATCCCGTAAACAATGCTATTGATAAAGAAGTTAATGTAACTCAAAGGGCAGTGGCTTGGGAGAAGGCTTTTATTCAGTTAGTGAAGGTTTTTTCTTAGTACTCTTGTCCTTTCAGTGGTTGTTTCTTACTTGTGTGCATTGTTCTTTTCGTATGCGCTACTCTTTAAGTATTAGACTTGTCTGCATTGTTTTCACTACAAGAAAAACACACATTATGTGGAAAATTATATCAAGTATGTTGCATTATGCCATTCTGCTTAGCCTGAGAATTTTGTTAATGATAGTGTTATTGTCTATATGGTCTTTTTTAACATTCCAGGAGATTCTTACTGTATACAATTTTTCACATGGCTAAGCATGTTATCCATTAGTATATACTTGTCCTTTCTGGTCTCTAGTTAAAATGCATAAGCCATTTGCACAGGTCATTGCTTTTTTATGATTTATGAGGTGCAAGAAAGTGGATCAAAGTCATCTTCAATATGAAGCTATAATATCCACCTAAAAGTCATGCTTATTTGGGTTTAATTACTTCAACTTATTTGCAAGACAATATAAATATGGCCCCTAGTAATTGTAGCAAAAAAGCTTGGATCACACAAGTCATGGTAGCCAATGATTAGACATAAGATATGAAGGTAGCCCAGTTCTGCATTCTAAATGTAAACATCCCAACTTTTGCATTGCAACAAGAAATGAGTAAAGATTATAGGGAACGTCATTATAGCCTATGATAAAAACATCTGGCCCTAAATGGTGGAAATGGTGGAAATGGTGGAAAAGGATTAATCTAGCTCACCCAAGTGATTGGGATAGAGTGTTACCATCTTGATAACCTGCTTAAGGAAGGAGGGTTGCTTATTCTGAACTGCTCCTATGATATGATTGTATATGTATTCATGCATTTAGCATTACTAATTTGTTGGTGAGTTAAGTATGAGAGCTCCTTTTTGCTGCATTTTCTCATGATCTCTTCTATTTATTCACTTTTTTTGTGATAGGATGAGTTGTTGCCAATGGTGCAATCTAAAAATTTGACTCTTGCTTTTTCATCGGAAAGCTCCATTGAGGAAGAATTGAAAAGAGAAAGTACTGCAGATGCCATTACTATATTGGTGGGTTTTTCTTTCCCCCTCTTTTCATAAAAGATTTTTTTGTTGAAGTAACTTTCATAATATTTCTGAACTCATTTATAATGAACTCTTGATTGTATAGTCCTGTACATGAGCTATTTCTCTCCTGTTATCTTTAAATTTTATTTTTCTATGAAGTTTATAATTTTTTGTCCGTATTTGCTACCTTATTTTGTTGCAGATAAGCTATCTTGTGATGTTTGCTTACATTTCTCTTACTTTGGGCGATACTCCGTGTTTAAATTCTTTTTACATTTCATCCAAGGTATGCTCCCTTCCATAGTTTCAATATTCTTTTATCTTGATGGACCTATTTTCTATTATAGAGACATGCTCTTCAGTCTTTCGAATGCTAAATTTTCTATATAGGAAAACTGATTTATTGCATAATTGATATTATATGATGGCTGGATTCCAGGTATTGCTTGGTCTTTCTGGAGTAATGCTTGTCATGTTCTCTGTTCTCGGATCAGTTGGATTTTTTAGTGCTATTGGAGTAAAATCTACGCTGATCATTATGGAAGTTATTCCATTTCTTGTTCTAGCTGTAAGTATGGGACACTGGTATCTTTTCCATTAATGTGTTTCTCCTACTGATGTTGTGATTACAATGTTTTTGACTGAAAGGTTACATATTCAATCCTGTTTTCTTGTACTTAATCTCTATATTGGGAATGTCACATGTTAATTGGAAAATGTTTTCTTCATTAATTATCTGCGCATCATGTGGTTAACTTTACTGTCCTGTTGTATCTATAAAAGCAATCTTTGGTCCATCCTTGTTATAGTTTATGAAGATCAATCAATGATTGGTCTATCAATGGTGATGCACTCAACCTTTCCTGTCCCATTGTTTTGTTCAACATCATATCTTTATATGGCTCGTCTTTTGTCATATCAGGTTGGGGTAGATAATATGTGTATACTGGTACATGCTGTTAAGCGGCAACCATTAGAGTTGCCTTTAGAAGGACGGATAAGTAATGCTCTTGTGGAAGTAGGACCATCCATAACCCTAGCAAGTCTCTCGGAGGTTTTAGCTTTTGCAGTTGGAAGTTTTATTCCTATGCCAGCTTGCCGCGTGTTCTCCATGTTTGCAGGTTAAAATTGTCCATGCATCCCAATATTTACCTGTGAAATAGTTTTTATATTTTTATTAGGTCATTATCTTTTATCTTTGGCAATTGTTTAAATTCCATTTGCACATTCTTTTGCAGCATTAGCCGTTCTTCTGGACTTCCTTCTGCAAGTTACTGCTTTTGTTGCTTTAATAGTTTTTGACTTTCTCCGAGCTGAGGATAAGAGGGTTGATTGCTTTCCTTGTATAAAAGTTTCTTCACCACATGCAGACTCTGATAAAGGTCTCCTTTACTATTATAGTTTATGATCAATTGATGCATTATCCAGATATAGTTTTTTATGCATTATCCTGATTCCTCGTATGATTGTAGACTGCGATATATGATGTCTTTTTTTTTTGTTCTTTTTCATTTTTTCGTGTACACTAAAATCTAATTGAAGGCTATCTTATGGAAGCTTAGGTATTAGTCAGAGAAAACCTGGACTGCTGGTTCGATATATGAAGGTAATTAACTTTGTCTTTTCATAAATTTTCCATGGAAGTCATGTCTAAAAATTGTGTACTCAATTTGGTTCTCTGCAAAATAACAAATAGTATCTTACTGATTCAAGTAACTTTGGACTTGCATGTATGATTCGGAGATAATGGTACCACTCATTAAAGAAATATGTAGGATTGAAAGGATTAGAAAATAGGAGAGAATGGGAATATTCAGTGGTACTTGAACAATGTCATGCAATATCAAAAATATTATTCTAACCTAATATGGCTATTATCACTTGTGCGATTATATGGATGGCCTGAAACATATTTGGCAATAATCTTGCAGAGTGCAACTAAAGTGAAAATAAACTAATGGGGTTACACATGCGTATTGTGCCATAAAAGCTCCAAATGGCTCTTCTGGTACTGTGAACATGCAACATGATTGTGGATATAATATCGATTTGATTATGCAAACCTGTGCTTGGATCATTTGATACGAATATCTCTGCAGCATATGGAATATAGTTAGTAGTGTAGTTTGATAGATTTGTCAAGCTACTTGAGCGTGAGCCAGAACTCTATGCATGCCTGGTTGATCATTCAGTGTGCATTTCATATGAGTATGTTCCTTATGTTACTCAATGCATTGATGTTATGCATTTCAAAGTAATTTATTGTGTATCTTAGAGATAATGTAATTTTGCAGCAGTTAAACCTCTTACAATCCTTGTGGAGATTGTTCCTAACATGCCTCAATACTACTTGTGTCTCTGTCAGTATTCCTGATAGCAGTCATGTTGAACCAACCTGGGTTTCCAGAAGTTTACAACTTTTCCATGTTGCACAAGCAATAATTTTATGGAGAGTAGAAGTCACTGTTAAATTGTACTGTAAAATGCATGATGTATCGTCTCTGGTAGTTAGGGCAAGGGCGTGACGCATTTTGAGTAGCATGCTAAGCGTTATTGTAGTCTTAGTTACTATAATAAACATTATTCCAATTAACTTGGGAATTCGTTCATACTAATTTTTTTTTTTTAAAAAAAAAAATGAACAAGGACCATTTTTGCATGGTGATTTTAATTTCTTTTTCCTGGTAACAATCTCTGTTTTTTTGCTTACCTAATTTCTAATGTAGTTGACTGTCAATTTGCATTCCAGGAAATCCACGCACCCATCCTCAGTCTTTGGGGAGTCAAAATAGTTGTCGTTTCTGTCTTTATTGGATGGGCATTGGCTAGCATTGTGAGCTCTTATGATCTTTTTTTTCCCCCTTTTAAGTCTTCTGAAATTATTATCAATATGTCTGATTAAAATTTCTCTCTCTCTCTCTCTCTCTTTTTATTTTTTTTTTATTTTTATAAAAAATTCTCATAGGCATTATGCACTAGGATTGAACCTGGTTTGGAACAAAAGATTGTTCTTCCCCGAGACTCCTATCTTCAGGTTTAACTACCTGACTTCATTACATATATGTTTCAAGAAGAACTATTTATTTGGTATGCTAAGGCTCATTTCAATTTTCTACAGGGGTATTTTAATAATGTATCAGAGTATCTCAGAATTGGACCACCCCTATACTTTGTTGTGAAGAACTATAACTATAGGTATCTTAGTGTCATTATATTCCCTTCTGCCTCCAAGTTGATCTACTTTGTAGCTCTTTTGTCATTCTTTTTATCATACCATTGGGTCTCTACCTTGATGAAAAGAGGAAAGGATCAAGTGCCAGCTGCCAAGGAGCGCTGACAAAATACCTAATCATGCCTATTTTGGTTTCTTACAATTTGATATTCAGACCTTTATTTGCTGGTGTGATTTGATGAAGCTTTGATCATGATACTGCTGAAATTTTAACATTACTTTCACCACTGTTTCTTTGTGAGAGCCAAGGAAGAGGGATGGGGGATAAACCTTGATTTTGATCCATGTTTGTCACTATGTTAAGACTACATTGCTGATGTTACTCTTCTCCTCAGCTCAGAATCAAGACATACAAACCAGTTATGCTCCATCAGCCAATGTGATTCAGACTCCCTTTTAAATGAGGTAAAACCTTCTTAATTTGATATAGAAATTCTCGAGCACTATTTGATCCACATACTAGATGCCTCCCATGCATCCAACTCATTCACTTTTCAAAATTTCACTTAGTACACCTCACACTTTTGCTCAAGGCGACACATAGGTTGTGATTTTGAAGGCTGTTTGTTTGCTTGGTTGAATGGGTTCTTATTTGCACTCTTTTACATGTCTCCTTTTTATGCTTAAATCCACATATACATTAAAGTTAAGGTCTCTTCGAATTTTTTTTAGTAGTTTGTTAGAGGTTAATTAATAGAGTAGCTTTAGTTTCTTCAAAGATTTGGATATTCTCTAGAACTAACGGCAAATTAGTTGGCTATATATCGTAAACCATTGGGTTCATGTAGGAATGTTTTATGTGATTGTCAAAATTTATATCTGACCTTTAGTTTGGGAGACAATTGTTTGAAGGAAAGTTTAGTTATAAAATACTCTCTCAGTCCCATGTTGAAGAGAAATCTAAGGTTTTAAGGGGATATCATTAATGCATTGTTCTTGAAATAAAAGCTAGCAATTTGCAAATTACTCTCCTAAATTTAATTCAATTAAAGCAGGCAAAAAAGAGGTATTAACTTTTCTAATAAGGTAAAGGATAAGTTAGAAAAAAAAAAGTGTCCATTAACTTTTCGAAGTGGAAAATATTCTGAGACATTTCTAAATGGAATAATAGACAAGACATTTGCGATTGAAGTAGATATATTTTTTCATCTAGTTAGTTATTTCATACCATATATTTGTCGAATACGTTGAACTCATGGGGTAGAAAAATACACATTTCAGAGACTTTTTTAGAACAAATATAAAGGGCTTATTGTATGAGATAATACTTTTCAGTTTGGTCATATTTAACTAATATTTGATTACGTCCATGTCTATTAGTAATTTAGTATGAAACATGAAATCATGGATTGATGTATTGTTGTTCAATGTTTTTCTTACAACCCACACTATTAATTTTGTAGAAAACATCCATATCCATGTGAATCTTTTGTAAAGGGTGATTGACTAGTTTGGTTTGTTAGTTTTTCGCTCCTTATTTATCTTTGGTTGTCCCCTTAAAGTGTATTCTCTTTAATATGAATTATTTGTCTTTTTGCTTCTGTAGATTGCAAGAGCATCCTTAATACCAGAATCGACTTACATCGCTAAGCCAGCCGCTTCATGGCTTGATGATTTTCTTGTGTGGATGTCTCCAGAAGCATTTGGGTGCTGTCGGAAGTTCACAAATGGGAGTTATTGCGCTCCTGATGATCAGGTCATGATCCGGTCATTCTTAAAGTTTTTTCTTCTTTTTCTAACATCAATGCGGAATGCTGGTGTTATGTTTTGCCTAAATAGGTTCATTTCCATAATAATTATGTTCCTTTTTTTCTTTTTCAATTATGATCATTCTTTTTAGTCACATATTCTGTTTTCTTGTTTGCATGATTTATGGGCTTAATTAATGACTGTTGTAGATCAGGTTCACTCATATCTATGACATTAGACTTTCTTGCACAGAGGTACTGGAATTTGTACCAAAAAGGATTGAAGTTATATAAAGATCTTAGGTCAAAATGAGTTCTCAAAACAGTAGAATTTCTTTCGACTTTGAAACCATGGAATGACCTTTTTCTATCATTAAGGTTAATGAGACTTCCATATTTGAATTTGAGTAACAGGGTATCTCTTTTATCCACTACCATGCTTAACTATGCATGACCCCCATCATAGTAAGAATATAACAATGATCATGCTGTAACAACTATCACGCTTTTCCTTTAAATTCCTTGACTTAGCTATTATTATCAAATTTATTCTGTGTTGCTACTGCACATTTCATTGAATTTACTGAAGTTAGTTTTTTATGTTCCAGCCACCTTGCTGTTCTTCAAGTGATGGTATTTGTGGCCTGGATGGAGTATGCAAAGACTGTACCACGGTAATTTACACCCTGTAGATTAAATAAATAACTTTAGAATGAATCTTCAGTCTAATTGCTTTGTAGCATTATTCAATTTTCTTTGTCAAGTTAAATTGAGATGTCTTAATTACTAACCACTTTGGAGCTGTTCAGTGCTTCCGCCACTCAGATTTGCATAATGATCGTCCATCTACTGTGCAATTCATGGAGAAACTTCCGTGGTTCCTGAATGCTCTACCCTCTGCTGATTGTGCTAAAGGTGGCCATGGGGCTTACACTAGTAGTGTTGAACTGAATGGTGGGTAGGATTGAATATTTCTTCTTCTATGATTTATTCTTTTTAAAGAAATTAACAGCTGTAAATTTAGACATTTAATGATCTACTTATTGAGCCCATAATGCGAAATTTGGTATTAAATTAATTGATCACAAATAATCAGGATATGAGACTGGTGTTATTCAAGCATCGTCATTCCGTACGTATCATACACCCCTCAACAAGCAGGTATGACAGTGCCTATCATCATGAGAGTTGGACTGTTATTTGTTATCTTTCTTATCTTGCGTTGAGAACCCGTACATTGGTATATTTCAGATTGACTATGTTAATTCAATGAGGGCTGCTCGAGAGTTCAGTTCAAAGGTTTCTGATTCTTTGAAGGTAACATTTCTGTGCCACCTCTTGCAATTCTTTCACTATTATATTCTTTCTACTGGAAATTAATTCTGAAAAAAGGTTTCCCAGTTAGATATTTATACTTTCTTGTGCCATTGTTGCGTGGAAATGATTCATTAAAAAAAAAGAAAAAATTGTTGTGTGGAAATTCTCAGCATATTATTGTTAGTAGAAAGCTGAGATAGATAGTCACTTCTACCCCAACAGTAAATTAGAGCATCTTAAACATTTCATGTGAGCTCCCTTTTTCTTAGAACAAGAAAATAATTTTTACAGAATGCGCTGTCTACTAGTAATTTTTCAATCTGGGATCTGATTCTGCACGGCTGCTCAATACGTGTTACTCTGACATTTCCTTTTTGGTGCAGATTGAGATCTTTCCGTATTCAGTGTTTTATATGTTTTTTGAGCAATACCTTGACATCTGGAGGACAGCACTAATCAACCTTGCTATAGCCATTGGTCAGTTAACTTGAGAACTCTGTCACTGAAAGACTGACTTGCGTTTAATGTTTTAGGACAGCATTGATCATAGACACCTGACTTTGATCTTTGTTCTATGCTACTAAGTTTAACATTTCAATGGTTTTTTTTTTTTTTGTTTTTTGCACAAAATAATTGGTTCCAAAGCTAGAAGTTTAGACATGCCATTGCCTGCTACAACATTATTGCCTTAATAACCTTGTTCTTTCCTTTTTGTGTGTGTGCGCAGGCACGTATTTGTTTGTTGTTTTTTGAGGTTTGGTTGTTGACAAGAAACATCATCTTCAATAGTAATTAACTTCCTTTTTTTTTGGTGGATTTCTATGTCTATTTCACTATAATTTTGGTGCTTGATGGAAGATGTTGTATTGCAGGCTGACATCATTCTTTCCTCATCATGTAAATTTTACATGTAGAATAATGATTTAATGTCTCGGTCTTGAAGTTAAAAGCACAAGCATGAGGTTTAAAATCATACAAAATTTATTGCTGACGATATGATCCCCGACTTTTAACAATATCAAGTGATCAGAGATTAGCTTTGGGTTGAGATTGTGAAGAGAATGCTATTTAGTGATTGTTTGTCTTAGCTTACCAAACAGAAGACTATTGGCCTATATAGTTTGATTTTCTTTACATAAAATTTTGGAGGTAACAGTAAATTTTATAATAATCTAGTCTAGTTGTGCATGGTCCAACTCATAGTTATTTTGATTTCGTACAAGAATTAATTAGATCTCTTTAATGGTGTAACAGGTGCAGTGTTTGTTGTTTGTTTAATTATCACATGCAGGTCAGTATTAATATTTCAGCTATTAGTTTAGATAATAGCCGTTCGTATTTTTGCTTATTGACAGTAATGTTTTATCTTTCTGAAATAACTGAGAGATCTCATTCCTCATTCTTTGATTCTTAATTGTAGTTTTTGGAATTCAGCAATTATTTTTCTGGTGTTAGCAATGATTGTCGTAGATCTCATGGTAATTTTCTTCCTGGATAATTATCAAATTTTGTCATTTAGAATGGTGATGATAATTATGCTTAATTAATATATAATCAACCCAATTTCTTGATCTCAGGGTGTGATGGCAATTCTGGATATCCAATTGAATGCTGTCTCCGTTGTTAACCTTATTATGTCCGTCGGCATTGCTGTTGAGTTTTGTGTGCATATGACACATGCTTTCTCGGTCAGTGTCACTCTGTTTTTCACTATATTCTCTGCTTGGAGGAGGCACTTCTCATTGCTTCTTGATGCACTTTTTCAAACTCAAAAATTGCCATGTGTTATGACTTAGTTGAATTGAGTTTTGGTATGGTGACAATTGTATTCTTTGAACATTGAAAATCAAGTGTAATGAAAAGGTGTGTGCTAACAGAAACTTTCAACTTTCTAATGCTTTGCCATTATTGTAAAAATATTATATTATATATATTATATATATATATATATATTAGTTTGTTTTAGACTTATCATTAGTGAGTTGCTGATGGCTCCCCTTTTGAATATTGGGACAGTTTGGTTTTTCTGGCTTTTGTTTTCGGTAGTGCCATGTACAGACATTGCTTCTGTTAGTCTATTCATATTTATTTCTTGAACAGGTAAGCAGTGGAGATAAGGAACAACGCACTAAGGAGGCTCTGGGTACAATGGGGGCATCTGTCTTCAGGTACTATATTTTTTTTCTTTTTTTTCCTTTTTCCTTTTTCTTTTATTTTTTTTATGGCAGATCCCTGAGAAATTTGCGTTACTTTTTGACACATGTAAATAACTGTAGTTGTATAAATCAATTTATCTTCTAATTGCATTAAAAAACTGTAGTTGTATAGATGAATTCAGCTTCTAATTGCATGGTCTAAAACTTCTATTTTGTGGTTAACCTTTAAACCATGGTTTATCAAATAAATGACATTTGAGATGCAACGTAATTGGTGTCCTCTTGGCCCTGCTGCAAAATGTGTTTTGTCCCGGGCCCTGGCCTACCTGTCAAAGTTCCAGTATAAAGGTTTCAGTCAATTTGAAGTGACAATAACTAATTTACATGTCTTTGCTTATAAAAAAAACTAATTTACATGTCTTTGACATAATTTTGCAGTGGAATCACGCTGACAAAGCTAGTTGGGGTGATTGTTCTTTGTTTCTCAAGGACAGAAGTTTTTGTGGTATTAATCCCTCTAAATTTTAGTTCCATAGGCCAGTACTTGCCGGTGCCTTTAATCTATTCTCTGCTTATGTTTTGCAGGTTTATTACTTCCAAATGTACCTTGCATTGGTCCTTCTTGGTTTCTTGCATGGACTTGTATTCTTACCAGTAAGTCCATAAATTTCCCTAAAAAAAAAAGTATTCCAGACCATTGAAGTAGATAATTGTTTCCATTGATACGCCTTCCTAGAGAAATGAATAGTACCCATGTCTGTTCGTGGCTTCTATGTTCGCAGGTATTTTTGAGCATGTTTGGTCCACCTTCAAGATGTGTGCTTGTGGAGCAGCTAGAAGATCATCCATCTCCTTCATCACAGCTATAGGAAGCCAATTTTTTGTAGGTTAATTTTCCTCTCTTTTATACTGAAATTGCATGTATTATTAGTGCGAGAAAATATTTGAATAGCTTTCAACATGTAATATATGACGTTCTAGACTCTAGTGATTAGGAAAAAGTAAAGGAAGGAAAAAAGAAAAGAACAAATTTTTTACCTTCCTTTACATCTTTGTTCAGTAATGTTGACCCATATACAGAGAGCATCATCAATAACTTCCGTTTGGATTCTGATCCATCAAGGTTGATTGTGTTTCCCTTCTGTATGGCTTATGCTGGTGATAGGCAATGACCGAGACTGCCATAAGAGCACTTCTTGATGTACAATTAAGACGAAAAACAAAAGATATATATTTTTTATTTTAATGTAAAATACTTGTATGTCTAGCATTTTTATTCCTTCAAACCGGAGGAATTTTCTCAGACCCAATCTATAAAATTGTCGTTGTCCTTCAAGCATAAAATCAAAAAAGTTGGGTAAAATTTTATTAAAAAAAAATGTGCTTTTCAATTTTATAGATTGAATGAATTTTCTCTAATACAGTACGGAGGAAAGGAAAACACTGTCGGTTGGGACATTACTTTATGCTACTATGGGACATTACTTTATGCTACTATAAATAAGTGGTTTTAATGAACAATCCACTTTCAATATGTTTAAAGAAGTTGACGCACATCCCAACTCCTCTATCATTTAATTTTCTTTGGAGATGTAAAACTTTATTGATGAGACAGCTAATCGTTATATTCTATTCAACTCTCAAGATCTCCTCCACTTGCCCATCTCAAAGTTCAAAAAAAGAAAACCAAAAGGTTCAAAGATCCAGACGCGGAATATCGGTAAAAGTTCCACATTTGTAAGCAAATCACATCACTCGTTTTAAAGCTCAAATCATGTCCGCGTACTCTTCAACTATGTCTGAGCATAATTTCATAGACCTCGCTTTAAAAAGGGGCCCCTGTGACACCCTTTTCTCCCACTCGTTCTTCTAGATAACCCCTTTAACCCTAATCTTTGTCTACCATGATAATTAGTGTATTCAAACTTGGAAGATCACTCTTGATTACCAACCGCAAATCGCCTTGTCTAATATATACCAACCAACCAAATTACAGTTTTTCTTTGCAAAATGGCTTGCGTCGAAACAGAAGGAGCCAAAAAAAAAAAGGCTCAGAAAGCAACATGCTATCAGCGTAAGCAATATTTTATGGAAAGGACAAAACCCGTCTCCTGTAGTTGCATAATTGAAGGGCTTGACGTAAGAGTGGAACCAAATGTTTATTTATTTATTTTTGTAAGTTACTCTGACCCAGAGAAAAGAAAACTCCAGAATCCAGATCTACTCTACAAAAAAAAACTCCAGATCTACAACTTGCCAGGTCAGTGAGGTCACATTCAACAATTAATCCCCATACGAAATCTACACATATGGCATAGACAATATAAAAATTAAAATCCCCCAACTTGCATCCATCTGCATCTCCAAAATGGACATAAATTTCACTTTCATTCCAATTTTCGACAACCCATTAAAATATACAGTAAGTTATCAAATAGCAAAAACATAAAATATTGAGTTCCTTTTCTGAAATTTATTCCCTAGAGAGAAAAATGATGTTTGACTTTACAAACTACAGTATTCAGAATCTCAAAAGAGATCCAGCCTTTGCTTGGAACTTGAGACAACCCCGTTTCAATACAATTTTGAAATAGCAGATCAAGATTCCATAGCCGTTGTGGTCCACAGTGAACGATCAAGATTCACTGCTTCCAGAAAAGACCTCCCTTCCTCCAAAGTCCCCGCTTCTTTTTGCTGACTTTGTCCAGCAGTTCAGCTAGTTTGATTATGAAGCATTCTTGTAACCGCCAACACTGCTGGGAGTTCATGTTTACAACTTCCCAGCCAGGCTATAACATCAAAACCAGAAATAAAAGGAAAGATTGCATACATTATGAACTTGAACCTCTGCAGACCTCATCAAGACTACTTGGAGCATTTTACAATGAAGAAGGGTTATTGCTGCCTATAGAATTTCCTAAATGATGATGAGAAACTTTTTCCATTTTGAACTTGAAACTTGGCAGACCTCATCAAGACTACTCAGAATTTTATAATTACAAAGGGCCACTGCTGCCTAAGACTTTCCCAAATGATACTGAGAAACTTGGAGGCAGAGTTTGATAGTTTGGTTCTCTGATGATCGGCATACATCAATACACTCCTCCAGATCAGCATCACATGTTAATAAGATCCACTCAGCATCATCGTCCAAGTACTTGAGATCAAATCTACTAATGTCGTCGATATTAAATCGTCTGGCAATTTCTAGCAGTAAATATGTGTGTTTCCAAGTGTTTTGCATGCGAAAACGGACTTTCTCATCTCCATATGTGACCTTTACTTTCAGAGCATCCCCTTCTTGAGATAGCCGACCACTATCTTTCCGTAAGGGCAGAAGATTCTCAGCATTGGGATGCTCATTAAGAGATTTATGGCTCCAGGATCTAGCCAGGAGGTTTGGTCCTTGACTTGAGGACTGCAGCTCTGCTGCACTTCCGATCCTCTTTAGCACACCATCACCAAGGTTTTCTCCAACCATTGGATCGTCAAAACCAGTAACATTCCATGTAGGAGGATGTTGGAGTGTCCCGCTGGAACAGCAATGACTTGAACTCGAATTCTGACTGCATGAAGAGGAGGGTGATTTTGATGCAGCAGCTTGAGGGCTCAAAATCCCACTCTCAGGCTGCATGCTTGATGGCTGTGGATGATCACTGAGCTTTGAAGCTGAAAATGGGCTGGTTCCTGATAAGTTTGGAGAGGCTAGCTCTGGGAAGTTTGTATAAAAGGATTTAATTTGAAAAGCACCAGATGCACCCTGGACTGAGTCGATTACCCCTTGGAGTTTCTGTAAGGAGTGACCAACCTTCTTAATTTTTCGAGAAGGCCAACGTTTAATCCCATGATGTCGGCAGATTCTTTTCAAAGTTGTTGGACACACTGAAAGTAAATAACAGTTAAAAATATTAAACTCAAGAGCTTGATACTGGAAATATTAACATAATCTACGTCAAATATTAAAGGGAGCACATATACCTCCAATACTCTTTGCGGCATCTTTTAGACTACCAGCAAAATATTGCTTAAGAACTTCCAAAGTGATCGTTTTCTCTGCCTTGGTACGTTTTTTCTCTCCTGCTTTACCCATATCCAAACTTGGGAAGCTACCCTCATCATATGCAGAACACTCTTCACCAAACTCAGCATTTCTTTTTAGGTTAGAATCATGTTGATGTTGCCAAAACTCTGAGGACTTCTCATGTAAAATCTCTTCTCTACTAGGTTTACCATTAACTGGCAAATTACAATCCTCCTTAAGCTCCTTGTCTGTTACAACACGTAAGCTCTGGCAAACCTGTTGTACAATAATGGACAGTGAACCAAGCATCTTCTTCTGTTCTTCAGGATCTGTGCAATCCGCAGGCAAGAAGAACTCTAAGACAAAGTCAGCTGTACTAGTGTGGATGCTGCGCAGGTGTATCGCAACAGCAGCATGCAATCCAAACACCCTTGCATGGTGAGCCAAAGGGTACTCTGTCTTGCCAAAGGATGTTATATCAGTTGAGAAGCATGGTTGATTGGTCCTAAATGCTCTCCCAACAATTCCTTGACCCTTCAACAAGTGATGCTCAGAGCAAGCCTCATGAAAACCCTGCATATTGTGATCAGCTACAATGCAAGCATGATCTACAGTTGAAACACAATCAAGGTAGTTGTCTTCAGAGTGCCGGCACCCCTCTTTACCTTGTTGAATGCATGGAACCCAAGTTTGAGCTAAGGGCAATCTATGTGTCTCGCAGGCAGATCTCAAAACCTCTAGAATCTCAGGCAATGCAGCTTGGTAAACCTTGTTGGATGCCTGCTCAAAAGAACCCTAACCATGACATTAAAAAAAAAATTGGATAATTTTATTAATTAATATTATTTTTGCAACAATATCCAGTTACCTTCACATGCTCATTGCTCAAAGCATCAGTAATCCTAAGATCAACAGCCTGCAAATTAACAAGTTGGCTCTAATCAGAAACACAGGATTAACGTGCATTTTGGTTTCACATTTGGCATATAAACAGGTTAATTATACAAGAGAAGCTACAATCCATTGAAGGTTCCAGAATAAAAGCTATACCTAGTTTAGAGAATACATCTGAAAATGCAACTCAAAAAGAAAAAAACGGCATTAATATATTTAGAAAGGAAAAAATTAGAAAAGGAAATTTGAAATAGAATAAATTATATACAATAGAAATGAAAACAATGAGTAGCAACACAGTTCTCTACTGAAGATGACCAACACAAGGCAAATCACTAATATTATTCCTTATTGCATAAAAACTCATTCCTATGTTTTACTCATCTGATACATGAAACTTGTTGAGATCAAGCTTTAAATTTAAATTCATAATGTCAGAATATCCTCTCAGTTTTAGACCTTGATGGAACTCAAAATCAACCTTAGCAGAATCCAGAAGTCCTTATTTAATGAGCATAGCTTGACAAGGGATCTCATTTGACACCACACCTCATACCAAAGTACAGTAGGTATGCATCCTATCAAAGGGGCATATGTTGTTTTTCATATTCAAAGACATGGAGTAACTGAAGATCACTACTTAAAGCTGTATCTTCTTGTGATTTTTGTGGTCTTCTTCAGATTGTCTTCCTTAACGAGTTGATCATAACAATTGCAAATGCAAAGTTCTTCTGCATAAACTTAAATTAGAAAATATTAAGATTTTCTAAGGAATTTCATTCTAATTTCACAAGAAGGTGGATTAGATTTAATGTGGAGAATGAGAAATTTTTCTTGTTGCAATTTTGAAGGTATTATCTACTTCTATCTTCTAAATACTATTATCATTGGATAGATGTGATATTATTGTAAGATTACTGCTGTGAAAAATTCAGAATAAACATTAGCTATTTAGCAATGCACCTTTTTTTTTTTTTTTTTGGATTTGACAAGAGACAAGTTCTATTGAGTTAAGCAAGCAGAAAAGTTGAGCTTATCTGCGTAAGACATGACATGAAGTTCTCATTCCTGTTAATATATCTAAATGAACTCCAGTGAGTGGACATAAATATGTCTGTCCTTTTGTTCCCATTTTCTGTGTCTCTTGGACTTCGAATGCAGACTGAGAGAGATCATAATTGATAAGTATTAAGGTACAGTTCCCATTCTCATGGGAACAGAAAATGCTCAATCGAGTATGTTGCTGCATGCGTTATGGCAGTTCAAGTTTAAACCACGATCGCTGATCTCTCATGTTAGGGCCACGAAATCAAGGGAAATATATAGTTCTTACACAGAATCACATACAAGAGTAAAGGTGAGTAAAGCAACAAGTTTGACGGTGATGGGACAACCACATTTACAATATCTTAAGAGTACATTTGCAAAATCCAGTAAGAATATTGAAGTAATTTTAAATGTCATTTATAGTCTTTAGCCGCAAAGAAAGGAGGAAGGAACCAGCACAAGAACACAAAATTCTGAAAAAAACAAGCAAGGAACACGGACCTCAAGTGCCTTGCAAACGCTTTCGAGCTCAGGGTGATAATTGATCTGCCGCTTCGTCATCACAACCTCAATAACGCCCAAGCAAGTCCTGCTGCCTTGTTCAAAGATTGGAAGGGCAAGAGTACCACAAATATCATTCTGTTGAGCATGATCAACTCTTAGGTACTCATCACTTCTAAAGAATCGAACATCGGGCGTCCACTCAGGAACCTTATCCAAGAAAACCCGACCAGGCAATCCCACCAAGTCCTTAGAATCCTTCTCAGCTGAGAATACAAAGTTCTTAGAGATCTCTCGGTATCTCGCAATACTTGGACAGCTGGAACCAAGAGAGAAAGGTTGATTACTAGTTGTTAGAATGCGTCTACCCCCTCTATTGACAGGCACCCATATCTGTATAAGAACATCTTTATCTATTGTGACTTCTCTAATATACCCAATTGCCTTAATTAATCTCTCTGTTACAGAAGATCTAGAACCTGGATTCCCTCTGGGTGCAATCCACAACCTTGTGCCCAGCTCAGAACCTTCAATTACATTATTTTCTGACACATTACAACACCCAGCAAGAGTAATCTCATTCTGTCCGAGAGATATAGCATTGACTAAACTTCTTTCCTGTGATTCGTCAGGCGATGGTCTTTGAGTCTCATCTTGATTGCCCTTTTGAGATGGACTTGCGAGCAAATTGCCGCTAGTCTCCAAAGCAGGCCATAAAAGTAAAGGGTCTAAGAAGGCACCAGAACTAGAGGGAATCTGATGAAGGAATTCAGATCCATCTGTTGTTTCCAACCAACATCCATCCAAAAAAAGTTCATCCATGAAATCCAAATCCGTAGCTGTATCAGGCAGAACATCCAGCATGGTACCAGGTGATAAAACACCATCTTCCATTAGTATACTTCTTCAAAAGCCCACCAGTTTTTTGACCCTATTCCTCAGAATATTAGATGTTTGCAGATCCAAAGATGATCTAAAGCGAGCTAAAAAATGTCCAAGAGAATTTCAGGGAACATTTCCAGTCTCCACTCGTCCAAGTTCAAAACACTACTCTGTCCAAATTGGTGAAACATCATCAACAAGACTCTTGGAGAACTAGAATTACAGGAGAAAAAACCAACAAATTTTCACAGAGAATAAAGGCCGGGTAACTTCACTTGCACAAAAAGAAAGAAGAATTAATGCAAATATTTTATGAAGAGTGGGCATCTCTTTTTCACTTACAAATCAATAATAAGGCAAACTAGCAGAAATCAGTCGATGCCCATTTACGAAAACCACCGTATCCATCAAAATTGCGTCAAATCATGATGCAATGCAAAAAAGGGACAAAAGCATAAAAAAACGAAAACCCACTTTGTATATATTCTTCCATGATGGTCAGTCAATACCTTTCACAAGTTCACAACATATACCCAAGATTCAAGCTTTAAACAAAAGAAAATAAAGTCCCAAAACTCATTTCCATTAACAAATTAAAAAAACAAAACAAAATCACATTTCATGAGATCTTTCAACCCAAAACACCACAAATGAGAACCAAGAAAAGAAGAGGAAGAATAACTGGTAAAGATTCTAGGAGATACCTAAGTCGGCGGTTTTTTTTTTTCTTTATACTAGTACGTTTCCTGAAATACCCCAAGAAAAATTGTCTGAGAAACAGGAACATGAACAACTGAACTCCACAAAAGCTTAGCTTTCAAAATCTTTGTACTTGTGACATGTCCATGGGATATCTCCCTCCACCAAACACCAAAGGTCCAAAAGAGGCAGCTCTTGAGTATATGAGTATTACCTCCAAACTTTGGTAGTATTAGTAGTAGAATCGGTGCACCTCACACTCTTTTTACGATTCCATCAGGCGATTTCGGCAACGGCCAACGTTGAAAGAAGATTCTTTTTCCAATGGAGCGTGACCCCACACGCGCCCACACACGCAAGCACGCACGCAATGGCTTCTTGGACCGTCCACTCTGGCTGCGAAGTCAACTAACAGCCAAGCGTTTTTAGGCGAGAGACGATGTCTCTGCTGTCGCTGTATCTGTATTTGATGTTGCTTTTGTTGAATTTCGGTGGTTTCGTATTGATATTATCATAAAATAAAAGATAAATGTTAGTTTTTTTTTTTTTTGGCTCTATTGTATTCATACATTATAACTTTTGTGAATATATATTTTATTAGCGATGGAATCGGTGAGAATCGGGAGATATAATGGAGGGCTTGTGCTTGCCACTACGCACCACCGGCACCGCAATTGTTTAGAATCTTTTGATGCTCTCGGCTTTGTATAATTGTTTGTTTTTTTTTTTCTATTCAATTGTATATGTCCACCCATTTCAAAATATATATATATATATATGTCCACCGCGAAAACCACAAAATAGTTGACAATCACCGGAACATATCTTGTTTCTGTTTCACTTTTTTTCTCTTTTTCTTTTTCTGTATTTGCCTGTTTAATAACTCGTGAAATGTTAAGATATTTATTATTATTTTTCTCTCAAATCTCTCAATTCTTATCAAAATTATCGATCCACAAATTTAATGATAAT
This sequence comes from Betula pendula, assembly GCA_900184695.1. NCBI lineage: Eukaryota > Viridiplantae > Streptophyta > Magnoliopsida > Fagales > Betulaceae > Betula > Betula pendula. The sequence goes on along the minus strand of FXXK01000135.1, from coordinate 1,022,302 downwards.
TATAAGAATTGAAATAATGAAAAAATTATGATTGTAAGTACCTTAACATTTCTCCTAATAATTTTTTAGTGGATAATCATAAGAAAAAAAAAATAGATTTATTAGATTCACAACTACATGATGGCTTTACAAATTCATGAGATAACTCAAGGAATAAAGCGATTCGGTTACTTAAAATAATTTGATTGTAGGAGTGGTTGAATCATCCTCAAAAATTTTTTAAAGGTGGCGGATCACTCTAAAATGGGCTCGAAAGGTTGAGAGCCTACCCCAAACTAATTTGTTTTTTTAAGAACTTTTTATTTGAGAGTAAAATTTTAATTTTTTAAGGGTTTCATCGAGAAAAAAAAAATTAAAACAAAAAGACCGGATTTTGTATGTAATGATCATTTTGTTACAAAAGGCATACTAAAGAGATTTGTAAGTTCATTTTGAAACATAAAGATTTATTTGTAACGAGGTCAACCATACCGACCGATTTAACAATTTTTCAAAAAAGAAAATTAAGTTACTTAATGCAATGACTTGGAGTTCTTTTTTCTTTTTAATTTCTTTGGAACACATACGCTATTCGATGTCATGATTTAAGAGTAAAAATGATGATACCATTTTCCAACTAATTTTAAATTCTTTCCGTATCACCATGAGATATAATGGTCACGTTAACATCATCATGTGAGACATGTTTGTTAATGTCTGTATTTTAGAGGGGTTTTTTTTTTTTTTTTTTGAAAAAAGTATTCTTCTGATACAATCATAGTATCATACAAAGGTATCAAATGTTTTTATGATTTTAAAAGTGTTTGGTGTTTTGATTGTTTGTTAATGTTTTTGTTTTGAGAATATAAAATAAAAGATGAAAAACAAAAATTTTAACATACAAAGCCGACAATTTTTTACGTTGATACTCCCACGATAACACAGTAGATCGCAAAATAAGTATAAAATAAAATGATACTGTAACTTATACTGCAACACCTTTTATAAACTCATGTGACTGTCTAGAGTTTTATCTGAATTTTTTTTATGATGAAAAATTAAACAACAAAACTTGACAGATAAATTGAATAGCTTAGTGGCTAACATGATAAATACCACATGAATTATTAGGTCAGTTTGTAAGAAACTTATAATAAAAGTTGTAGGACTCCAGTCAGGGACGGTCATAAAGTTTTATAGGGAGGGGCCAAAGTAAATTATTCTTCTTCTTTTTTTTACAATTTTTTTGGTTGTTTTTTCATGAATCTGGATCTCTAAGATATCAGATAAAATCTAATTTTATGGATCAATCTAAGAGGATAACCTTATCCTCAAACTCACATGAAAAATATTTATTTTTTTGGTTGCTATTTGGTTCTTGCATCTAGAATCTTACGATTTTAAGGAGTTTGTTTATAATTTTTAAAGAAAAATCATATTTAACCCTTAGGTTTTTATTTGATTTGAATTTAGTCTTTAGGTTTATAATTTTAAGAATATAGTCCTTAAGTTTTACTCAAATTTTAAATAGGTCTCTTTATCACTTTTTTATCAAAATGAATGGTTTGTCATATGTTACATGTCACATATGTCTCAATTGACACACTAGCGTTCATATCAACACCTAATATCAATATCATATTATTAAGCTCCAAATCATCTATAAAAAAAATAAAATAAAAAAACCAATTCAAAAAAACAAAAACAATCTTCTTTGTCATTATAATCTTCTAGATTTGAAGCGTTATAGGAAAAACCATTAATTTTAATGTTGAGATAAACCCTGGCGTGTCAAACGAGACACACCTAAGAAATATAAAATCATTAACTTTGACCGTAAAGTGATTGATGGCCAATTTAAACTTGATTAAAACTTAAGGACTGTATTCTTAAAATTAAATACCCAATGACTAAATTTAAATCAGATGAAAACTTAGGAGTTAAATATGATTTTTTTCCTAATTTTTATGTAATTAGGGCTTTTAAGTTTTAATGGGTAAATGCTAAAATATTTATTGGGTGGGGCTAAAAAAGTTAGTGGGTAGGGCCAAAATTTGTATTGAGTAGAGAAAAAAAAAATTGGGTAAGGCCAAAAAGAAAATTGGATATGAGCCAATATATTAAAAAAAATTATTTGGCCTAAAATAAATTTTTCCTCCAAATTTGGCGCGGGGGAGGGGGGCATGGCCCCTACCAGCCCCCACCCCCCCTCCTCCGTCACCGACTCCAGCAGCACTCAAATATGAAAATGTCACTTCTCATATGAAAAATCAATTATGTTATTAGAAGATATTTTAACTATATATGAATTAAAATTAAATATTGATTTCATTGGAGGCAAGTGATTTACAAATAACCTAGGATTGCAATGGTGGTAATTTTTCAGTGATTCGACTCCCTTTCTCAAAAAAAGAAGAGAGAGAAGCTCTGAAACCTCTTTGAAAAAATCAACATATCTCTATGAGATTTTCTCTACCTCCTTCATGAGTGCCACCGGGGAAGGAGGTATGGCTATTATCTACATCCTCCTCTACTCCCCCTTTCAATTTTATGGTTTCCTTCACCATGTTTTAGATTGTTTCTATCTTCTTCTTAGGTTTTCTTTTTATTCCTTATTTTCTTTCCCTTTTTATATGCAACTTGGAAGTTAGATGTATTGTTTTTCGTGTCCTTGTTCCGCCCACACGTCAGCCCTTCACCACCATCAGCCTCACTACTTCAACTGACATCCTCCATCATCGTGCATGCACACCACGCACTTCCATGGCGCGCATGTGTTGCACGCGCCGTCGTCTCCTTTTAGTCAACACATCAGATCTATAACTTTTCCGCTTCTCCCATAATGGATCTCTATAGTTAAAACCTTCTTTTGGTCTATTGAGCTCTAGATATGGTTGTAGTTTTTTTGTTTTGGTGTCCAAGCATCCTTTGTTGAATTTCTTCTTCATCATACGCCATGATAATGATTCGATCCAACCATCAAAAAATTATTTCCCTGATGTGATTCTCTTCTTCAGTTGTTGCATTAGTGCTGTGATGACAAATTTGTTTCGGCTTTACCGTTTCAAATTGCTAGTTTTAGTGGCCAATTCAATAGTAGATCATTCATTTGGTTCATTCTCAAAAGTTTATTAGATTTTTATTGAAATTCTTAGTGAGATGCCCATCCCTTTGTTTACTTCCCCTTTTCCCATATTAAATAAATAATAATAAAAAAAAGCCCTATGATTTCAATGGACCTTTAATGAAAAATAATATAAACTAATAAAATCATGATTCAAATTTTGGCGAAAATTCAATTAAATCAGGGAAAAAAAAACAATGAAATCAAAATTTGGGTCTTAATTGGATGGATTTGACTCCTTTTGATGACAAATGTAAGTAGAATTTGATCAATCTCAAATTCAAGTCACGTCATATACTTTTTTTTTTTTTCTTAGAAGTCACGTCATATACTTAATCAAGATTAAAAAAATGAATTTTTTAAGACCCAAGTTGGAGTCATTTAAAGGTCGACAAGTCGGTTGCCGGTTGGGATTCTTGTGTGCATACAAGACTATACGCGGAGAAATGTGTAATTGACTAAAAAAAAAAAAACTGCGACTGTTTCTTTAATAATATTTTAATATTACTTTAAAGTTCCTTAATTATTTGAATTTTTTTTTTCCTGAGTTCAAATAATTAATGAACTTTAATTATTTTGTGTGACGTCCACTCGAACCCTTCTGGATAATGATCCTGTGCAACTCTTTCATTTAAAATAAGACAGTCATGGTTTTGGCACGTCATTCATCGTGAGCAAAAAAATAATATATATATATTAAATATGCTTATTATGCCATCCACTCAAATAAGGTGATTAGTCCACCATTTTAAGGTAATCGGCCACCATAAAGATAATTATCTTCTCATGCTTTTAGGGTGGTTAGTCATAAGCTTGGAGTGATCAGATTATCTTTAAAGCTTTTTTGGTGGTAGTCTGCCATCCTATTTGGGTAAATGGCTTAAAAATTTAATTTTTGGAAATTAAAAAAAATTAAAATGGATGATGTTTCAAAATCATGACCATTCATTTTAAATGAACGGTCACAATTTTAATAATTATAGACCCCTATAATTCTTAAGAATTGCAAAGAATTCCTTAATGTTTCACCCAATTGTGAAGAACACTCCCATAAAAAAAGGAAAAAAAAAAAAAAAATTTGCATACAAGTATCTGCGGAGAAGTGGCTAATAAAGAAAAGCAAGTAGTTTTCTTTAATAATACATTTTTTTTATAGACTAGCATTTCTCTTTAATATTACATTACTACTACGTGAAAGTTCCTCAATTATTTGATTTTTGTGTGACATCACTCAATTGCCCAATTGTGGAAACCACATAACTTAAAAAAATGAAATAAAAAAATAAAAAGATTCGCCGTACAGTGAATCAAGACCATTTCATATTGACGCAGTCGAAATAGAAAAGATATTCCATGATCTTTTACATTGCAACTTGCAAGCCTACTCGAAACTATCCATTCTGTATGATTAAGAAGGCCTACCAAGCAAAAAAAAAAAAGAAGGCCTACCAAGCAAGTTTGTACTCAAACCTACCAAGCTAGAAGGCCTATTATTATTATTATTTATTTAAATTAGATTCCGTCTATTAAATTGATACATTGACATTTAATCTTCTTATCTAGTTTAATATGAAAATGGTTTTAGTAAGTATCTTGTATAAATAAACCAAGTCGTTTATATAATCGAATAAGAATTGTCACGTCAGTTTCAAACACAATATAAAAAATGCATGTTCACACTAAATCGTCTTTATCCCTTTTTTAAAAAATATATGTTTTGGTGTGGTCATTTCATGTCAAAATAGGGAATGATCGCGCAGCCACTCCTAGATCTATAAGGTAACCGAGCAGTCACCTTCTCTAAAACAGTGAGATAGTTGTGCCGGTCACTGCTAAATTTGTAGGGTAACTGTGTTGTTACTCCTACCATAATAGTGAGGTGGCGGCATAGGCCGCATAGCCCCCCTTCTAGAACAGTAAATTTTTCTTAATGGAACAAACTGAATCTAATAAGAACATTTTATTAGTGTTCCCAACTAACGTGGTTGCTCTCCATTAGAGGATGTAGATGTCTTGGTTTACATCATATTCTTATTGAAGTCATTAATTTTGAATAGAAATAAATTGAATTAGATGAAATTGTTCGACCCAATTTTAAAGTAAAACTTTATCCAACCCACGTTTAGGCCCAAACATTAAAAAATTATATGGCAATTAAAGGTCATTTATGAGGTGTTACTGCTTGAGGTGGTATTTTACGTCCAAAATCGTAAGTGTGATGACTCTTACACTTCTACCAGCTGTAATGGGATATCAATTCATCATGTCTCTAATACGGGCTTTGAACCACCGAGGAAATAACGAGATCAAGAAAGGGAAATTATGGTGATTGAAGAAAAATTCAGCTGATAATTTATCCCAGCTGCATCGAACACTTTCAGCCACCAATTAATGTTAAGCAACTTCAAAGTCCTTGGTAATGTTAAGCAACTTGAAACTTGAAACTCTAGTTTATCAATTAGCCTGCAAAGCAATTCTACTATGAGCACATTCTGAACTGTGAGCCAATTACTGTTAAGAGTGTTCAATTGGGCCTCGGATGCCAATCCATCTGAACACCAAGCCCTCACATAACCTGGCTCTCTAAGGTTGGGTGCATGGACTATGGCAGCCCGGTAGTAAGGGTGACAACTTGTGTGTTCGTGTATAGAATTCAAATTATATCGAGACATGAATATAAGACTATATATATTTATCATCATTCGAGCTATTTAATTAAACGGAATCAAACTCTTCAATCTTAACACGTTAATTTTGTATTAGGTTTGTATTAAATTTGAAAGTCATGCAAAAAATTTACTATCCATATGTCATGTATCAATTTCAAATCATGTCAAAGACATAAGTATAAGACTATATAAATCAATTTTAATTCAACTCATTTAATTAAACGGTTCGAACCCTTCAATCTTAACCCGCTAACTTCATGTTGAGTTCGTATCAAGTTTACGAGTCATGTAAAATTGCCAGCCTTAAGTAGGAGCTAACCAATTTGCATATTAAGCATCAAATATTACTCGGCCCAACCATAGAGTAGACAAGGAAATGACGATGAAACCAAATCAAGAACTTATTTATAAAACTTGCACATCGAACCGACATTTATTAGATTCAAACATCAGGTTAAAGAGTCACACAGCTTGCAAGTTTTACTATATGATATTACACAACAATTAGGATTAACACTGATTTATCCTTCCAAATGACTGGCATCCTATCCCATTTAGTCTTTCCTGCTCCACTCTTCAAGTCAAAACATCCAACTTGCATCAACTTTCACATGGTTGGCCTCACATTAAGACGGGATGCTAGCTTCTGACCCAGAGATTTGTCGGCCTGTAGCAAATGCCAGCAGGAACATCAAATCAGCCAAATATCACAAATTCACTTAATATTACCATTCAAATTTTGAGCTTCCAATCATCACAGCTATAATTTTTGAAGCAACAGCGAGAGAGACTCACCTGAGACCAGTATGAGACCCAGATGCTGCGGATCTCGTGGGTGACACGTGGGTCCGATAAAGCGTCAATCCATCGGCAAATATAGCGCTCTTGTCTGGAAAAAGATCACGAGAGAAATGCAAAAGAAACAATATTTATTTATAGTTAAAAGGATATCTATTTATTATTATAGTTAAAACAATGGAGGACCACAGGTACCTGTCCGGTGCCCAGGATCTGTATCTCTCTCCTGGTTGTTTAAAGTTGTTCTCCTTCTCAATCATGCACTGCATTAACCAACAAATTCAGTGTGAACTCCAATACAAATGTTTCCATGTTTATTTATCAAACCATCTACTTCACTTATGCAGTAAAATTTGGGAAATTAAAAAATCCAACTTTCTGTTAGTTGAGGAAAGGAGGAGAAGGGAAAAGGAGAAGGAAATGGAATTTTGTTTTCTTTTCATGTTTCTCATAATGCTATTAAGAAGACTAAGCACTAGCTGTACTGTTAGGATTAGATGATCTCATCAAGGTAACAGCTGTCTCCAAACAAACAAATGCATAAGCCTCACACAATTGTGATCATCATCAGTGAACTCATTCAACAACCCCATCTGCCAAAGTTACATTTAGACAAAATTGTGATCATCATCAGTGATGGAAACTAACCTTCTCACGCCTTCCATTGAGGACAACAGGAGGAACGGGGAATCTCTCAGCGTGACGAACAGGGTCATATCTCGAGGGGAAGTAATTGACCTAAAAGTTAGCACCATAATGTCTAATCAGAAAAAATCTACATAAATTAACAAGCATAAAATTGTGATACCATCTTAGCATCTTACACCATTCATGGGTATAAGCCACTATGGTTGCAAAGCCAGCACCAGCTTGGGCTCCTAACTCAACTAAGTCTTATAGACTAAAAGATGCAGTAACCAGCTTAAGTACCTCCTCATCCCTGTGCATAAAATTCATGAAACCCTCATGGTGATTGTTGTGATGAGCGCATTTGGGAGCATTAGCTGGGAGTTGCAGGTAGTTTGGTCCGAGACGGTGCCTCTGAGTATCAGAATAGGAAAAGATTCGAGTCTGGAGTAACTTGTCATCTGAGTAGTAGACACCAGGAACCACAATGGAAGGGCAAAATGCAAGTTGTTCATTCTCTGCGAAGAAGTTGTCGATGTTCTTGTTCAAGACCAAGCGGCCAACTGGCTGCAGGGGCAGAATGTCCTCGGGCCAGATTTTGGTCACATCAAGTGGGTCAAAGTCAAATTTGTCCTCATGATCAGGGTCAATTATCTGGATGTACAGTTTCCACTCAGGATAGTTGCCAGCTCCAATTGAGTCATAGAGATCCTTCGTGGCATGGCTATGATTAGCTCCTCCAACCCTAATAGCCTCATCGTCCAACAAACACTTGACTCCACAAGTGGGTTTCCAGTGGAATTTTACATAATGAACTTTACCAGCCTTGTTGATCAGGGTGTAGGTGTTAACACCTGCACCTTCCATGTGCCTGTAATCTTGTGGAATGCCCAGATCATCAAATAGGAATGTAAACATGTGCAAACTTTCTGGATGGTGAGAGAAGAAGTCAAGAATCCTCCAGTTCTCCTGGATGTGAGACTTAGGGTTGGGTTTGAGAGCATGGACCATGTCTGGAAATTTCATACCATCACGGACAAAAAATACAGGGAAATTATTTCCCACTAGATCAAAATTGCCCTGTGCACACAAGAAAAAAGGTCAAGATATGAACAAAATGGGAACTTGAAAGCTCATTAACCTTTACAGATAATTCGAAATCAATTCAGTCATATGTACATAAAATATATAAGTTGATTTATTAAAAAAAGCAACCACTAGTTACAGGAAAATTTTTGTATCTAATAAAACTCTGAATATTTTCTTTCTTAAAAATAATTTAATATGCTTTTAAAAACCATTTATTGCAGCCACCTAAAAACACACATCAGCCCGAAAAAAAAAACTTTCGAGATGAAAACTAGTACAATGGTGCTGTAATCAATGGCTATTCGTATTTTGTCACCAAAGCCACCACGAGGGGCTGCTACATTCATCATCAAACATATCCATCAAAAAGGAAAAAAAAAAAAAGAAGCTACAGATATCCTCACTAGAAACATATCCAATAAAGTCACCGCATTGATATCATCCAATATTGAATGAAACCTCACCTCTCTGGTGTAAAACTTCACTGCAAAACCACGAGGATCCCTCAAGGTTTCAGGGCTACCACGCTCATGGATAACAGTGGAAAAACGGACAATCACAGGTGTCTGAGCCCCAGGGGCTCGCAGGAAATCAGCACATGTAAGGTGAGATATATCATGGGTGACCTCAAAGAACCCCTTCGCACTGGCTCCCCTAGCATGGACAACACGTTCTGGTATCCGCTCCCTATCAAACTGCGCAAGCTTCTCCACCAGATGATAGTCCTCGAGAAGAATTGGACCTGTCAAACAGAAACATAATTCAAATCCAAAATACAGCTTCTCAAATCCAAAAAAAAAAAAAACGGAAGACTCAATTATGTTGCTAATAGATCCTTCCCTAAAAAAAAAACAAAGTTAAGACTGTATTTTTTATTATATTTTTCTCTTATGCCTTTTAAGAACAAAAGAATAAAGAAATAAATTCCCAAGATGAAACAAATAAGGTATGTCAACCTGGAACAAGCCATATCCTAACACATGACATAAATCAGATTCTTCCATTGTGCTCCATCCAGGGCCTATTAAATCTATAAAGCAGCATGACTTTTCTATCAGTACCAAACTCATTCTTTTCATCTAACCTCATCTTTGCAAGTCCTTAAATCCGAAGCATATATATATATAGAAGCCAATACTCTCTTATGCAAATAGCACACCAACCCTGATCTTTTTTCTTTCTATGAAAAGTAACGAGAAATCCAAGCATTTAATATATACGAGGCGTACACCAAAAAAAAAAAAAAACAAGAAACCAAGATAATAATAAATAAATAAATAATGCATTAGAATGCAGAGTTACTATTATGAATGTCGTGATATCCCCAAGAAGAAGAAGAACAACTCCATTAAGGATCAAATGATCTGATGTGAAGCATTATAGCAAAAGTTAATAATCAAATTCAGAAAACTGTCAATAAAACAAAACAAAAAATACCCAGTTCAGAAAGGTCGAAAATTTAAAACATAAGACATTCTATTGAGATGCTTGGTCCAACTATGGTCTGAAATTCAAAGGAATGTTTAACTTTGATCTACAAATCAGCATCTTATCCGGCAAAAGTTGAACATATCCATCATAAGAAACCCAACACCCAAGTATTGCCAAAAGTGACCATAACAAATTAACAAATATCGCAGCGACAGTAACAACCACCACAACAGCAATAACAATGAGAAAATATTACACACTGGAAATGATAGTGAAGATGAATAACCAGCCAATTTCACGGGCACCAGAAGGAAGAAATCTATTCATATTTGAAAACCCATTTGAAATGGATTCAAAAATTTCAATCCAACAAAAAATTCATCACAAAATAACTGTAATCAAGCATTCCAACACTCGATAGATAATTATTAATTTATTATGATAATCCTCATATCAACAACAATAGCCACGTCAATCATTAAAAAAAAACTAGCACAAATCACAGCCAAAATACCTCTGGATCCAACGGTCAAGGACGCGTTGTTGTTCCAAACCGGAGCACCGGAGTTGGTAGTCCAGAAGGGTGAATTGTAAGCACTTGAGGGACGGTACTGCACTCATAGAAAACACACAAACACCATATTCAGCAAAAGCTCTTAGCTAACCAAAAACATTATTATCCAACAGAATCAAAACCCGAAACAATTAAACGAACTCAAATTTTTTTTTTTTAAAAGGAACCAAATTCAAGCCCAGAAGAATTACAAAAAAAAAAGAAAAAGAACAAAGAAAGTTAGATTCCAAAACTATCAAACGACGATGAAATAGGATTCAAAATCGAACCCAAGATACAGTACCTTGTAGGGATCCATGGCGCTAGGCGAAAGAGAAATACAGAGAGAGAGAGAAGAGGTTCTGTTTGGTAGAATTGCTGTAGAAATCAGCGAGCTCTTTTTGATGGGTTGGGAAGATTTATTAAGAAGCCCGAGGTTCGCGCTTTTATGCTCTTTTTTTTTTTTATTATTATTATTATATATATATATTTTTAATTTTAATAACTGTTCATTTTTCTATGTTGGGTTCATGTCAATCTTATCAACCAACGGCAAATGCGGTCCAATAGAGTACAAAGCAATCTCGCGCATTGTCTATTTTTCTCGACGAACCAAACAATCCCCCAAATTCAAGAGGGATTTTCTATTTTCTTAAAAAAAAAAAAAGAGGGATTTTCTATTTTTCACTTCTCTTTCTTTCTTTTTTGGGCATATGGGTGGGCAACAAAAATTTTTTCCTATTGATTGGGTAGCCAAAAATTTTCATACTATATTCAGGAAATCGAATTAGAAATTAAATTTAGAAATCGGATTGCACTGTCTTTTTTTTTTTTTTTTTTGCAAAGGTCATGGTTAATAAAGTAGAATTTTTTTTTATAGGTATGTTGCAAAGATCCTTGATTATATTTGTAGGGAGATAACCACTTGATTATATTTGATAATAGTGGATACATATTTAGAGAGTTAGACATCATCCATCTTTTTTGCATGTATAATACATAAAGACCTGTTACATGTACATTTTTTTTACATTTATGGTTCATTTCTTTTGTAAATTAACCATATGATAAAGATGTTGTCATATTATTTAAAATTTTAAATGAAATGATATCATATACATCATTAAATGCAACAAAATAAAATTTGACCTATAAAATAATTTTTTTTTTTCATTTTACTTAAAATGGAGTGGATCCTACTTCAATGCTATTTTTCAAAATGAAATGGAGATATTTATTGCTATTTTTTTTATATCTATAATTAGTGTTTTTTGTTTTTATTTTTGTTTGTTTGTTTTTATTTTTTATTTATTTATTTTTTTTTGATGATGAGTTTTATATATACAAGAGATATGGAGCAAAAACAGATATTACGAATGTGAATATAGATATGATCATGTTTGTTAATGCTTTTTTTGGAATGTGTTTTATGTTTAAAAAAATGTTTTGAGTGACTATAAAAATAAAAATAAAAATAACTTGAGTATTTTGTTAAAATTTTCTAAAGCTTAAAAAAAAAAAAAGGAAAAGAGAAAGAAAAAGTGTTATAATACAATATCATATTTCTTATTCAATAGATTGTTTTTCTTCTAAGTTTTTTTTTTTTCTTATTTACAAATTAATTATTATTGTCAATGACTTGAAATCCTCGCCAATTGTACACGCGGGCCCCACTTTCATTTATTTAGGATGATAGAAGTCATATATAAAAAGTGGGGCTGCCAATTTTCGTTGAAACAAATTAAATATTTGAGAACGTCAGGCACTGGTGGTTCCTTATCCTGGTTTTGGTGGTTTCCTCTAATTTATTAATAACCACTTGACACGGGCCACTGCAATGACGCCACGTTTGCAGAAAGGCCTTGAGACGTGTGCTCAAAGCAGAAAGCCACAAATTATGATCCCGATATGCTTCGAAAAGCCGTTTCGGTTTTGGATTCTTACGAGAGTGTGTGTGAACGCTGCAAATATGCCGATAAGGAGAATGGGCCGCTCAGGCGAGCTTAGCCACGAGAGTGAGACCTGGGCCCAACTAATTTTGTATTTTTATTTGATTTATAAATAATTAAATTTAATTGTAATTGACATAATATAATTACATAAACATATCAGTTTATAAGCTAATGTAACATTTATCACGTTAATTATTAAATAATTAAATTTATTTGTAATTGACGGGATAAGCTAGATGTGAATTGACACATTAGTTTGTAGGGGGATAGAAAAAGCTGAAATAAAAAAAATTTAAAAAAAAAGAAAAATTAGAAAAGGATGTTAATACATCTACATGGCTGCATTTGTATCATGAAAATGTTATCTTGTGTGGAAGAACAAGAAATATGCGGCATTTGTGTGGGAAAGGTGGAAAAGGGAGTCATTTTCAACAGCTTCGTCCTAGGCATTGAAACAAATGAATATCTACCACGTCGCTGCATGGTTTGTGGCCTGGGGATTTTAAGATGTTGGAATTTTGATTGGTCGGGAAACTTGGTGGGGGCGAGTAGCAATTGGTGATATTTGGAAAAAGAAAATAATAATAATAAAAATTGAATAGAGAAGAAGGGCAGGTGGGTCTAGAACTAGAAGTTAGGTAGGTGCCCATGAGAAGGAAAATGTTTACCTATAGACCGGAATAAAATAAAATAATTAAAAAAAAAAAAAAATTAGGATATAGACTAATCATTGGAAGCTAATAGAAAAGAATGTTTTGATAAGTGGGGTCTTTTGTAAAAGAATGTCAAAACCATGGGGAGCAATCCTATATTTCCAAAGGGCCCTACTGATGAATTATAAAGTATATAACCGCTTTCAAAAGCCAATTTTATAATTTTTTGTTGGGCTTGTTTGGAGCTGGGAGGTACTTTACATGTCTAGTTGACTGTTCTTTAGCTATATTTGGCATAAAATATACTGTAGATATTGTTCAACACTGTTTTCCTTAAAGGCCTACAAGATGCCTTCTCCATATATGATTTTTGAATGGACATTTCTTATAATAAAGATGCTTTATAGCATGGTAATAGGACAGTTTCATGGTAGAGTCTGTCTGAATCTCACCTTTCTTGTTTGGGTTGTTGTTCGGGTTATCTGAGCAGGTGAAGTCTAAGCAAGTTCCGCAATAGAGCAGCATATATAATTTTGGGATGTGTATTATGCATAATAGAGGTGCTCTATTACACGACAATAGAAAGCAGTCCATGTGAGAACGTTTTCGGGTCTCACTTGCCTTGTTCAGACTATCCGGGCATTTGTCAGCCGAATAGGTGAAGTCCAAGGAGGCTTTGCAATAAAGCAGCCCTATTACATGAATCTAGATCCATGATTTTGAACCTATTAGTGTTGTTATGCATGCATTGCTGTAGGCTGTTGGTGCCACCAATCCTTTGCATTCACGTCTCATGGTCTCAAAAATTGCAGGCCCAGCATCCCCTTATTGCATAGTTCCATTGCTTTCTAACTTTCTAAAAGAATTGGATCAAATTCGTTTCCATAAGGTTTAAAAGGAGCAAATTTGTTCTAATTAGTTCTACCAGCCACCTTCGAGGTGTGAAAGGCCACTGCAGTACTTGTAACAAATGCTTTTGGGGAATAGCAATGAAAGTCATTTCTAACGGACTTTGCTAAGAGCATTTACATTGGGCTCAACAAAGTAGCTAAAACTTTGTTGAGCCCTGTAGCAAATTTTTTTGAAAAAACTTTCACATCAGGCTCAGCAAAATACCCAATATTTTGCTGAGCTGCTTCAGTGCTCAGTAACTTTGCTGAGCACTATAGCTCAACAAACTAATAAAAAACTATTTTTTTCTCTCCCCTCTTTCTCTCTCTCACGCATCCTTCTTCTCCTCTTTCTGTTTTTTTTTCCTCCTAAAAATGACAAATTTTAAAAAATATGATTGTTAAAAAATGAAAAGGCTTCAAAAATATAATTGTTGGAAAAAGAGTAAAAAAAAGAATAGATAATGAATATTTAAATGAAATAGTAAAAATTGTTAGTTAAAATGCTGAGCTGGATGTAGGTTCTTTTGAAAAGTTGTTAGCTAAAATAGAAAAAGTGGTATTTTAGTTAAAATTTAGCCAAATATTTGGTGAGCCCAATGTGAGTGCTCTAAGTGGATTGACTCAGTTTTCAGTCTCAATAGTATTTTAAAACCCATAATTTTGAAAGGAAAAAAATTATATTTAGTCCCTAAGTTTTCATCTGATTTGGATTTAGTTATTGGGTTTCTAATTTCAAAAATAAAGTCCTTAAATTTTGTCCAAATTTTAAATAGGTTACTCTATTATTTTACCGTTTAAGTTAACATTTTACCATCTGTCACATGTGTCTCATTTGACACGTCAATGTCTATATCAACATTCAATGGTAGTACCACATTACCAAGCGCAAAGTCATCCATAAAAAAACAAAAACATAAGAAACTAAAAACAAAAAATAAAAAACCAAAGACCCAACTCAAAGAAACAAAAATCTTCTTCTTCCTCATCCCAATCTTCTTGCTTCGTAGCATCAGGATTATTATGGGTGCATCCTCATCCCATTTTCAATGAAAGAAAGGCACCGATTTTGCCTTTTGCATTTTTTACGTAACAGGAACATTCTAGGTAAAACAACATCAAAAGGGTCCTAGACAAAACAGATTTGCAAGAACTTCATAACCAAAACAAAAAACATGTTATACAAAGCTCAAATCCAAATGGGTATCCCGTATCCGTAAAGAACGTCAAATCTGTCATCTAAAACGCAAAAAAAAAAAAAAAAAATCCCATAAAACAATTAAATGAAGAACAACGACTCAACTAATTAAAAGTTTCACAAATCAAAGGAAAAGAAATTCAAATCTGAACCTAAACCCAGATCTAGCATACGTACACATATATAAATGTATATATAGAGAGAGAGATGCTCACATGGTTATGATAGGAGGATGCACCCATGATGATCATAATTCTACAAAGACAGAAGATTGAAATGGCAAAGAAAATGTTTTTTGTTTATCTAAGTTAAGTCTTTTGTTTTTTAGTTTTTTAATGAATGACTTAGCACTTAATGATGTGACATTTATATTAGGTGATGACATAAATGCTAATATGTTAAATGACACACACATGGCAGATGATAAATTGTTAATTTTAACAGTAAAATAATAGAATGACTTATTTAAAATTTGGGCAAAACTTAAGAATTTTATTCTTAAAATTGAAAATTCAAGAACTATATCCAAATCAGATGAAAACTTACGGTCTAAATATGATTTTTCCCTTTTGAAAATTCGTAAAAGTGTTTTTATTGAGACTTGGAAATATTCATTTAAACTGAGATGAGAATGAGAATGATAATGATAAATTCATTTACCAAAAAATAAGAAGTGATATTGATAACACTACCAATGCCCTCAATAATTCTATCACTAAAAGCAAGAGAAGAAAAATTACAATTGATATATCAGCTCCTAAACAATAGGTTTACAGCAGCAGCTGGCAGAGCTACCAAGGAGGTCGATTCTTGTCAGGCCAACCAAAAAAATGGAAGGATAAATGAAGGAATAGAGGCAGATTCGTTCACTTGTTCATCTGCAAAATCTCAAAAACTAGCACATTTGTATCCAATTGCTTTTCACTCTTTGGTCTGAACTTGTGGAAATGTTTGCAAGGGATTGTTTGTCAGTGAAGACTTTCCAAATATGTTTAGAGCCTTCATCCTTTTGATCTCTTTCCCTGCCGTGGAGGAACACGGTGAATTGGAGTTACAATCATCCAATTACAATGGATTACTAAACTCAGCAAGCAAGACACAGTTAAACTTAATCAACAAAATATTTTGTACCATCAAATATCATATGGGATAAAGAAAATAGAAAGAGAAGAACAAAAATAAAAAAAGGCGTATTAGGTCTGTACTCTTAACAATCTTGGAAATAAAAAGTTATTCTACAGAAAGATGTTTAAAATGCTGCCTCCTTTAGATAAAAGAAAGGCAGCTCAAGGCAACATACAGTTTGTAAAATGAATCATAATTCCCGAGGAAAAAGAGTGATGTGTCTCAAGGCTAAAGAGTGATGTGCAGAATACATATTTCGTACATATGGTGCTTGGGTAGAGGGTGTCAATACCACTTGAAGTTTATGTGACAAATGAAATGACATTTTTTTATTATAATATTACGATTCACATTAGATATAATGTTTAAGAGTGACAATGCCAAGACATACGGTTTTATCACAGTTAAACAATACAGATCACACTGCAGTTGTAGATATGAAGAAGTAAATAATCTATCTTATAAAAGATTGTTTACAAAAAAAAAAAAAAAAAACTTGTTTGGCATTTTATTTTCTTAACCTATCAGCATTATTGTCAACTTATACAGAAATATTTATAAATACTCAACTCTATCTCATATAAAGAAGTTTTTCCACTCCACAGTATAATTCTTTTACAGTAGAAAAAGTGCATCAATAGTTGGCACGCACTAGCTAGTGCAGTATTTACGATAACACATTTCCCTCTTCTGTGAAATGGAGCATCAATAAAAGCAATAACTCACATTCACTTTGAAAGGTTCTGGTGGCATTGGCACTTTTATATACTATTTTCTCATTATCTACTCGATAGTGTGCAAGTGGGAGTTCAAACTACAGCAAGGCAAGCAGTGTTGCTTGACATGTGGCAGAATTTGTTTGTGCAGGAGCCACCATATTTGGAACTCATATAGGATTTCATCTATTCAAAAGGATTGAAAAACATACTATATGAAATTATTAATATAATAACTAAAGCCAGGATTCAGGATCCAATTTCTATTTCATCGTTTCTTTGTTCAGTAGGGAAAGCTGCAATACAAGGTTAATACTCTACATAGTACCTTTACAGCTTCGAAGTTGAACATATTACACTCTAATAGCCTTACACCACTCATATTAGAGATGATAATTTGTGTTCGCGTGTTGGGTTTGGGTCGTGTCGAAGCATGAATATAAGGCTATATAAGCTAACCCTAACCCAATCTATTTAATTAAATGGGTCGGATCTCTCATCTTAACCCGCTGATTTCGTATCATATACGTGGGTCATGTCAAATATTGTCAGCCCTAAATGTCATGTGTCGGGTTTAGGTTGTGTTGAGACATGTGTATAAGACTATATATTAAACGAATCAAATCAATTAATCCTAACCCTCTAATTTTTTGGGTTGGTATAGAGTTCGTGGTTCGAAGTTAAAAATTGTCGGCCCTAATTGATACTCGTAATGTAGAGAAAAGTGTCCTCACTGAATATTTGGAGTTACATTATTTAACCTTGACTAGAAGTAGCCAGATAAAAGCTAGGTACTTAAAGGTAGCAATGCTGCACTCATGCAAGATAAGGATTTCAATTCAAAAAGCCTCTTTCCTATTTAACTTGCAGTGTACAGTGAACTTAGTGATATTTAAGGCTCCAGGTTGATTCATATACACCCACAGCAATGCATATGTATAAAGAAACATGCATAGACATACAAATGTAGCAGGTAAAAAAAAAAAGAAATAAAAGTTCCACGCTGAGATATCATGTATAAGATCTTATAGTAACATCTACGTTCATACCTTCTGTGATACAAACAAGCTTTTGAAACAATATTTAGACATTTCTTTCGCAGAAGAATTATAGTAATAAAATTTTGCTGTAAATTGAGAAACCTACCTTCCTCAACTGATAGCTGGATTGATCTTTTCTCCAACTCGACAGCACATCTGTTAAGCTCAACAGGAGACAAATGACGAAACACTGAAAAAATCACAAACAACAAAAAACAGTCTCATTACTCTCAAATTTAAAAATAAGATCATAGAACAGGTAACGTCCTAAAGCAGCACCAGTAGACTACAGTCTTACAGTGGATGTAATCCCTCTGATCATACTCATAACAGTGCTTATGAGGCTTCTGCAGATGAAGGAACTGTTCTTTCCTTTCCTGATCAGTGTTCTCCTTAGAATCAGCAGAATGAGGAACGTCAGACTCAGAAGTAAGCTGAAGGCAATTGGACTCAGCAGCCGGCAAACCATTACCAGGTTTTTCGAGAGAAATAGGAACTGGTGGTCTATCTGGGGAAAACGTTGTCACAGAAGCTGTAGGAGTTGGTGCAGATGCAGGTACACTAGATGTATTTCTTTCCTTCTCTTCAGGATATTGTTGCGGTAGTTCTGGCTTATTGTGGAAATATTTTCTCAACTTTAGAAAATCAGATTTTTTGTTAGATGCCTCTTGAACTCTTCTCTTGCCTAGCTCTGAATCAGAATTCCTACCAGCATGTGTGACATGTTCATTTAAAGGGCACTCAGGGGTAAGTCTCTCAGTCCCAGAAACCTTAACAACATTGGCACTAAGTTCTAGAACGCAACTCTCTGGATCATTATGGATTAAGGTCCTCCTATCATTCTGCACATCTCTCAAAGCTACTTTCTTCTTGCCAATTTGTGATTTTTTATAGCACACAGGCAAAGTGGCCCAAAAACTTTCTGCGGTAGGTCTCTCAGTCCCAGAAACCTTAACAGCATCGGCACTAAGTCCTAGAACGCAACTCTCTGGATCATTACGGATTAAGGTCCTCCTATCATTCTGCACATCACTCAAAGCTATCTTCTTCATGCCAATTCGTGATTTTTAATAGCACACAGGCAAAGTGGCCCAAAAATTTTCTGGCTCATTGTTTTTGAGATTAGTATTTATCATTTGTGGAGCCAGCAGAGCTTGACTAGTGAATAATCCTTGAAGGAATTGGCTACAGAGGCAAAAAGAGCAAGAAGAAATATTAAATCAATAAGGATGCCCTTGCAATCAAGGTACTTCAGACATCAGACTGATATGGACTACACCAGTACACAACCAAGAAGCTAGTCTAAATGAGATAAAAGTTTCTATACAGATATCAATGGATTCCCTGCATATGCTATGGTGTCACCATCACAGGCATATTGATATCACATTAGCAAATGGAATAATAGGATTTATACCTAGTAAAATTAACACTCTTTTCTTCTGCTGCACAATTTGAATTACTAACTGCATGATTCACTGATTGTGATATGAGGAAAGTACATACTTCAACAGTAAAAAACATAAATCATCCCCCCCCCCAAAAAATAAATAAATAAATAAATAAATAAATAAAATAAAAATAAAAGCTTTGTAATGTGGCTCTTTTCGGTTGTTGTCCAAGTGGAAAATGGACAACCTCTCCGGCCAGGATTCATTAGAGAGAGGGAGTCAAGCCCGAGACTCACGCCAGCTAAGATATGTAATAGCTACCAGCACACCAGCTAAGATATCTAATAGCTACCTGGACACTGTAGCCTGCAACAAGAACTCAAGCTCAAAATCGTATATGGCAAGAAAGCCCATGTGAATGCAATTAATAATTATAATACTAAGCTCTAGCAGGAGCACCAGTTACGGCTCCAGCAGTAACAGCATGGGATGGGTGATCGACCAGGACCCGAATAGGTTGGGTCATCGACCCTCCAAAGTAGATCATCGACTGGGTTGTGGGCTTCTAGTAGTAGAATGTGTTGACTCTCTTCTTTGGCCTAACTTGTTGATAGAAACATTCTAGCCTTTTCCTGTTAACACTCCGGGCCAAAATTGTGGCACCATTCAGGTTAACCTTTTTGACTTGATGAGCTTGTAGTATGTGAGCTGGTAGTGAAAAATTAGTGCTCAACACCAGTATGATATATTAATCTTTTTCAATGTCGTTATTAGTTAAACACTAACTCGTAATACATTCACGCTTTCAAAAGTCTCTAATTGAAAGGCCAAAGAATGAATACACTAAAAACCAATACCATTAAGCAACATCACATGTTTATCTCACACATACCCACAAGATTTTCCCCACAATTTGGCCCCTAAAATAGAACAAAACTGCACTGAGAGAAAGGACCAAATTGAGTGGATGCCCTAGTAACGATACCCAGTAATATATCTCAATTGTATAACCCAAAGATGAGATATCCACACAGATCTAAGTTTCAAACTCCAACGAGGTACTACTTAAACTGTGTTCCAGTCAACTGCGTTATTTAGAAAACAAAAAAGGAAAAAAAAAAAGAAAAAAGAATTCTAACTTAAAAAACAATGCTACAAGTTTCTCCAGAACGCACTATTCAAGAAATCGAATCAATACAGCACCAGTAGTGTGCTCTACCTTTAAATATTGGAGAACAAACGCCAACCCATACTAATTCTAAACGAAGACATGGTAGAATTTCAATTTATGTCTGTTTTTGTATGTCTTTGATTGTGTGTGTCTGTGAGAGAGAGAGAGAGATATAAAGAGAGAGAGAGAGAGAGAGAGAGAGGGTGTAACATGATTGTGGAGAATCAGAAGAATAAGATCTTCAAAGAAAGAAAATTACTAGAAATAAAGATTTGGATAGAAGAATTACACCTCAAGCACGGCGGGCTTTTGCAACCGACCACGGCGAGCGAGCGAGCGAGCGAGAGAGAGAGAGATTTGAGATTTGTTTGTTTGAAAAGAGGAAATGTGCAAGTTTGAAAAGGGGAAATGTTGGCTCCAATGACGCGTGAAGGAGTTTTCAACTTTTCAACTTGGAAGGGTCCGCTGTAAAATATTGGCGGATATATAATTTTGAAGATTTTATTCCATATGATTTTTAAAATAATAGTTACTAAAATTGAATCACTTCAATATTGGAAATGTTGGCTCCCTCGTTTTGCCCAAAAAAAAAAAAGATAAAAACAAAAAAGACACCACCTTCTACACTTTCCAAATGTCAAAGGAAGCCTCTTGGTTAAAATTTGGCCTTGTATATGCAGCAGTTACAATGATTTATGCATTTTGTTTTTTTCTGTAAAATAGCTAACAAAGATCCAAAAAAAAAAAAAAAAAACAGTTGCATTGGCTTCTCTAAATAAATGCATTTTGCATTCTATTTAGTTCTTCTTTCTTATTTGGAGAAGCATGGAAGATGAATGCATATATATATATTTTTTTTAATGTTTTTCTCTCTCTATTTCGTTTTTTAATTTTTTATCATTGCTATGCTCTCTCCATTAAGAGCACTCACATTGGGCTCAACAAAGTAGCTACTACTTTGTTGAGCCCTGTAGCAAAAAAATAAAAAAAAAGTCCCACATTGGGCTCAACAAAACCCCCAAATTTTTGGTGACCAGCTACAGTGCTCAGCAACTTTGCTGAGCACTGTAGCTCATCAAAACAATATTTTAATAAAATAAAATAACAATCTCTCTCCTCTCTCCTCTTTTCTTTCTTTTCTTTTTTTTTTTTCTTTCTGCGTCTTCTTCTCTCCTGCACCTTCCATTCTTTTTCTTCTTATTTTTTTTCCTGCGCCAGCGTTCCTCTTTGGTGTGTTTTTTTTTTTTTTTTTAAGTAATCTTCTTTGGTATTGAATGATTTTATTTTTTTTTATTTTTTTAAAAAAAGACATTTAGAAAAATATCGAATTTTTTAAAAAAATGACAATTATGAAAAAAAAATGAATTTTAAAAATATGATCAATAAAAAATGACAAATTTTAGAAAATATAATTATTAAAAAATGATAAAGTTTCAAAAATATGATTGTCAGAGAAATAATAAAGAAAAAATAAAAATGAATAGATAATGAATATTTAAATGAAATAGTAAAAATTGTTAGTTAAAATACTGAGCCGGATGTAGGTTCTTTTGAAAAGTTGTTAGCTAAAATGGAAAAAGTGAAGTTTTAGCTAAAATTTAGCCAAACATTTGCTGAGGCCAATGTGAATGCTCTAAAAAAAAATAGTATAGAGAAAAAAAAAAACAGTCAGATATGGAATACATTTAAAAAATATTTGTTAAAATAGAAAAAATAGTTTTAGTTGATTATTTCATATAAAAATTTAGAAAAGTTATTGCGCATGCTCTAAGCCACATTGCACTTAAAATACTGTAGAGCACGGAGAGAAGTGTGACCTATTCAGATCTTGTATTGAGAAAATCAAAATTTTAAGTAGTGCAAATCATGTATTGAGAAAAAACTATTCTTCCTTTCTTAAATTACCATTCAATTTGCATATTTTAAAAATTTTAAAAGTTACAATATCCTTTATCAATCTACAAAACCCTTTCATTTACCCCCTTTATTAGGATTTTCTATTAAATCCTAACAAATGACAGGTAAGGGTCACTTGCATTTGAGGTTACCTATTTTGTCAAAAACGAACCATTAATACCCCTAAACTAGCTCTTATAATCTAGTTTTTTTTTTTTGGGCGGGTCTTGTAATCAACCATGTATTCTTTCTTTTGTTTTTGAAGTCTCCAAATGTTATTGCACAAATCAAGTTCTTATTCCCCTCGTCTTGAGTTTGTACACTAGATTTAGTCACTCGACTCGGCAGATCTATTGAAACAATACAGCCACACCATATGTTGGGCAGAAACCCACGACACGGCAGCCACAATTGCGCACAATGGAGAAAGATGGCTTGATCATACTGTTCTGGCACGAAAACAAGTTAATCAAATTTGAAAATAAATAAAAAACTTCATTCACGGAATAAAATTTAAGAAGAAGGTTTTTTGTTGTGTAAATTATAAGGTAAGAAATTATTTGTTTTTTCCTGTTGGTAATTTCTAAAATGTTCCTTTTTTTAAAAAAAAATCAAATAAACAAAGAGTTATAAGGGATGATTTATCAAGTTAGGTGTGCAGTTTGATCGGCCTTGCGAAGTTTTTGCTTGAGTTGATCCTCCAATACATGGTACAATAGTGATAAGGAGGGGTGTGGGAGAGTGAGCAGGTCAATTTATGAGCAACCCAGCCGTAGTAAAATGATTATATCTTTTGATTATGACATCATATGGAGGCAAAATTGATGGTGTCGGAAAGCTTAATAAAGGGATACAATTTTGTATTTTATAAATATTTTTCATTTTCAACGTTTTCAAAGTAAAAATGGAGTATCAATAGAAATCCAAGAAGCTTGTTCGAAGTCACTCCGATTCCTTGAAACCCTAAATCTTGTTTGAATAAGACTTATTCTTGTTTGAGCAACATTGTGACTAAGCGTTTTTATTTCATTTTTTTGTAGGGTGATGACTCTAGTTTCTATATAAACCGAATAAGGACGGGTTAACCCCCAATTATGTCATGTTATGTGTATTTTTATATTTTTAATCAATTGTCAATAAGAAACTCCCTAAGATTAAGTTTCCTTCTATTTTTCCTACAAGTCCCTGAGTTTTCTTGGTTTGTAAAAAGGTTGTGATTCTTGTATTTATTTGCTTTGCAATCCATTACACCCACGCTGCATCATAGTAGCACGAGAGAATGAAGATTGAAGTTGTGTCATGTGAAACAATGATGGATAAAGAAGTTACAAAATACAAGGCAATAATGGATATTTACGCTTCTAAAACTCCATTGCAATTAGAGATTGAAAGAGCAAATACCAATCGATGCAAAGGAAATGCCTGATTGCATTATCCTGTCATTATTTATTTATTTTGTATTATATGCTACTAGTTACAGAGAATTCAATGTGATACAGGTGTTAAAATGAATACTATTTGATTTAATAATGATGTTGTTCCATAGGCCACTGTTCCGTTGTTGAAACCAAATGACTCTTAACTGTAATGACTATGATATTGTAATGAAACAACCATTCACAAGTATGTTGCTTAGTCAGAAGGTTCTACCCAACCAATTGGCACAAAACAAGAAGTAATTACTTAAACGTACAAATACTTCCAGTACAAAACAAGAAGTAATTACTTAAACGTACAAATACTTCCAGTACAAAACAAGATGTAATTAGTTAAGTGTGCAAATACATCCAGTATAGCAAAATGCCATATACATCTAGTATAACAAGATACATCCAACATATTCTTGTTGCAACTAACTTCAAATGCAAAGACATCTAGTATAGCAAAATGCCATATATCATCAAACTGCAAATTGCAACATTGCCCTGTTTAATCATACAAATACATCCAATATATTAAAATGCCACATACATTCCGCATAGCAAAATGCATCCAACATATTCTGGTTGCAACAAACTTCAAATACAAATACATCCAACCACCAAACCGATGCTGAACATAGCACCAAAAAGCTAATGTTCAACAACATTAACATATTCCACCCATATCATTTAAATTACACAACAAGCATTATCAAAACCCTGTCTAAATTACACAATATCATAGGAACATGACAACTGCCACTTGGGCTTGTTTCTGATCCTCTTTGCTCTGGAAACATCCATTGTATCGTTAGCATTTGGGACCACCCGATTGCCCTTTGCAGCATCCTTCTTAGCAATTCGTTCAAAATCAGGTGGTATGCCCTCACTGGTTGCAGGGGCTTCGCCCTTTCCACCATCCTTTTCAGCACCCTCGTGAAAATCAGGCAGAATGCCCTCACTGGTTAAAAGGGCTTTGCCCTTTCCGTCATCCATCTTGGTAGTTGGGTCATAATCAGGTGGTGCAACCCTAAACTTAACTCCCCTGCTAGGAGGACCCCATGAACAAAGTGCCCCAGCTCCAGGTATTTGGGGACCAGCTGGGTCACCAGTAAGATCAAAAACCAGCTTCCCTTTATTAGGATCTTTCTTAACAGGAACATACTCCCTCAGACGACCAGATGCTCTAGTCCTAATTGCTTTCCCAATCTTGGTCTTTTTGGTCTGATTTGGTGCTAGAGCCTTCTTCGCAGCTGAGATATCATCTATAAGATCAAATAGTTACATTTAAGTTCATTCTTTTTGCGATACAAACGATTTTTGAAACAATTAGACATTTCCATTTTTCAGGAGAATTATAGTAATAAAATTTTGCTGTAAATTGAGAAACCTACCTTCCTCAACTGATAGCTGGATTGATCTTTTCTCCAACTTGACGGCACATCTGCTAAGCCCAACACTAGATAAACTACGAAACCCTGATAAAATCACAACAACAAAAAAAAAAAAACAGTTTCAGTACTCTTGAATGTAAAAAAATGAAAACATAGAACAGATAATGTCCTAAAGCAGGCACCACAAGACTACAGTGTCTTACTGTGGATGTAATCCCTCTGATCATACTCATAACAACGCTTCTGAGGCTTCTGCAGATGAAGGAATCGTTCTTTCCTTTCCTGATCAGAGTTCCCCTTAGAATCAGCTGAATGAGGAACCTCAGACTCAGAAGTAAGCTGAAGGCAATCGGATTCAGCAGCTGGCAAACCATTGCCAGGCTTTTCGAGAGAAATAGAAACTGATGGTCTATTTGTAGAAAACGTTGCCACAGAAGCTGTAGGAGTTGGTGCAGATGCAGGTACACTAGATGTATTTCTTTCATCCTCTTCCGGATGTAGTTGGGGTAGTTCTGGCTGATTGTGAAAATATTTTCTCAACTTCAGAAAATCAGATTTTTTGTTAGACGTCTCTTGAACTCTTCTCTTGCCTAGTTCTGAATCAGAATCCCTACCAGAATGTGTGAGATGTTCATTTGCCCCATTACTTCGCCAGGACTGGTGGTAACAGGGGTTTATAGGGCACTCAGGGGTAAGTCTCTCAGCCCCAGAAACCTTAACAGCATCAGCACTAAGTCCTAGAACCCAACTCTCTGGATCATTATGTATTAAGCTCCTGCTATCGTTCTGCACATCTGTCAAAGCTACCTTCTTTGTGGCAATTGGTGATTGTTTATGGCACACGGGCAAACCGGTCCCAGAATTTCCTAGCCCATTGCTTTTGAGATTAGAGTCTATCATTTATGCAACCAGCAGAACCAGACTTGGGAATAATCCTCCAAGGACTTGGCTGCAGAGGCAAAAATACAAGAAGATTGTACATCAGACTGAAAGGGACTACACAATTACATGACCAAGGTCCAAGAAGGTAGTCTGAATGAGAGAAATAGTTTCTATACAGATACCAACGGATTCCCTACATATATGGTGCCACCAAGACACCCATATTAGTATCACATTAACAGATGGAATAATAGGATTTAGGGCTAGTAATATTAACACAATTTCTTCTGCTGCACAACTTAAATACTAACGGCAAGATTCACTAGTAGTGATATGAGGAAAGTACATACTTAAACAGTCACTCTGATATAATGGCTATGATAATTCAAATCTTTATTTTGTCTTTTGTTTTTTGCTCTCAAAACAAAATCATCAACAAACAACTAACAACACGAAATTCTCTTCAAAGCACAACAAAAAATTTCAGCTTTATGTCACATAAGACCACATTTTTCAAACAAAAAAAAAACCCTAAAACACATTAACAAATATACCAATTGATCTTTCTCAATGTTGTTATTAGTGAAACCCTAACCTGCAATAAACATTCACTCTTTCAAACGTCACCAATTGAAAGGCCTAACAATGAATACACTAAAACCCAATACCATTCAGCAACTTCACATGTTTCCTCACACATACCCACAAGATTTCCCCCACAATTTGGCCCCAAAAATAGAACAAAACAGCATTTGGGGAAAGTACCAAATTGAGTGGATGCCCTAGTAACGATACCCCAGTAATATCTCTCAATCGCATGACGCAAAGATGAAATATCGACAATTCAAAGATCTAAAGTTTCAAACTTCAAACTAGGTAGTACTCAAACTATGTTCCAGTCAAGTAGGTTATTTAGAAAACAATTTTTTTTTTTTTTTTTAAAAAGAATTCTAACTTAAGGAACAATGCTACAAGTTTCTCCAGAACTCACTATTCAAGAATTCGAATCGATAGACCACCAGTAGTGCGCTCTACCTAAACTATCGGAGAACAAACGCCAACCCATACTAATTCCGTGCGGAGACATGGTGGAATTTTCAATCTCTGTCTGTTTTTGTGTGTGTGACAGAGAGAGAGCGTGTAACATGATTGTGGTCCTTGTGGAGAATCAGAAGAACAAAGTATTTCAAAGTAAAGAAAAATTACTAGAGATAAAGATTTGGATAGAAGAATTACAGTTCAAGCACCGCAGCCTTCGGCAACCGACCAGCGAGCGAGAGATTTGAACAGGGTAAATGTTGCCACGAATGGAGGAGTGAAGGTTTTTCAACTTGGTTTAAATATTGAGATGTGTTTAGTGTCGACTTTCAGTATCTTTTATGGATGGCTTCCGCCTAGCTAGTACAGGATGGTTCTCTGCGGGGTCAGCCTTTGATTACAAGTATAGCTGCCTTAGCTCATAGTTACCCATGAGACAACGCAGTAAAGCGTGACCCTTCGGAAACCTCTGAGTGGGCCTTCCTACCTTACAAAAGTACCGATTTCACCGTAGAGGCTTGGTCGAAATCATAATAATTTATTTGAAAAAGTCAGATAATCAAAACAATTAATAAAAAAGAACTCAAACTTACACTAGCCGAAAATTCACCCTCCGTTTGGACGGAACCTCTCCCTCCTCGTTTTCCCTTTCCTTCTTGCTGTTTTGGAGGTAATAATTGTTTCCCTAAGGTTTTTTCTTCTTTTTTGAAGGATTTATTCATCATTTTAGAGGCTTTTTCCTAGCATCACAATTTTTGTCGACTCCATTTCTACTACTAGTTGGCCAAATTTCATTTCCTCCTGCCATTCATGACCCCGAAATCTACTTTTTAGAGTTTTTGGTTTTGATTTTTCAAAACCAGATTTGAAAATTTTAGAGGGGTTTATCACCTCATGCGCCCCTCCACTATGTTCCTAGGTTTCTCCGAATCCTTCTACCGCTAGCTGCGCCCTCATTAGTCAGTAAATTTGCTAGGTGATGTTTGTTTTTTTATTGTTTTGTTTTGTTTTCTGTTACTGTTACTCTGTCTTTTATGGTCGAGGATGAGTAGTTTCGATGTGAGAGACTATCTTTCATAACTAAGTTAATAAAAATTTGTGTGAAATTAGACTACTCATGTTGTAGATCTAATCTGCTCGGAGCAGATCTATTGTTTCCTTTCCTTGGTGTGTTTTACATGGGTGTGCAGAAGATGATGTCATTGTTAGGTTTTCCTGTTCTATAATTGTGTAAGTTCATAGCTTTGTATTATGGTTATCTATGTTTTTTACTACTTATGGTAGTTTAAGCTAATGATTTGTAAGAGCATTTTGCCCATATGTTATCAATGAATTATGGAAGATTTACACTAAAAAAAAAATTAATCAAAAGAAATGTTAGGAGTACCAATGATTAAACTCTACATCATTTTGGTATTCATCTCTTGGTAAAAAAATTGGTATTAAATCATTTCTCATTTATTTTTGGTCAAATCTAGTATGGAATGTACATGGATGGTCAATCTCCTTCATATATCTCATCCATTTTTTTTTTAATCGACTATTGAATGATGATTTGCACATCTCTTGTACGGAGATGGATAAAAAATGTTCAAAAAAAATGAAAACAAACATTTCTCTTAAATATATAATGGGGATGAAGAGATCCACGCAAAGGGGTTGTGAGTTCTACCTATTCCGGACAAGTAGGTCTTATATTTTGGACTGCTGGAAAAGGTGAACTGGGGCATGTTTTAGAACACCACCCAACTTCACCCAACTCCATCCGACTCTCCCTATGAGTTGTTTCCTATAATTTGGACAACTAAGTGTAAGAAATTTCCAATCATATAGTCTGTCGCATATAATTTTTTTTAAAAAATAACTGTTTTGTAAAAATAAATTACTAAAATTTGATCGCATCAATATTGGAATCCGATTTGGATTCCCTATAATTGGGGATTTTGCCCAATTTTCCCTGTTGGTTGTAATTAGGCACGAAAATGTGAGGGAGCCTTGCACAGACCGTAAACGGATCCTCTCCATTTCAATTTCCTTTGAAATTGAGAAGATCCATTTCTGCAAAGACCTCCTTTGTCCGGGCAAGAGTTTTCTGCCCGAGTAGGGGTGCACTGTCGTAATGCCCCTCTTTTACATGAAGACTACAATTTCTAATTTTCCTCTTCTCTCATCTTTCGACAGGATTACAGCAAATCCCCATCCATCGGTACTTATATATAAATCCTGGGATTCCACATTAAAAATGTAAGAATTGAAGTCCTGCCAAATCATATATGTCTTCAATGGAATTTTGACATGCTCGAATTATAATTCACACATCAATTGTAAACACTTTTTGTCCTCCAAAAACCATCATTTATAACAATTTACTGACAGTGCAGTATTCTACAAAACTCCATATCTTTCAAACAATAAGAACCTCCAGCCTCTTCATCGACAGAGAGACAAGAAGAAGACTCAGCACAAGATTAATACATCCATTTAAGGAAAAATAAAAAATAAAAAAGATAAGAAGAATTGTGATTGAAAAGTCTTGAATATGTTACATTCTTAATCCTACGTTCAAACACTGAGCCGTAAAGCATAAATATTGGTTAATAATCTCACTTGTAGTTGGCATCTAATGCTAATGAGGCACATGTTTATTAAAATAACCATTAAAATCATCAAAAATTCACAGCATCACTTAAATATGGCATCTCATAATAATTAACAAACTCTTTTATTCTAGTAATTTTCCATAAAAGAAAAATATTAGATTTATACAACTCTTTTACAACTTACTAACACATGTTTTCAAATTCTAAACTAGTTGTAAGTCCAACATTATGCACACTAACATATGAATTCAAAGTCCTCAACATTAATGCAAGGATATTCTTCGATCCATACTTGAACATTAAATGGAAGCAGAAACAGAGTCGTAAAATATTGAAAATTTATTTAAATGAACATTTCAATGTCTCCATTCCCTGTTGTTTTTGGTAGACCCTTTCAGTTAAGCAGAGAGAATTCCTTAGATTATAGTCCTTCTTCAACAATCACCGGTAATAAGAAATTACGTGAAACCACAAAAAGTTGGGAGTAGAATACAAATGAGAAGCACCAGCTAGCCACAGAGGTGGGAGAGCCTTGCAGCAGCAGCAGTAGAAAGGACCACCATTTACGTTTCCGTCTAAGCTCTCTGTTATTAAGTAATTATAACATTAATTGAAGAAAAGGCAAAAGCAAGAGAAATTAATCAGTAACTTTATCAAGAGAAATGTGATGTAATTGGATCAGAATAGAAAGAAAAATGTAGAGAAAGTATACCAGCATCCTGGCTGTCCGGTTGAAGTCAACGTACATATCTAATGTTTTCCGGGTTTAAACCCAAGATTCGTCTCAATTTCTCAACGCTCAGTATCAATTTTGAGTTGCTCCTTGATACCTCCACATCTCGCAAGGCAGTCAATTTACATAGTTCGTTAGGGAGCATTCTCAACTCATTGCATTCATTGATAACCAAACACATGAGGCATGGCATTGCGCCTCTCCCCTGCTCCCATTTTTCAATTTCCAATTTTTCCAATTTCAGAACTTCGAGTACAGGAAACGAATTTGCGATAACTTCGAGTCCACGAGGGGAACCTGTATTGACTTCAACGTTAGAAAGGAAGCAACTTCGTAGTTTCAATACGTGAAGATTGGGAAGTTGCCCGAGCACTACCATGCCGCCACCCACTCCTAAATACACTTCTCGTAAGGTTATCTTGGTGATTGTTGATGGAAATGAACTCGACAGTTTAAGACCTTCTGAACAATTTATAATTTTCAATGTTTGAAGATAAGCTAACCGGTGAAGGCTTGCCAAAACATCTATTGCCCCGCAATTGCTCTCGTCGGACGCGAACCATATTCCTAATTTCCTTATAGTAGGGGCAATGAGAGGCACATTTTGTGGGTTAAGCGATACAGTAGAAAGGACTTGGAGGCTCCACATAGCTTTAACGTCTAGGTCCAAATCGTGAGGTAAACTCACTGGCCCAAACACATACAGATTCCTCAAATGTCGCAGCTTCCATATCCCTTTTGGCAGGCGATTGAGAGAAGTACCCCTCAAGTCAAGTGTTTCTAGATTCGCAAGGTTACAAATAGAAGTTGGAATAGCTTTCAGTGCATCAGATTCTATACCCAAGTACCTCAAATGGATCAATTTTGCTATCATTGTGGGAATGGAATAGAGATCTACATGCTTGAAACTCAGCACCCGAACCAACTGGAAGTTTTCGTGGATCCATTTCCAATGATTTGGA
The DNA here is from genome assembly GCA_900184695.1 of Betula pendula. Classification (NCBI taxonomy): domain Eukaryota; kingdom Viridiplantae; phylum Streptophyta; class Magnoliopsida; order Fagales; family Betulaceae; genus Betula; species Betula pendula. Next base: position 990,970 of record FXXK01000135.1, on the reverse strand, counting down.
TCAAAGCTGCCATATGCATCATCGCCACGAAACAACAAAGAACGGGCAAATGTAGGGTGAGAGGGGTTTGAAGAAATATATGGATCAATGCCACCCTGGATGGAAAGTCTGCGGGATGCGTTCGCGGATAAATGCTTAACATCACAAACCCCAAGAAACTTCTCTTCTGCACTCTCAGATATGCATAAGTCTCGCAGAAGATCATGGATACGACATGTCTTTATTCTTCCATATGTCCTTACCCTAGCCATTTGGACCAAGTTTCGATCAATGAGGTCCTCCAAGTAGTCTCCAGCAATATTCTCTAGGTCTTTATTGCCAGTGAGCTGTATGAAACCCTCGGCTACCCATAGATTGATCAGTTGCTTCACAGGGATTTCAAAGTCTTCTGGGTATACACCAAGATACAAAAAACATGGTTTTAAGTACCTAGGCAAGTGGGTGTAGCTCAAGGCCAATATGTCTTTACAGTCACTAAGGTACCAATTTACATTGCCAAATACTTTGGACCATGTTCGGTGTGTCTTCTCTTGTTTTGCTAAAAGGCCCCCTAATACTACAATGGAAAGTGGTAAGCCACGACAACCTGTTGCCATTTGTCTCCCCAGAGTTTGCAACTCTGGAGGACAATTTCCTCCTCGGAACGCCTTCCTACGTAGGAGTTCCCAACTTTCATTTTGATCAAGAAATGGGAGAAGGTAGGGATCAGAAGTATGCCGTGCATATAGAGCCACGTTTTTATTGCGACTGGTAATCAATATTCTGCTTCCATTAAACCCATCAGGAAAAACAGATCTTACCTCATTCCAGACTTGAGTACTCCAGATGTCATCCATCACTACAAAGTACTTCTTCCCTTGCAAGTATTCGGACAGCTTCTTTTTTAATTCATTCTCACTCAAGTATTTTAGCCTCCTTCTCAACTCATCTGATACTGGAATCTCCTTTAAAATTCTAACCAACAGCTGTTTCATTTTGAAATCTTGAGATACATACACCCATACAAGGCAATCAAAGCGCGTCCTGACGCGAGGAGTATTGTAGATTTTCTTGGCCAGAGTTGTCTTCCCCAACCCACCCATGCCGATAATTGAAATGACGTCAAGCCCAGGTTCCCCTCTCGTAAGTTTCTCCTCCAATTTCGCCGAGTCATCAGTGAAGCCTACCACGTCATCTTCCTCGACTTCTCTCCTCCGTCTGTGCAGTGCCTCCGCCGCCACATCTACTCTCGCTTGATCAGTTCTTTGAATGTCGTATCTTTCTCTGTTGTTGTAGATTTTATTGATTTCTTTGTTGATGGCTTCTATCTTCATTGCAACATTATGAAGCATATTCGCGTGGGTAACGCTATAGAATATCTTCCCCACCGTGCTCCTCCTCTTGTGTTTTGCAACGTTGAGGATGAATGTGTCAATAACATCGTGAGCCTCGTGAGCAACGTCCCTGATTTGCCTGACTACCTCCCTCACTATTGCGTGCTCGTTCCGTTTCCCCTCGGAGTTATCAAGGAAGATATTTATCAGACTGAGCTCCCTTTGAAGTGACTTGACTTGATCCTCCACTCCACCAAGGAAATTTGCTTCTTGTGCGAGTACCTCGGGCAAGTACTGTAGGAGGAAAGTAACAGGATTGTCTGCCATTTTTGCTTCTCTTCGCTCCCGTAAATCTCTTTCAAACTCACAAATTAACCTGGGTTTTTTCTAGCATTATTTATTTATTTTTTTTTTTGGGGGTGGGGGGAGGGGAGGGGAGGGGAGGGAGAGGAAAGAAATCTAGAAGGGAGGATGAAAGGAAACTGATTGATTAAGTTCGGTAAAACACCATTTATTACGTTTCTACTTTGGAAAGCCACTCACAAACTGTTTCTCTCTCTTTATTTTTGTGTCTTTTTTCTTCTGTTGGATGAGGTGGTAGTGGTTTTTTTTTTTTTTTTTTTTTGAGAGGTTGAGGTGGTAGTGGTTAGGGGAGAAGTATATAAGCATATAGAAATGTTATATTTTTAATTTTTTTTGTCTAATTTTATTTAATTTTGTATACGTGAACAAAGATAGATCTCACAAATATAAAATAAAATTTTTTAAAAAGCTTTACATATGAAGCCTATCTTTATCTATATATACAAAGTTAAATAAAATTTGATAAAAAATTTGGCCATGTATACATTATTAAGACTCATAAGTATATGTATATCATTATTTTCTAGTTAATCAAGTGTTTTGATCCAACGGCTGCAGCATGATGTTAAAATTCAAAAAGCTGGTCAATGGCAGGTATTAAATGGAAGCTTGGAGAAGTTTAACACGTGGAAAATCAACCACTTCAATCCAATAGTCAGATGTGGGACACGATTTTAAATCTGACGGTCACGATTTCATCGCATTAAAACTGAAAGAATTAAATGCAGCATTATGTTTGGCACTACTTTAGACTATATACGATTTGCTCGTCAAATTTGTTGAATTTGTCAAATTTACTCCGTCGGCAACATTTATTGACAATTTGATATTTTGATAGTCTCGTAGACTAGTCCTAATTTATAGCTTCGTAGTTCGTGCAAAAAAAACTTTTAAGAAATGCTATGTTTTTTCTCCTCCATAGTCCATCCATATTTATTCATCTATTAACTCATCTTTTATTAAGAAAATTTTATAACCCTACCATCTCTCCAAGCGGATGTCCTGCACTTTATTGTTATCGATTTCAATTTGGTGACAAGAACCTCCAAAAGGTAGTTGTCCCTCACCGGAAGGTTTTTTTTTTTTTGATGGAATTTGTTCCTCACCGGAAGGTTGGGTTATGTTTATTAACACCTCTTTTTTTTTTTAAATTTAAAATTAACACATTTTTAATATTTATCAATTATTTTTTAATAATTTTTATATTACACCACATACTTTTTATTACTATTTAAACAAAAATTTTATTAAAAAACAAAAATTTTTCATTTTTTAATATATAAAATTTAAAATATTCTTTTTTACTTTATATTAAATTATTAACTTTTATTACTATTAAAAAAAACAAAAAAAAAATTGTTAAAAATTTAACAAATACAGCCTAAATGTCCTGCAATTATTGTTATCAATATCAATTTAAACAGCTGGGGTGCGTTGTATCAAATCAATCAATTCTTTCTTTTCACTTCACTGATAGTAGTCTTTCGTTGCATCTCTGAGCACCCAACAAATCTCTCTTCATACTTTTTTCTGAATACCTTTAACGAGAACCGCCGTGTCAGTGTCTTCTGAACGGCGTAAAATTCTTCCACCGTGTCCGTTCCCTCTCAATATCTTTCTTCCCTAGTTAGGACCACCTAAACTAAGAACTCGAAAAAAGCAAAAAGAGCAAAAATTGAAGGGTAAACAACTCACATCCTCCCTTCCCTCGCCATATTTCTCTGTTTCTAAAAGATTTGAAGGGAGGGAAGATAAGCAAATATGGCCAACTTTGTTGTTAATTTCCTCGTAGAGCGCTTGTCCCAGCTACTGGTAGAAGAAGCAAATTCCATTGGTGGAGTGGAGGATCAAGTCAAGTCACTTCATGGGGAGCTCAGACTGATAAATATATTCCTCAACAACTCCGAGGGGAAAGGGAGCGGCCATGAAATGGTGGGGGATAACTCCAAGGGTAAACCGAGCGGCCATGAAATGGTGAGGGATAAATCCAAGGGGAAACGGAGAATGGTGGGGGATAACTCAACGGGGAAACAGATGGTGGAAGATGTAATCAGGAAAAGCGTGGACGTTGCTTACGAGGCTGAGGATGTTATCGAGAGAATCATGTTCAACGTCGCAACGCATACGGACACGCCGGAGAAGATTGATAATGCTACCCACGTAAGAGCGCTTGATGATGTAGCAAAGAAGATAGAACATCTAAACAAAGAGATCGACAAAATCTACGACAATATAGAAAAGTACGGCATTGAAAGAGCCGAACCTAGCGTAGATGCAGCGGTGGAGGCACTACAGAAACGTAGGAGAGAAGTCGAGGAAGATGACGCGGTGGGCTTCGATTATCCCTCGACGACATTGGTGAAACAGGTTACGGAAGGGAATCCACAGCTTGATGTCGTTGCAATCGTCGGCATGGGTGGGTCGGGCAAGACTACCCTTGCCAGGAAAATCTACAAAAATGTTGACATCAAGAGTCACTTTAATTTCCGTGCGTGGGTATACGTATCTTTTGGTTACAAAACCAGAGATGTGTTGCTCGAAATTTTAAAGTCAGAGATGCGAAAATCAGATGGGTTGACAAGGAAGAAGCTGTTCAAATACTTGAGTGAGGATGAACTGAAAAAGAAGCTGTTCAAATGCTTGCAAGGGAAGAGGTACCTAGTAGTCCTCGACGATATTTGGAGAACTGAAGTCTGGGATGAGGTAAGATTGGCTTTTCCTGATGACTCCAACGGAAGCAGAATATTGATCACCAGCAGCATAAAAAATGCGTATGCAAGCCTTACTCCGCCCTACCTTCTTCCAGTTCTTAACGAAGATGATAGCTGGAAACTCTTAAGTAAGAAGGTGTTCCAAGGAGGAACATGTCCTCCTGAATTAGAAATTCTTGGGAGACAAATCGCAGAAGGCTGTCATGGCTTACCCCTTTCAATTGTGGTATTAGCAGGCATTTTAGCAAACAAAGAGAAGAAATACGAAACATGGGCGAAATTTAATAGTTTCGTATATCCGAACCCCAAAGAAATACTGGAATTATGCTACCTTCACCTGCCCGGACACTTGAAACCATGCCTTTTGTATCTTGGTGTATTCCCAATTGGCCATGAGATCCCTGTAAGGCTACTGATCAACCTGTGGGTAGCGGAGGGTTTCATACAGCACTCTCACAATATAGACCCAGAGGATGTTGCTGAAGACTACTTGGCGGAGCTCATTGATCGAAGTTTGGTCCAAGTAGTTAGCAGAAGGACAGATGGAGGAGCAAAGGCATGCCGCATCCATGATCTTGTGGGAGAACTCTGCATGAGCAGGAGCGTAGAAGACCAATTTCTTAAGGTATTTTTCCATTTCCCTTTGACCGATTTCCGCAGAGTTTCCCTCCAGTGTTCCAATATTGGTCCAAGTCCAACTATGGTTCCTCTACGCACTGATGTCAGTGACAGTGCATATGCCCGTTCGTTGTTGATATTCAACCAACATACCTATGATTTAGGTCCAAAGCAATGTAAATGGATCCACAATTTCTTCAAGTCGGTTCGGGTGCTTAATTTTGGGCATGTAAATCTCTACTCCGTTCCTACAATGATACCAAATTTGATCCATTTGAGGTACTTGGGTATAGAATCTGATTTACTCAAAGCTATTCCAGCTTCCATTGGCAACCTTATAAACCTACAAACACTTGACATGAGAGGTACTTTTCTGAATTGTTTGCCAAAAGGTATATGGAAGCTTATACGTTTAAGGAATCTCTATATGTCTGGGCCAGTGAGTTTACCGAACGATTTGGACCCAGACGTTAAAGCTCTGTGCAACCTCCAAGTTCTTTCCACGGTATCACTTGACCCACAAAGTTCACTCTTGATCCCTAATGTAAGGAAATTAGGATTGTGGTTTGCGTCTGACGAGAGCAACAATGAAGTAGTAGATGTTTTAAAAACCCTCCACCATTTACATCGTCTTCAAACTTTGAAAATTATAAATTGTTCAGAATATCATTGTCTTCCAATGTCACTTCCATCGACAATCACCAAGATAACCTTACGACTTGTGCGCTTAAAAGTCCGTCGAGACATGAGAGTGCTGGGAAACCTTCCCAATCTGCAGATACTGAAACTACAAAGTTGCTTGCTTTCTAGTAAGCTCCACGTCTTTGCAGGTTCGTTTCCTCGACTCCTCGTCCTTAAATTGGAAGATTTGAAAATTAAAAAATGGAAACAAAGGAGAGGCGCAATGTCATGTCTCAAACATTTGGTTATCAAAAGATGCATTGAGTTGATCATGCTCCCTTCGAATCTATTGAGTTTGACTGCCCTCCAAGACGTGGAGGTATTATGGAGCAGTTCAAAATTAGCAAAGATGCTTCAAGAATTGCAGATTAAGGTTGGATTCAAGCTACTTGTCGATCGTCCTCTGACTGAGGACCTTCATGAACAAATTGCGACATGACAAATTTCTTGCTTCTTTTGCCAGTGTTTTATGCGGTGACAGGGTACTTAGACGGAAACAGAGTTGGTGTTCCTTTAGATTTGCCAGTGTATTACGAGCTAGTCCCTTGTATGGTCTTTGTTTTGCTGGTCAGTTGTAGTCTTTTTGTTGTCATGGAATAATTTATGTTTGTTGCTTCTGATAATTGTATCTTCGTTATTGGAGGTGTGTCACCTAGCAAACAATTTCTGTAAGCATTTAAATATCTTTATCTTCTAATATCTGTCTGTAAGCATCTTGATATATTTTCTATCATCCCCTCTCTATCACTTTCTCTATTAGAATTTTATGTGAATCTTGACAGAACAAATGAAAATGATCAAAATATCCCATTTAAAAATTTTAAATTCTCTTTTTTAAAATAAATAAATAAATAAACAAACTAAGGGTATAGTTGTGTTTTTAGAAATTTTATAGGGTACAACGGAAATTTCATATACCAGCCATTTAAGTTATGGAAAAAAATGCAAGGAGTGATTGAAATGGGCTGTTAATCAGAACCTCACTTTAAAAATATTTAAATTTTGGGACGACATTAAAAAATGTGTGGTAATTCAACGAGTAAATAAAGTTTCCTCTTCAAAATCAAAGTGCGGTGACTTTTACACTTGACCACTATGAATATAGGATAGCACTTCATCATCTCCCTAAAATAGGCCCTGAATGACCAAGGAAAGGAGAGGGAGAACAAGAAAGGGCTATAATGATGATTAAAGAAAAATTCAGCTGATTATTTATCCCAGCTGCATCAAATAGTTTCAGACGCCAGTGAATGACCTAACAAATTAATTCCGACTTACCCGCTTTTACTACCTACACAATTGAGCAACAACGCATGAATCTCCTTGTTAATGTTTAGCCGTGACGTGGAACAAAGCTTCAAAACTCTCTTTTATTAGCCAACTCTTTGAAGACATTCTGAACCGTGAACCAGATAAAAACTATGGCAAAACCAATTGGTAAAGTCCACGTTAGATTACAATTTATCCTAAAAAGCTTAAATTAATAGAAAAAAAATTAGAGAATTTAATTATTTAATTCATATTTTAACGTTCTCCCTTATATGTAGGCTTAAACCTCCTTAATAAATAAAACTCAATACATAGAATATTTAATTAAAATAAAAGGTAAATAATAAAGACTGTTCGAAGTTCGAACACACACCAGTAGCTACTTATCCCAAAAGTTAATAAAAAATAATTAATTTAATAATTTACATTGTGCCTCATATGCCCAAACGATGTAAAAATACCAAACTGACATTTAACTTGAATGAAGAAGAGTCATTTTATAATCAGAATTTAATTAATGTTGTTGTATCTATCGATGTAAATGATATCATATCATTGAAATTTTCTGAATGACGTGTCAACATATTTATCACATGGTATCATCTACACTGTTAGATACAACAATATTAAATATTGATCATGAAATAGGGAGGATCCTATTCTTGCACGTTCAGAGCATTCCTACTGAATTTGCTACTCTTTAACTAAATTTAGCAAGAAAATTTGATTTTCCTAGTTGAACTAGCTACTTTCTAAAAGCACCCTACATCAAACTCTTTAAATCTTTCTATACTTCATTTAAATATTCTTCTTTATCCTTTTTTTGTCCCTAGGGAAGGAGAAGGAATATTCTTCTTAATTTATTCTTTCCAAAATCACCACCACTATCTAACATTCATCCTCAAAAAATTGGTGTGGCTACCTTCACCTGGTTATGAGAAGAGAATGCAAGTTTGTTGGCATCAAATCTATAACTAAAAACAAATAAAAAAAGAAAACAAAATAGAGACACAAAGGCCATTTACACAGGACATATGTCGTTATGTTATTGGCGTTGACATAACACCCAGGGACGGAGATTAGGAGGGACCCGTAGGGGCCATCCCCCCCCCCCCAATCAGGAAAAAAAAAATTACAAGCTAAAAAAAAATTTTTTTAAGCTAATTTTTTTGTTTTAGCATATTGGCCCCTGCCCAAATTTTTTTTTTGGTCTTGGCCCCTCCCCAGAATGTTCTCTAGCTCCGTCCTTGCTGACACCTAAATTCATTTTTGTATCAAATGAAACGATTTATAATTTAAGTCAACCATATGAACAGATTTTGTAATTATCCCTTTAATAAACATGTGCCGCATGCCAATAGTAAATCACTCACATTGGGCCAGTTATTTTAACAAAAAAATTATAGTATGTAAGGAATGGGCCAAGGTCATTTCTCACGTCTTTATATTTTGAGTGGCTATTTTTGAAACAAAATTAATTTAGAAAAATATTAAGATTTAACTTAGCTGCCGTAAAAATAGAGAAGATCTAATTTTAGCGTTTCATTGTGAGTCTGTGACTCAAGTCATAGAACATACGAGATTGATGGAGGATAAAATGATAATGTTCTCAACCAAAGTGGTTGTTGCCTAGTAGTCAGAGGTAAGCCGATGATTAGAGTGGTTTGTGACAATTGAAAACTTGGCCAGTTGGCCCCATTCACATGCAATCATATCGCAAGGTAAAGGTAAAGCGTGCACGCACGTGGTGCCAAGTCCCCACCACCCTTGGTCCACTTTGACGAGTGAGGCTCAACATCTTCTTTCGTTTAATAATGCCAGAGCATTAATGGCGCCATCTATAAGCTCCCACCACCCCTAGTCTACTTTGACGAGTGAGGCTCTGCATCTCTTTTGTTCAAAAATATCAGAGCATAAATGGCACCAACTCCAAGCCCCCACCACCCTAGTCCACTTTGACGAGTGAGGCTCAGCATCTCTTTCGTTCAATAATGCTAGAGCATTAATGACGCTAATTCCAAGCCCCCAACACCCCTGGTCCACTTTGACGAGTGAGGCTCAACATCTCTTTCGTTCAACAATGTCAGCGCATTAATGGCGCCAACTCCAAGCCCCCACCACCCTTGGTCCACTTTGACGAGTGAGGCTCAGCATTTCTTTCTTTCAATAATGTTAGAGCATTAATGGCACCAACTCCAAGCCCCCATCAGAGCACTAGTATCAGATGCCCTATATATTGTTCCCTTCCCTAAATATAAAGAAAGTTTAAAAAAAATTACAAAAACACACATGTAGCAGATACCCTAAATCACTCATTCCCTTCCCTAAATGATTGGGTAGCTTGGGTAGCACTGTAGCTACCCCATCATTTACTATAATATTAAAAAATCACACCCTCTCTCCTCTTTTCTCTCTCCTTCACGCTTCTCTTCTTCCCCTCCAGCAACCCCATCTCCTGCTTCCTTCTACAACCACCAAAACACAACCACCGAAACACAAATCCCATCTCCCTCATCTCTCTCTCCAGCAGCCCCATTCTTCTCTTGCAGCCCATCTCCATCTCCCTCTCCAGCAGCCCCGTTCTTCTTCCTCCTGCAACACCCCCATCCCCCTCTTCCCCTCACTTCTCTCTCTCTTTCTCTCTCCTGCATAAAAACCACAAAATCTTCAACCCAAAAACACTGAATATTTCACCATCACGAGAGAGATTGAGAGACAGAGAGTTGAGACGACAGAGACGGAGGAGGAGACGAGAGAGAGAGAGAAGACGCAGTGCGTGAGATGGAGGAAGACGCAGACAAGAGAGAGAAAAGAAAAGGAAAAAAGAAAAAAAAAACAAAAAACAAAAAGTTAAAGTTAAAGTTAAAAAAATATTATTTTAATGATATAGGGAAATATTAAGGGAATCTGCTATGGAGTATTTTTTTATAGGAAAGTAAAAAGTAGTTTTGTTCCCTAAATTTAGGGAAAATGGTTGAGAATCTGATACCAGTGCTCTCACCCCTGGTCCACTTTGACGAATGAGGCTCAGCATCTCTTTTGTTTCAATAATGCCGGAGCATTAATGGTGCCAAGCCCCCGCTCATAATCGCTTCCCTAACTTGTAGGTTGGTTTTGCAGGTAGGGGTGTACAAGTTCACCGCGTACCGCGTACCGACCGTATACCGACCGTGTTTCGACCGTCTTCGACCGCCTACCGCCCATTGGCGGTCGGTAGGCGGAAGAAAAAAATTTCTTCCGACAATTGTTGGTCGGTAGGCGAAAATGGTTTTGTACCGACCGCCTATCGATTTTAACCGACTTTAACCGACATTCACATTCTCATAATCAATATAATTGGAAATGAGAAAAATTCACATTTTGAGAAATCTAATCATATTGTGCCACATCACTTTGTAAGAGTTTTTTTGTAAAAATTTTTTAAAGTATTTTATGATGTCACTATGAGAATGTAAATGACCGACCTAATAGGTTTGTGAATGTTGATTATGAGAATGTAAATTTGAAACAGGTTTTTATATTATTGGGTCATATTATATTTTAAAAATATTCATAATTTTTGAAAATGGTCATATTAGAAACCCTATTTTTCGACCCAAAAAACGAATAGGCTACAAGGCCATAACCTAAAATTGGCCCAAAAGTGCATGAGCCACCCCAGCCGAAACAAAAAATTGACCCGATTTAACCGACATTTCCGACCGTCATTACCGACAAAAGTCGGTAATGTCGGTAGGCGAAACAAGCCCACATGCGGTAAAGTCGGTACAATTTTCGACTTTACCGACTGTGATTTTTAGTGGCGAAAGACGAAAATGCTATTTTCGACACCGACTTAACCGACGAACACCCCTATTTGCAGGTAAGAGCATTAGCAGCAGTTTCTCTTAAATTTTTCTTTAATGTAGGGAACTAAAAAATTTTTTAGTTCCCTATTTAAATGCACTCCACAGCAGCTTCCCTTTATCTTTCCTTGTATGAATTAAATATTATTTAAATTAAATGCTAGAAAAAAGAGAGAGGAAGGAAAAATCATTTAAATATTGTTTTAAACAAATGGTAGAGGAAAGAGAGAGGAGAGAGAAAGTTTTTTATATTAAAATAATGTGAACCACTTTTGGTTCCCTTCATCTAGGGAGCCAAAAGTGGTTCCTTTAATGTTTCTATAGTTTAGGAAACACTTAGGAAAGCTGCTGAAGAGAATTTTTTTTTTAATAGTTTTTTCTACACTAAGAAAGGGAATGAGATTTAAGGAAAATTCCTACTCTAATTGATTCTTCAAATTTACATAATTTAGACAATGACAAAGAGTAGGTTGGTTTTGCAGGTAATTGGACTATTAGGTCAAGTCAGCCCTGCAACCCCGCTCTATAGGAACCATCTCAATTAGGTACAATTCAGACAATCAATCAATTACTTAAAAAAAAAAAAGAAAAAAGAAGACAATCAATCAATTGCAGAAATTCTTATTCTTCCTTGTGCCACATTGGAACACAGTAAATTGGGGTTATCATCATCCAATTATCATTGATTACTAAACTCAGTTAAAATTTGTTCTGGTAATTAAGACTTGGTGAAACTCAATGGAGGAATACACTTCGTTCAATCAAATAGCTTATGGGAAAAGAAAAATATAAAGAGAAGAACAAAAAAAAAAAAAAATGTATATGATCTGAGGTTTGCAGTCTTAGTAAACTGCAAATAGAGTTGCCTTCTTTAGATAAAAGAAGGACAAATATTTAAAGCAACATACAGTTTCTAAAAGGGATATTTTCTTTTTTCCAAAGGAGAAAGAAATCTGATGAAATATCCTATCCAACAAACATAATAAATCGATTTGGTTTAGGTGCCCTAACAAAAAATACGAGAAATTTATGGTAATTTTTTCAATGGTCTAAATTTATTTTTAAATTTTTCATGAAAAGTAGATAATAAAATTAAATATAAACCGTTGAAAAAAATTATATATAAAAAAAATTAATAGATTTTTAAGTGCAATTAAGTCAAATCCATAATAAACAGTGTACGTAGATGCCCTTTTGTTTATAAATCATCTCATCTCATTTTCAAATTGTACCTTTTGAACAAACTCTCGTCATTTCAACATTCAAAGCGTACAAAAGAGTTCCATGAATGATGAACAGACACCTGCAGACCATTCTCATTATCTAATTTTACTAAACGATTTCAGTGGGGTTAACTAATCTTTATGTTTTATGGTCGTTTTGCTTGCCTTGTTAGAGTATGGGAAGATGTGTTCCAAGGGCTAAAGGGTGATGTGCAGAATATATTTATTAACATATGGTGATTTGGTGGGATGAAGCATAAGAATATGTTCATCTGTTATTAGGCTGATTGAATCTCATAGGAATTCAGGCAAATTAAGATTTAAGAGAGGGACTACGGGACGGGACCATCAGCCCAAATAGGACTTTTTTTTTTTCGATAAACCTCTCCTTTCTTCTTTTTCCTTTTTATTCAAAAAAGTCAAAAATTAACAAACCAATTTTCCTTTTTTTTTTTTTCTTTTTACAAATTAAAAATTCAAAACTCTTTTTACCTTTATATCATATAAACAAACTTTTTCAACCAAAACACACAAAAAAAAAATCCTCTTAAAAATGTTTATCAAACACCGCGACATCATGGCAATTATTGACACAACATGTCTTTCTTGTTCCTCTGGACGCTCAACAAGTCTTTAGAAGCTAAAAGAAAAGGACAAAAATTTACTACAAATTAGCTTCTAAAAAAGTAACCTATGTTCTTTAGCATATGAAAAGTACATATTTTTTAATAGCATATATTTCTTACGTGTTTTTTTAATAACATTAATAAAAAAATATGTGTTTCTCGTATGTTTAAAGAACGCATGTTACTTTTAAAAATTAAGTTGTAAGAACTCTTAGAACCCAACTTGTAGCAAATTTCTATCTGAAAAGATATTAAGGAAGACTTGCTAAGTTTATTAGTATAATTTTGAGCATGTCTTTGACCCTATGTTTGAGGCAAGAACTTCGTGTAGAAGTCAAAAATACTAGAGAAGGTCTAAATAGCATACTCTCATCCTATTACCATTTCATTATGTTAACGTGACATTGTTAATCTATCGTTAGATTTTTTACTTTTTTTTAAGTAAGATTGATCTAAGGGTGAATTGACAATGTCACAACAATATAGTGTGATGACGGTGAGATGAGAATATGTTCTTTAGCATTACTCAAAAAAGATTTAAAAAAAACTTATCAATTGATATTTTGGTTATGCTGTTATTTACATTATTTATTTATTTATTTTTGTGCACCTACGAAGCTTTTCTTAGAACATCTCCGACAGATGCTTTAAGGGGCTTATCTTAACTATATTTAGATAATAGGAGCCTTTTCGCTCTTGAGCAAATACTTCAAAATAAAAAGTAAGATATCTACAGTAAATAGCCATATCTGACTATTTAAATTATAATGTAGCATAATGAACCATTTTTTTAATCTCTTCTCTCTCGCTTCTCTTCTCTCTACCTTTCTCTTCCTCCAACAGCTTCACACTTCTCTCTCTCTCCCTCTTCGCAAAGTCGCCCACTTTCTCTCTCTTTTCTTGGTTGAACGGTGTATTTCAGATCCTGTGGTTGAGCAGTGGTTGGTTTAAGAAAACGGTGGTCTAAGAACAAAATACAAAAAAAAAAAAATTAAAATAAAATAGAGTGTGTAATACATTCTTTGTTAGAGTTTGTATCATGTAGCGACAGCGATAGATGTAAAAAATAAACTGTGTTTTTAATACATAAAATCAAATCACTTGTTAATAAGAAAACCGATAATCTTATTGCTGGCAAAGAACTTATTATTCCATTACAATTTATCAAAATTTATAATGAAACCCTAAAGTTACAAAATAGTAAAATCTTCTAAAAATGTAAAAGAAATCAAATATAATAATTATAAGAATACTTAATAGCTACGTTAACCTAAATATGGATCGAAATATTTTAATGGAAATTAAGAGAATTGTTTTAAGAATTAGGAATTATACTAAATATCTTCATAATCAATCAGTCGAACAATTCATTCTTTAACAACATCTAGTAATTGACTCTTTCCTTTTTTGCTCAAATCTTATTTATTTGATTCATTAATATAATATCTGTTATGATTTATAAGAATCAATTGCATCGGCACATCATAGACCAATTAATTAATTCTCATGTCAGCATAACATAAGGTGCATTTGGAATTGCAATTTCGTAGACAATACGATTTTAAACCAAATCGCAAAAAATAGATTGTTTAGAAACTGCATTTTTAAAAAATTGCAATTTGAAAATACAGATTTTACGTTTTAAAAAATACACCCACTTATCTGCAATTTGAAAATACAAGCATTTTAGACATTTTTACACCCAAAAGCCCCACGTGCCACGCATGTAATCTAATTTCGTCAAAGAAAACGGAAAAGAGTGACGGAGTAGCCGAATTGAAAAATCTTAAAACTTTGCGGGAATACATTATCAATTTTTAAACTTCGGTCGTTGAATTGAAAAAGTGGATATACTTTGAGAGAGGGCAAACTATATTTAACCCCTTTATTTGAGTGGAAGGTAAACAAAGGCTAATATTGTTTTGTGATAAATCACCCCCACTGAACTCGTGGTTGTTTTCTGTATTTATTGGAAAATATTGTCTACATGATAACTTTATCGTTAGCATTTACAGACTCAGTTCTACACAGATACAATGACTAGTGAGACTTCTGTAAAACTCGAACTATCCTACTGATGGATCACGACTCCTTGGACTGCTTGATCTGCTTTTGTAACTTATCCATACAGTTAGATTTTTTGATCAGGTTGGGACTAGGGTAGCAGACTTCTCTGATACAGTATTGGTCTCCTCTTGGTAGTCTATGACAGATCCTTCAATAGAATTATAGAAGGCATATGCCTCGATACATGGCATCAAAATCAAGTATGATGACTTTTACGCTTTACCACCAAGAATAGCCAGTAGGATTATAGGATAGCACTTCATCTCCCTAGAATAGGCCCTGAATTACCAAGGAAAGAAGGAGACAATGTTTGAACCTAGACAATTTGCAACTTATAATCAATATTCTAAAATTCAATTGTGCCTCAGATGCCAAATTATGTAAAAATACCGAACCATCGCATAACTTGGCGCCTTAAAAGCATTCCAATTTAACTAGCTATGCTTTAGTTAAAATTTGGTTAGAAAACTTACTTTTTATAGTTTAGCTAACTATTTTCCAAAAGCACTTTACATTAAACTCTCTAAATTTTTTTCTACTCTATTTAAATATTCTTCTTTATTCTTTCAAAAATCATCACCAATATCTAACATTCATCATCACTTGCACAAATTGGTCAAGTTTGCTGGCATCAAATCTATATAACTAGAAACAAATAAAAAACAAAACAAAACTGAACCACAAAGGCCATTTACAGCTACAACAAAAAATGGCAACACCCATCATGTAAGAACAAATCTTTCAGAATAGAAGATATCAAACTTTCACCATCGAAGCTCAAAGACAGTCTCAAATGCATGCCCATCAATCAGCGACAATGAAAATTCAATCTTTTCTCGGCACTTGTCAGATTGACCACCCCAGCCTCCAAGATCACCCAGGCACATTTTGTTGTTTGAGTAGTTACCCTAGCTTAGGAAGCTGCCTCAACTACTTAATTAGCTCATAAGTCTTTGTGTCTTGACCCGAATAAAGGTAAAGGTCAAGTGGAGTTAAACCATCCCAAGACAAAGGCGAGTGGTGCAATTGATCAAAAAACACCGAGGGAAGTACACTTTTTTTTTTTTAATGAATATGTATAAGCACAATTTGTAAATTTCAAACCAACCATAGTGGAAAATAGGACGAAAATTTTTAAGTGACGTTCGAATGTGATGCTCAAAACAGCAAAAAGTGTTGTTTGGAATATATACGTCCGTCTGGTTTTGTAATTTCAAAATGTGATTTAAAAAAATTGTAATTCAAAATATGTGATTTGAAACGTGATTTTAAAAAATACAATTAAATATTTAGTAAAATTTTGATTTTACCTTTAAAATTGTACTTTAGCCTTTAAAAAGACATAAATTTCTTCCAATTCAGGTTGAAGAATATTTCATCCAACCCACACTGATACATGACAAGTGTCATTTATAAACATTGGATTCCTCAATGTTGAAGAACCCAACATTGATAGATGACACTTGTCATGTATTAGTGTGGGTTGGATAAAATATCCTCCAACCTAGGTTGGAGAAAATTATTGTCCCCTTTAAAATTGTGCATTTTAAAAACGCATTCATTGCTTGCAATTTAAAAATGTAAATTTTTTTTTATATTTTAAAACCGTGCATTTTAAAAAATGCACTTCCAAACTAGACACTTTCGTGATGTGTTTAAAAAAGCATGTTTAGCTTAAAAAATCGTTGAGTCAAACGAACTCATGGGATAAAAAGCATGTAGGGTACTCTGTCCAACTCAATGGCACGTATTTTGAAAGTATGTTAGATGGTTTTAGCTCATGAGGTGCATCACGTTAAAATATTGTCAACCAATAATTATTCCAAGAAATGAACTTTCACATTTAGAAATGATATCATGCTTTAAGAGAATGAGTGCAATTACGAACAGAATCAGAGGTTTATGTCCTAAAGCACTTCAGTATTTACCTTGTTTTTCAATGTCTTGCAGCTTCTTTAATCAATATATAAAAGCCTCACTACATCTGTTCTTCGGGTTTGAACAGCAAGATGTAATGGTTTCCACCCATTCTGAATTAGACAAATAAAAACAAACTCAACAATAGGATCGGAACTCATTGAGAAATGCACGAAAGCAACAAGGAGGAATTGTTAACCACACATTGTCCTGATTATTTATATCAGCATTATACAGTAGAAGAAGAAAAAGGTCATATCAATTCATCATACAATATGTTGATTGTATATAGGCATGCATATTATTGGAAGAAACATGACCACATCACCAGAGACCAAGATCTCCCTGGGGCTATTCAAAGGCTCTATGTTCTGTAAAAGCAATGTGTACTGACACAAGAAAGTACCAAAACCAACTAGAATTTACAAGAGGAATGCTGGAGGTCATTCTCGGATCCCTCCAGCATCCCTCTCCTACTCATTGGAACTTAAATAAAAAAAATAAAAAATTTTAAAAAAAACTCAATGAGTAGGAGAGGGATGCTGGAGGGATCCGAGAATGACCTCCAGCATTCCTCTTGTGCAAACTGGTTCCGGAAAAATATTTGAATCATTGATAGATTTAGTTGCCTGAAAGGCACTTTATTCCTTTAATTATTTGATTATATTTTATTGTTCTTTTTTTTTTGGCCTTTTGTCAACACATAAAGGGACCCTGCTGTTTTCATTGTTATATCATTATTGTCGACTTATCCCTATTTGTAAATTGAGGAATGCTGGAGGTCATTCTCGGATCCCTCCAACATCCCTCTCCTACTCATTGAGTTTTTTTTTTTAAATTTTTTTATTTTTTTTTATTTAAGTCCAATGAGTAGGAGAGGGATGCTGGAGGGATCCGAGAATGACCTCCAGCATTCCTCTTTGCACAAATATGCTTAACCGAATTTAAGTTGGCACCTAGTTCACATGTTTAGATAACATTATATAAGAATTGAATATGTTTGACATTGTTAGGAATTTGGGACTGCCGTCATTATTTTACTGTTAACAAATGTAGCTAATAAGAAGAAGTACTAGGTAAATTTCTACTCACTTTCTCGAGCACAAATGGATTAGCTGACTCTCTCAAAAGATAGTTTGTAAATGGCCTGCTATTTTCCAATTATTGCTTTGTGAAGAGTAGTCCAACCATCCTGGGAAGGAAATAAATATCCAAGGCCCAGATTAAGAGCAGAAAACAACAATTAAAACTTCCAAGCATTATTTCTGTCAAAATCCCAACATAGCAGTGCATGTGAAATTCTTCAACATAGCCAGATGAAAAGAAAGTTGTGTGTAGTACTGAAGAAAAAATTACATACCAATGAACCAAGAAATTAAAAGACAAATTAATGTGCACAAAATGTAGACACCCTAAATTTGGGGGAAATAGTTGGGTGTCTGCTAGCTGTTTATGCTTTAAGAGAAGCTGTTGCAAATATTTTCTTGAAGTCAATTCGGGTGCTTAATTTTGGGCATGTAAATCTCTACTCCGTTCCTACAATGATAGCAAATTTGATCCATTTGAAGTACTTGGGTATAGAATCTGATGTACTCAAAACTATTCCAGCTTCCATTGGCAACCTTATATACCTAGAAACACTTAACATGAGAGGTACTTTTCTGAATTGTTTGCCAAAAGGTATATGAAAGCGTATACGTTTAAGGAAGCTCTATATGTCTGGGCCAGTGAGTTTACCTAACGATTTGGACCCAGATGTTAAAGCTCTGTGCAACCTCCAAGTTCTTTCCACGGTATCCCTTGACCCACAAAGTTCACTCTTGATCCCAAATGTAAGGAAATTAGGATTGTGGTTTGCGTCCGACGAGAGCAACAATGAAGTGGTAGATGTTTTAAAAAGACTCCACCATTTACATCGTCTTCAAACTTTGAAAATTATAAATTTTCAGAATATCATTGTCTTCCAATGTCACTTCCATCGACAATCACCAAGATAACCAGGGGCGTAGCTAGTTCTTTTGGGTTTGAGGGTGCAAATTGAAGAAAAAAAATTAGGGAGTCAAAAATAAATTTTTAAGGGTATATTTTAAAAAATTAAAAAATTTTGCGGCAAAATTGAAAAAAAATTAATTGAGGGGGTCAAAATTAAATTTTTAAGGGCATATTTGAAAAAATTAAACATTTAGGAAAAATTGAAAAAAAAATTGGGGGGTCAAATTAAATTTTTAAGAGTTTATTTTAAAAAATTAAAAAAAATTAGAAAAATTAAAAAAATTTGGGGGTGCCACAGACCCCCCAAGGGGCCATGTGGCTCCGCCCCTGAAGATAACCTTACGACTTGTGCGCTTAAAAGTCCGTCGAGACATGAGAGTGCTGGGAAACCTTCCCAATCTGCAGATACTGAAACTACAAAGTTGCTTGCTTTCTTGTAAGCTCCACGTCTTTGCAGGTTCGTTTCCTCGACTCCTTATCCTTAAATTGGAAGGTTTGAAAATTAAAAATGCAAACAAAGGAGAGGCGCAATGTCATGTCTCAAACATTTGGTCATCAAAAGATGCATTGAGTTGATCATGCTTCCTTCGAATCTATTGAGGTTGACTGCCCTCCAAGACGTGGAGGTATTATGGAGCAGTTCAGAATTAGCAAAGATGCTTCAAGAATTGCAGATTAAGGTTGGATTCAAACTACTTATCGATCTTCCTCTGACTGAGGACCTTCATGAACAAATTGCGACTAGACAAATTTCTTGCTCCTTTTGCCAGTGTTTTATGCGGTGACAGGGTACTTCGACGGAAACAGAGATGGCGTTCCTTCAGATTTGCCAGTGTATACGAGCTAGCTAATCCCTTGCATGGTCTTTGTTTTGTCGGTCAGTTGTAATCTTTTTATTGTCATGGAAGAATTTATGTTTGTTGCTTCTGATAATTGTATCTTCGTTATTGGAGGTGTGTCACCTAGCAAACAATTTCTGTAAGCATTTAAATATCTCTATCTTCTAATATCTGTCTGTAAGCATCTTGACATATTTTCTATCATCCCCTTTCAATCACTTTCTCTATTAGAATTTTCTGTAAATCCTAACATAAGAAATGAAAATGATAAAAAAATGTAAGGCGTGATTGAAAGGGGCTGTTAAATCAGAACCTCGCATTATAATTTTTTTAAATTTTGGGACAACATTAAAAAAAGCGTGATAATTCGAGGGGCAAATGTAGTTTTCTCTTCAAAATCAAAGTGTGGTGACTTTTACTCTTTACCACCATGAAAATAGTATAGCACTTCATCATCTCCCTAAAATAGGCCCTGAATCACCAAGGAAAGGAGAGAAGAACAAGAAAGGGCAATAATGATGATTAAAGAAAAATTCAGCTGATTATTTATCCCACTATCCGGAAAAGAGTTTTCCTGTCCGAGCAGAGTTCCACTGCCGGGCCCTGCTGGGATAATGCCCCTCTTTCACATGAGGACTACAATTTCTATTTTTCCTTTTCTCCCATCTTATATATAAATCCTGGAAATCCACATTAAAAATTTGAGAATTGAAGTCCTGCCAATGAGACCACCGCCTACCTAGAAAAAAGAAAAAAGAAAAGACACACCACCTTCTAGTTAAATTTGGCCTTCTACTTGAGGCGCAATGCACTTCAAAAAAGTGTAGAGCATGAAGAGAATATAGCCAATGCCAAACATATATATATGTTTTGATGGCCAATCATATATGGCTTCAATGGAGTTTTTGACAAGCTCGAATTATAATTCACACATCAATTCTGAACACTTTTTGTCCTCCAAAAAACCATCATTTCACAGAATGAGCAGTAGCCCTAACAATTTACTGACAGTGCAGTATTCTACAAAACTCCATACCTTTCAAACAATAAGAACCTCCAACCTCTTCATCGACAGATCGAGAAACAAGAAGAAGATTCATCACAAGATTTATACATCCATTTAAGAAAAATGCTATAAATATATACAACTTGCTGACATGTGATTAAAGGGTGTAATTTTTTTAAGTGATTGATGTGGTTTGAATCACATATTAACACATGTCAGCAAATTGTAGACTAGTTATATAAAATTATGCTTACATAACGTACTCACACCCACATTTGAATTCAAAGTCCTCCACAATATTAGTGCGATCAGAAAGATAAATGATAATTTAATTAAAATTTGATCTAAAGGTGGATTGATAATGTTATGTCAGCAGACATTGATAAAAAAAAATAATAACGACTAGTGAATACGAAATAACATTTATTGATCTAAAATCCAAAAAGCAGAAACAATGTCGTAGATTATTGAAAATTCATTTAAATGAACATTTCAATGTTTCCATTCCCTTTTGTCTTTGTTAGGTACTCTTTCAATTACGCATAGAGGAATCCTTAGATGATAGTCCTGCTTCAATAATCTCCGATAACAACAAATTACATGAAACCATAAGAATTGGGAGGAGAATACAAATGGAGAAGCACCAGCCACAGAGGAAGCAAACCAGAAAAACAATAATTAAATACGGAGAGCCAACCGCCGGTAACGCTATTCCATGCATGAACCTGATAACAGCAATTATTGAATGTGAAAGCCCTGCAACAGCAGCAGAAAGGAACACCAATTGTAGAAAAGAGAAAGTAAGAGCAATTAATTGGTAGCTTTGTCAGCATAATTGTGACTATATTGTTCAGAAAAAGAAAAAGAAAAAAGCAAAACCCTACATTTAGCCACTACAAAAGTAGTAAAATGTGACATAATTGGATCAGAATCGAAAGAAAAAGGTTGAGAAAGTATATACCAGCATGCTTGCTCTATGATGAAGTCGCAGAAGATCATACCGCATTTCTTTGATAAAAGTTGTCATTCGGATCAGGAGGATCAATCATTAGATTGAATCGAAGATTCTCCCGCAATATCTGAAGCGCCAGTACCGATTCTACGTTGCTCCATAATACCTCCACATCTTGCAAAGCAGATAAACTTTCCGAAGGGAGCACGGTCAACTCAATGCATTGATTGATAGCCAAATGCTTGAGGCATGGCATTGCGCTTCTCTCTTGATTCCATTCTTTAATTCTCAGTTTTTTCAATTTCAGGACTTCGAGTTGAGGGAAGGAACCTGCAATGAATTCGAGATTACCAGAAAGCGAGCAACTTTCTAGTTTCAGTATCATAAGACCGGAAAGTTGCCCCAGAACTTTCATGCTGCCACCGACTTCTAGGCACCCTTGTCGTAAAGTTATTTTGGTGATGTTCGATGGAAATGAAATCGGAACAACAGAACGCTCTGAATAATTTATAATTTTCAATTTTCGAAGATGAGGTAAGGGGTTGAGGCTATTCAAAACATGGCTGTTGCCATCGTCTGCAAACCATATTCCTAATTTCCTTAGATTAGGAATGTTGGCCTTGAAAATTCGCACATTATCTGGGGTAAGGGATACAGTGGAAAAGACTTCAAGGCTCCACAAAGGTTCATCGTCTTGGTCCAAATCGTCAGGAAAACTCATTGGCCCATACATATAGACATTCCTTAAGCGTCGCAGCTTCCATATCCCTTTTGGCAAACAATTCAGAGAAGTACCTCTCATGTCAAGCGTTTCTAGATTCGTAAGGTTGCAAATGGAACGTGTAATAGCTTTTAGTGCATCAGATTTTATAGCCAAGTACCTTAAATGGATCAATCTTCCTATGCCTGTGGGAATGGAGAGATTAATTACATGCCCGAAATTAAGAACCCGAATCAACTTGAAGTTTTCGTCGACCCA
The DNA here is from genome assembly GCA_900184695.1 of Betula pendula. Taxonomy (NCBI): domain Eukaryota; kingdom Viridiplantae; phylum Streptophyta; class Magnoliopsida; order Fagales; family Betulaceae; genus Betula; species Betula pendula. The sequence continues at coordinate 968,569 of FXXK01000135.1, read as the reverse complement.
TGTCCAGTGCTTTTTATCAAATTCATTTGTATCTCGGCCAAGAAACAACAAAGAACGGGGAACTGTAGGGTGAGAGGGGTTTGAAGAAATATATGGATCAATGCTACCTTGGATGGAAAGTCTGCGGGATGTGCTCGCGAATAAATGGTTAGCTTTTGTACGGACCTCGAGAAACTTCTCTTCAGCACTTTGAGTTATGCAGAGATCTCGCAGAAGATCATGGATACGACATGTCTTTATTGATCTTCTATCTGTCCTCTTGCTAGCCACTTGGATCAAGTTTCGATAAATCAGCTCCTCCAAGTATTCTTCAGCAACATCCTCTAGGCCTTTATTGGGAGTGTGCCCTATGAAACCCTCGGCTATCCACAAGTTGATCAGTTGCCTTACAGGAATCTCGAAGTCTTCTGGGTATGCACCAAGGTACAAAAAGCATGGTTTCAAGTGTTGGGGCAGGTGGGTATAGCTCAAGGCCAGTATGTCTTTGCATTCAGCAAGGTAGCGATTCACTCGAATAAAATTCGTCCATGATAGCAATTCCTGCCTTTCGTTTGCTAAAATGCCCCCTAATACCACAATGGAAAGTGGTAAGCCACAACAGCCTCCTGCCAGTTGCCTCCCCAGAGGCTCTAACTCAGGACGGCATTCTCCTCCTCGAAACACCTTCTTATGAAAGAGTTCCCAGCTTTCATCTTTATTAAGAAACGGGAGAATGTAGGGAGCAGTATGGCTACTAGGTGAGAGTTGTCTTGCCTTTAAAGCCACAGCTTTATTACGACTGGTGATCAATATTCTGCTTCCATTAGAGTTATTAGGAAATACAGATCTTACCTCATCCCAAAAATCAGTTTTCCAGATGTCGTCCATGACTACTAGGTACCTCTCCCGGTTCAAGTATTTGGACAGCGTCTCTTTTAATTCACCCTCCCCCATGCCTTCGAGATTCTTTCTCAACTCATCTGATATTGGCATCTGCTGTAAAATTTTAAGCAAAAGCTCTTTAGTTTTGTCATGTTGAGATACATACACCCATGCACGGCGCGCGAAGAGCCTCCTGACGTGAGTCATGTTGTATATTTTCCTGGCAAGAGTTGTCTTGCCCAACCCACCCATGCCGATGATTGAAATAACATCAAGCTGAGAACCGTTTTCAATAAAAAGCTTCACCAATGCCTTTGAGTTATTATCGAAGCCCACCACGTTATCTTCTTCAACTTCTCGCCTACGTCTGTGCAGTGCGTCCTCGGACTCTGCATCTGTAGTAGCTTCAGCTCTTTCCCAGGCGTACTTTGTGCTATTGGCGAAGATTTTATTGATTTCTTTGTTGAGGCTTTCTATCCTCTTTGCTACATCGTGAAGCGTTCTTGCGTGGTCAGGCCCATAGAATATCCACCCCACCGGGTTCCTCCTCCTCTGTTTTGAGGTTTTGGTCAGGATGTATGTGTCGATTACATCCTCAGCCTCGTAAGCCTTCTCCCTGATTTGCCCGATTACCACCTTCGATATGGCATGCTCCTTCCGCTTGCCCTCGGACGGATCCAGGTAGTTAGATATGAAACTCAGCTCCCCCCGAAGTGAATTGACTTCATCCTTCACTCCACCAACGAGTCTTGCTTCCTCATCGAGTCGCTGGATCAAGTACTGTACGACGGGAGTAAGGAGACCGGTGGCCTGCATTTATGCTTATCTTCCCACCCTCAAATCTTTTACGAACTCAGAAACGTTTGTTTGCTTTCTTTTCTGTTTTCATTGTTAGAGGATTGTGTCGATTTTTGGAGGGCCACTCACAAACTGTTTCTTTGTTTGCCCTTTTTTTTTTTTTTTTTCAAAATTTTATTATCATTAGTTTTTTATTAAATTGAAAAGTCAACATACACCTTCGAATTACTATTTAATTGATAATGTCTTTCCAAATTTTTAATTTTGACAATGTCTCACAACCTACCAAACAATTGTCAATGTTCTTCTAAAACGAAAATATCTTTAATAAAATAAAATAAAAAATTCTAGAAAAAAATTAAAACTAAAAAAAATTAAAAAAAAAAAAAAGTCCACATACCTCCTTCAAACTACCGTCCAAATGACAATGTCTTTCCAAACTTTCAATTGTGACAATATTCCCCATAAACTACCAAATAATTGGTAATGTATCCCAAGGCTAGCAAAAAGACAAAAATATCAGACAAATTTTTTACTAAGACAAAAATACCCTTATGAATTCAAAAAATAAAAATAAAAATAAATTTTTAATTTAATTTTTTAATAAATATTATTTTTAAACAAAAATCTTTATAATTTTTTTTTTTAATTTTGAATTTAGCCAATTGGGTGATTGTGTTTTTAAGAAGCAATTACTTTTTTGTTTTTGTTTTTGTTTTTATTTATTTTTTATTTTTTATTTTTAGTTTTAGCGCTTATGAATTCCAAAATTTAAAAAATAATTGTTTAAGTGTAAATATTTATAATTTTTTTAACTTTTGAATTTGGCCAATTAGGTGGTAGTGTTTTTTTTTAAAAAAAAAAATTAGCTTTAGTTTTTTCTACAATTTTTTATTTTATTTTATTTATGGTATTTTCGTCATTGTGGGGTACATTGACAATAGTTTGGTTGTTTGAGGGACATTGTTACAATTTAAAGTTTAGGAGAGACATTATCAATTGAGTGGTAGTTTGAGGGAGAATGTGGACTTTTTCAAAAAAAAAAAAAAAAAAAACATGACCACCCAATTGGACAAATTTAAAATTAAAATAAATAACTAAATATTTTTGCTTTTTTTAAAAAAAATTAAAAAATCATTATTTTTTCTCTTTTTTCTCTCTTTTTTTTTTTTTGAATTTATAAGGCTATTTTTTGCTGTTTGAAAATTTTTATGGTCTTTTTTAATTATGTAGTAGTTTAATGGCGTATGTAAATAATGTCACGACCGTTTCCATCTTAATCGCTTTATCGCTTTCTCCCTAGTCACTACCACCTCAACCAACAAATAGAAAAATAGAAGAAAAAAAAAAAAGAGGATAAATCCAAAACTTAAAAAAGTGCTCCTCCACGTACGGCTGATCTCGTTGAGGTATTCACAAAAAGTATTTATAAAGAAAGGGGAAAATTAGTATTTAACCCCTATATTTTCCTATTATTTGGATTTTGTTCTTGGATTACAAGAATAAGGATTTTTAAGTTTTGCATGAAATTTAAATAGCTCCCACTCAGCCACTGGCTACTTGTGTCTCATTTGATACATTAACGTCTATGTCGACATCTAATATCAATGTAAATGTCATATTATCAAAATAATTTATTAAAAAGGGCAAAAAAAAAAAAAAAAACTCCACTCAACAAACAAAAACCAATGAATTCAAGAACAACTCTTATAACAATTTTGGTAACAAAATAATATTAAATAAAAAAATCGCACATACAAAAAACTCTTAGCATTTAGTTTTGATATTTCAATAGCAAATATAGAGCATACTCGTTGAACAAAGAGAAAGGTTGTGAGAAACAATAGAGGAGCACTTTTTTTTTTTTTTTTGAACTTTACGATCATTTGTTTTTGTTTTTTTGTTTTTTTGTTTTTTTTTTTTCCATTGTGAACGTTGTTGCGCCGAGGCGGCCAGGAAGAGAAGGGAGGCAGGGAAAATATTGGCGAGGAGTCTTGTGCTTGCGGCTTTGGTGTTGATTTTCCTTTGTTGGTTGCTTTTTATTTAGAGAAATGCTTGGGAAAATATTTAGGATGCCAAACAATATTAAAGAAGACTTGCCAAGTCAATTAATATTTTTGAGCGGGTAGTTGGTTCACTGGTTGATAGCAGAAGTTATCGATGTCATCGCAATTATTGACACAAGTCTCTATTTTTTTCATTGGGCGCACAACAAATTTTTTGGAAGCAAAAAACATTTACACTACATTTGTTTCTTCATAACATGCATCTAGAGAAATAAATTTTCAAGAAAATATTTTCTGTTGAAAATATTTTCTAACGTTTGGCATTTTTTTTATATTTTTATTCAATTATATTAATTTATAAAAATTAATTTTTATTCACAACATAAAAATATTAATATAAAATAATTTTTTAAAAATTAACTTAAAAATTTGAATTCAGTGGAGGTTAGACAGTATTCCTCCACTGGTCCGACGAACTCAAGATTTGAGAAAGAGAAAGTCAAATTCAGAAAATAATTTATGGTTATAAAAAAGAAAAAATATTTTATGAAAATTAAATAAACATTTTCAATCAATATTTTTAAAAAATAATTTTATGACGAAACAAACATAGCCTTAAAAAGACTTGCTAAATGATTAGTACAATTTCAATATTAAAATATAAAATTGTGTCTTTGACCCTTGATTTGAGGCAAAATATATTAAGGAAAACTTGCCAAGCCAATTGATAATTTTGAGCCCACTATTAATTGATAGCTGAAATTATCAATGCCATGTCAAGGCTTCTCATCACAGCTGCTCAAAGCCTGCTGGGGACGAACTTTGGTGCGGAGAAGGACACGAGAAAACACTCAAGTTATGTCAGACGAACTCTCCTCTCTGTGGGGTAAACTTTCCCTAACGGAGACAGAGAAAGAGGGAATTGCCATTGACTTGGACGATGTGGCGGAGACGGCTAGGCGGGGTGACTTATGTCTTGTCGGAAAGCTTCTAATGGCAAGGATTGTTGGAGGCGAAATTCTGAGAACAACATTGCTGCGGGCCTGGCGCCTCAAGGAATCAATCAGCTTCAAGAACCTGAATGACAATCTCTTCTTGATCGAGTTCGATTTGGAGGATGATCTCGAACGAGTGCTACAGGGGGGACCCTGGTTATTTGATAATCATCTACTGGCATTGTGAAGATTTGATGGGAGTATTCCTCAGGATAGACTGGACTTCAGCAAAGCCGAATTGTGGGTCCAGATCCACGGTCTGCCATTGGTCTGTATGAACAAGGACGTTGGGTTGAAAATTGGGAACTCAATGGGTGGCGTTGTAGGGCTGGACGTTGGCGAAGATGGAATAGGATGGGGCAGATACCTTCGAGTTAGGGTTGAAATCGATCTGGATAGACCTCTAGCTCGAGGACGACTCCTGAAATTGCAAGGGAAAGAGACTTGGGTGAGTTTCAAATATGAAAAACTTCCCAAATTTTGCTTTTATTGTGGTATCATCAACCATGGTGATAGTGGCTGCCCTGTGATGCCGTCAAAACGAATGCACAGCGAAGCAGATCTGCAGTATGGCAAATGGCTGAGAGCCCAATCGCCACAACGTGTCAGGGGGGCGGGGGCTTCAACGCCTGGCGGTCGGTCTGCGTCGGTGCAGGGAGGTGACTCACAATCAGAAGGACAGAGCGACTCAGAAAGTACACGAGGACGGTGGGGAACCGGTCAGAAAACAGCAAAGAGTCCGGCAAGGGACGGCAGTACCCCAACGGCGGCGGTGGGGTCCTGTTTGGGCCGGAGATCTTGCCCGAGCAATAAATTCGAGAAGGGCTTTCCCGTAAAATCAGGGTCCCCTATACTGTCAGTCAGCACCCATAAGGAAAGGAGAGGAATAACAGGGACCCAGCAATCTAACGGTTGTCAGATTCAAGAGGATCCCAGACCTACGGAGGGTACGGCGGTGAATCCGGAAGTCTTAATGGCAGATATGGAGGGCGTTACGAATTTGGACAGGGCGGCTGACATGCCTAAGGAAGATTTGGAAAAGCAAGAGACGCGTCATATGGAGCAAACAGATCTAGGGTTCTCCACTCCTTTTTATGGGGAATGGTCATCATCGGATAGTGGGCCAGATTTTAATGGGTTGGGCCACGTGACAGCAAAGGTCTCTATTTTAAACTCTTTGGGCCCATCAGCAAAGAGTATAAGGGCTACTGGCCTGACGGAGCCAGTTCCTCTCAGGCCCGATTCCCCTCCCCACCCAGTAGTAGGCAAGGAACCCGTAATAAGGCCTGAGCAAGCTCTGTTGACGAGCAAAACCACTGTGGCTAGCGGGACAGAAAAAAGTAACGTGAAGGGATGGAAGAAACGAGCTCGGATTGGGAGTACTGGAATCAGTCCTCAGGACCATATACAGGTGGTAGTGGGCAAAAGGAGAATTGAGGAGCCGGGTGACCTGAAGTATGACGTGCAAAAAAAGCAGAGGAGGGGGAGTAGCGGGAAAGAGGAGAAATCCAACTCAGATTTGGCAGAGGCTGTGGAACAGCCCAGCCAGCCATTATGAATCTTCTAAGTTGGAACTGCCGAGGGCTTGGGAACCCTCGGACAGTTCGGGACCTTTGCCAAATGGTAGAGGAAAAGAAACCCAAAGTTTTGTTTCTAATGGAGACAAAAATAAAACAACAACGGCTTCATTCTGTTCGTAATAAACTGGGATTCGAAGGCTTGATGGCTGTTGACCCGATAGGGCTGAGTGGGGGCATTGCATTACTATGGAAGGATGCAAAAGAAGTGGAAATTCAGAACTATTCCCTGCGCCATATCAGTGCAATCATCACCACGGATTCTTTTGTAGAACCTTGGCGGTTCACTGGATTCTATGGCAACCCAGATCATGCCAAAAGAGAAGAAACATGGCAGCTCCTCTCCCACCTCCGTCAGTACACTCCTCATTCATGGCTGTGTGTCGGCGATTTCAATGAAATTGTCGATCAGTCCGAGAAGTCTGGGGGTCCTCCACGATCTGAACGACGGATGTCAGAATTTCGCAATGTCTTGGAAGAGTGCCAGCTCAATGACTTGGGGTATAGGGGATCAAAGTTTACGTGGAACAACTGTAGAGAGGCTACATATTTTACCAAGGAAAGGCTTGATAGAGCTACTGCCACTAAGGAATGGTGTGAAAAATTTAAATGTGTCGATGTTTTGGTTCTACCAGCCAGAACCTCTGATCATAAACCGCTCTTGGTCCACATCGCTACTAAAATGGGGGGCCGGCGACAGAGACGGCGTATCTTCAAATACGAGGCCAGCTGGAATACAGATGAAGAGACTGCAGCTATTATCCGAAACAATTGGCTGAGAGAGGGGATGGGAGTACACGCTATTCAGGGAGTCCGTGAAAAACTGAAGAACTGTGCACAGTCCTTAACTAGTTGGAGTACAGCAAAGTATGGGAAGACGGGGAAAATCATTCACGCCAAGACTAAGAGGCTAGCAGAATTACAGAGAAATGAAGATCCCCAAAGCCAGGCAGAGATAAAACAATTGCAGGGGGACATCGATCATCTGTTAGAGATGGAGGATCTGAAGTGGAAGCAACGAGCAAAACGTAATTGGTTTCGCTATGGGGATCGCAACACCCAATATTTTCATGCTTGGGCTAACCACCGTCGAAAAATTAACCACATTGGAAATATCACAGATGATGAGGGGCGCCTGTGGACGGAACCAACAGAAATTGATCGAGCCTTTGTTCACTATTTTCAAACCCTGTTTACTACAGGGGGACCAAACGGTATTGATGAAAGCCTCAATGTTGTTCCAGCCAGGGTGACGGATGAGATGAACTCCCTATTAACAAAAGAATTCATAGGTGCTGAAGTCGACCAGGCTCTCAACCAGATGCATCCTTTGAAGGCCCCAGGGCCAGATGGGTTCTCAGCATGTTTTTATCAAAAACACTGGGACACGGTGGGCAGGGAGGTACGTTCTGCAGTACTTAGCTTTCTAAATTCTGGTAGCTTTGATAATGAGTTAAATTCAACCCATATTGTTCTGATTCCAAAAGTAAATCCAGCCACAAAAGTTACTGATTACCGTCCAATTAGTCTGTGTAATGTGCTCTACAAGCTTATAGCCAAAGTCCTTGCAAATCGATTAAAGAAGGTGTTACCTAGTATCATCTCGTTCAACCAAAGTGCATTCATCCCCGGCAGACTCATCACTGACAACATATTGGTAGCTTACGAGGCCCTACATACAATGGCTACAAGGTTGCGTGGACGCAAAGGGTTCATGGTGGTAAAGCTTGATATGAGTAAAGCCTACGACCGGGTGGAGTGGAATTACTTGGAGGCCATAATGCAGAAATTGGGATTCGCAGACCGTTGGATTCAAATGATAATGGTTTGTGTACGGTCAGTCACCTATTCACTCCTCATCAATGGTTTTCCACAGGGCCACATCACTCCAACTCGAGGATTACGCCAAGGGGACCCCCTTCCTCCATATCTGTTCCTTTTGTGTGCGGAGGGTCTTAGCTCTCTCATTAAAGAAGCCGAAGGGAACCATCAGTTGACCGGTCTTCCCATTGCTAGTGGGGGAACACGCTTGAGCCATCTCTTCTTCGCTGACGACAGCTTAATGTTTTGCAGAGCAAATTTTGCGGAATGGTGCAACTTGCATCGGATACTAGAGGTCTATGAACAAGCTTCGGGGCAGAAGATTAATCAAGCCAAAACCTCAATTTTCTTCAGCAAGAATACATGAAGAGAATTCCAGGATTTCATCTCCTCCTCGGGAGGGGTCTCTTCCTATGACAGTTTTGAGAAGTACTTGGGGTTGCCGGCGATAGTAGGACGTGCCAAATATCGTACTTTTGCAGGTATCACTGGCCGGGTAAGGAAAAAATTGGGTGGCTGGAAAGAAAAATTCCTATCGCAAGCCGGACGTGAGATTCTCATCAAAGCGGTAATCCAGGCCATTCCCACTTACAGTATGAGCGTCTTCCAACTCCCCAAGAAACTCTGCCGGGAGCTGAACTCACTGATGTGTCACTTTTATTGGGGGCAGAACGACCATGGAAAAAAGGTGGTATGGATGAGTTGGGACAAGTTGGGAAAATCCAAGTTGAAGGGTGGCATGGGATTCCGAGAGCTAGAAAACTTCAATCTGGCAATGTTAGCAAAGCAAGGATGGAGGCTTATCACTAACCCAGATTCTTTGGTGGCAAAAATCTTGAAAGAAAAATATTTTCCGCAACACTCTTTCCTGGAGGCTCCTTTGGGTAAACGCCCATCGTTCGCTTGGAGGAGCATATGCCACTCACGGGCTCTTCTACAAGAAGGATTAATGTGGCGAGTGGGTAACGGAGAGTCCATCAAAATCTGGCGCGACAAGTGGCTGCCCAGCCCATCGTCTTATGTGATTCAGTCTCCTGCAAGCGTTCTTCCTGATGATGCTCGGGTCAGTGCACTCATAGACCATGATACCAAATGGTGGAACCTTCCTCTTATACAGGAACTTTTTCCGCCGGAGGTAGTTTCGAAGATATGTAGTTTGGCTGTGAGTCCCGTTGGAAACCCAGACAGACTGATGTGGAGGGGAACTGCGAATGGGCTATTTACAGTGCGCAGTGTGTATCATCTAGCTAAGGAGAGACTAGCATGTGAACAAGGAGAATGTTCCAGAACTTCCTCTTATGGCCAAGTCTGGAAGAGACTATGGGGGCTCCATATACCCATGACGTCCAGGCATTTCATATGGAGAGCATGCACCAATTCTTTGCCTACAAGGGAGAATCTATTCAGAAGGCAGATCACACCTGACCCTCTTTGTCCGTTATGCGGTTTGTGCATAGAAACAGTGGGCCACATCCTCTGGAACTGCGAAGCAGCTATGGCAGTCTGGATGGAAAGTGGCAGAAAAATCCAGAAACTTGCTCTCGTTGCCAGCGATGGATTGGGACTCTTTGAGAATCTATCGGCAGTCTTGGATGATGCTGAACTTGAGAAGACAGTGGTTATTGCTCGACGGATTTGGATGCAGCGTAATAAGGTGGTCTTTGGTGGGGCCATCAGCTCCCCTCAACAAATTGTCATATCAGCTACGACAGCTTTGGAGGAATTCCATTCAGCTTCAAAAGAGCCCCAAACCAGCACCATCATACCGAAAGCTATCTCTGAGAGGCAGATTTGGAGGAAGCCTCGGGTGGGAGTAGTAAAGATAAACTGGGATGCCGCGGTGGATCAACAAAACTCCAAGATGGGTGTGGGAGTCATCGCCCGCGACTCTGAGGGGCAGGTCCTAGCCTCCATGTGCACCTCAGTGCCTTTCATCACAAACCCCTCAGTTGCTGAAGCAGTTGCAGCATGGAAGGCAGCTGTTTTCTGCACTGAGCGAGATTTTCAAGAGATATTCCTCGAAGGCGATGCTTTGGAGATTGTGCAAGCTCTCCGACAGGATACACCCAATTGGAGCCGATATGGGCAATTGGTTGAGGATACCCGTGTTAGATTGAACAGTCTCCACTCATGGGACGTAGGACACATCCGGAGGGAAGCAAATGAAGCGGCCCACCGTTTGGCAAAAGTAGCGCTACATCAGTCATTAGAACAGTCATGGTTGGATTTTTGTCCACCTTTTATTCAAAGTATTGTACTTGCTGAGCAAAACAGTTGAAATCAATGACAAGCTATATTTCCCCCTCAAAAAAAAAAAAAAAAAAAAAAAAAAAACAACAACCGTGAATAAAGAGTCACCTTCAAGTAGCTCATTCATCTTTTTGTGTTTGCACGTGAACACATGTAAGTGTTTTTTAATATTTATTGAGTGATGTCAAGAATAGTACAACTTTTAAGTTATTTTTAAATTGATTTGGCAGTATATAATTAATAAATTATCAAAGCCAAAAATTTAGGTTTTTAATATTTATTGAGTGATGTCAGGAATAGTACAACTTTTAAGTTATTTTTAAATTGATTTGGTAGTATATAATTAATAAAATATTAAAGCAAAAAATTTAGGTTTTTAATATTTATTGAGTGATGTCAGGAATAGTACAACTTTTAAGTTATTTTTAAATTGATTTGGTAGTATATAATTAATAAAATATTAAAGCAAAAAATTTAGGTTTTTAATATTTATTGAGTGATGTGAGGAATAGTACAGCTTTTAAGTTATTTTTAAATTGATTTGGTGGTATATGATTAATAAAATATTAAAGTAAAAAATTTGGGTGAACAATTTTTCATAAATGTTTAATAGATTATAAATTATCACACCAATTTATAAATAATTTTGTAGCAAAAATAGGCAGTTTCCTATTTGATTATGTAAGGCATGGCAGTGACAGCTCACCAAACGGACTGGCTGCCGCTTTAAAAAGAAAGTGTAATAAAAAGAAGAGAAAATACATAATCCGTCACAAAATAAATAAATAAATTATTTATTAGGTAAGAATCAAAGCAGTGACACGAGAGAATATGGCGGCATATTAAACAAACGATAATTGGGGGTGCTGGTGGTGGATGGAGTATTTGTCGACTCTGCTCTTAACAACCAACGAGTCTGTATTTTTCTATAGTTGGGGTCAAGTTCAACCATTGCGATGACAACGATAACTTCTACCATCCACCAACAACCGGCCGAAAATTTCTTAAAATTATTAAGAAAGCAGAGTCGACAAAATACTACCATCCACCACCAACATCCCCAATTATCGTTTGTATAATATGCCGCCTTCTCTGCTTTGATTGTTACCTAAATAATTTATTTATTTATTGTGTGACGGATTTTGTACTTTCTCCTGCAGGTCTTTCTTGTAGGAAAGACTTACAGGTCTTTCTTAATAATTTTCGGCTGGCTGTTGGTGGATGGTAGTATTTTGTCGACTCTTCAGGTCTTTTTTAATGGTTGAACTTGATCCGATTATCGTCGAAACTCAAATTTTTAAGTTAATTTGATAGCCTATTTTGGAAATGGAAAATTGTTCACTGTTTCATGCGTTTGACAAACCATTTTTAAAACTAAAATAAGTGAAAACAAAAACACATACGCATGAAACACGAAATTTGAGTACAATTTAAACCTGTTTTCGCAAACAGTTTTCATGTTTTAATTCACGGTAAGAAAAATTGAACTCGCCTCAAACCTAGGGATAAAGACACACACTTTATATTTTAATCTCAAAATTGACCTTAATCAACTTTTACAGTCTTTTTTAATATTTCTTGGCCGCTTTCGTTGGACGGCAGAAGTTATCGACGTAATCAATTCGTTTTTGCACCCAACCCAACAAGTCTTTCTTAATAAATCTTTCTACTGAATGCCTCGACTGGAACAGCCGTGTCTTCTGAACTGTGTATATTTCTTCCACCGTTTCTTCTCTCTAAATCTCCTTCTCCCATAACCACACCACCTCCACCAATAAAAACAAAAAAAGTCAAGAAAAGAGAGAGAAAAACAGTTTGTGAGTGCCTTTCACAAATCGAAACGTAAACAATGTGTTTTACCGAATTTAATCGATCAGTTTTCTTTCATCCTCCCTTCCCTCTTTCCTCTCCCTCCCCTTACCTCCCCAAACAAGAGGGAAGAACACACATTTGTGAGTTTGAAAGAGATTGAAGGGAAGGAAGATAAGCAAAAATGGCAGACATTGTTGTTGTTTCCCTCCTAAACTACTTACCCAAGGTACTAGAGTACTTACAAAAAAAAGAAGAAAAAATTCGCTTGCTTTGGCTAAGAAATATCTCCGGTGGAGTGGAGGATGAAGTCAACTCAACCGGGAAGCTCGGAGTGGAGCATGAAGTCATCTCAATCCATTTTAAGGATGAAGTCAAGTCCATCCATAGGGAGTTCAAACAGATAAATATCAGCTTCCTGATGAACTTCAACTCCGAAAAAAATAACGAGAGTGAAAGAGTGAAGCAGTTAGTTTGGCAAATCAGAGACGTTGCTTACGAGGCTGAGGATGTTATCGATACATTCTTCCTCGACATCGCAACATTGGGGACGAGGCACGTGTTGAGAGAGGAGATGACCCATATTAAGCACGCACTTCAAGATGTAGCAAAGAAGATAAAAAACCTCAACGAAGAAATCTACCCCCATATACAAAATTACGAACGCATTCGTGTATTCGAAAGCATGTACGAACACATGTACAAACGCAAGAGAGAAGACGAAGAAGATGATGTGGTGGGCTTCGATGATGACTCAACTATATTGATGGAGCAGCTCCTTGAAGGGAATCCACAGCTTGATGTCGTTTCAATCATTGGCATTGGTGGGTCAGGGAAGACCACTCTTGCCAGGAAAATCTACAATAATGTTGTCATCAAAAGTCACTTTAATTGCCGTGCGTGGGTGTGTATATCTCAAAATTTCGGAACCAGAGAAATGTTGCTTGAAATTTTAAAGTCTGAGATGCCAAAATCAGATGAGTTGACAATGAAGAAGTTGTTCAAATACTTGAGTGAGGATGAACTAAAAAAGAAGCTATTCAGATGCTTGCATGAGAAGAGGTACCTGATAGTAATGGACGACATTGACATTTGGAGAACTGAAGTCTGGGATGAAGTAAGATCTGCTTTTCCTCATAACTCCGAGGGAAGCAGAATATTGATCACCAGCCAAGTAACCTTACATGCAAGCCTTACTCCTCCCTACTTTCTCCGATTTCTTAACAAAGATGAAAGTTGGGAACTCTTTAGTAAGAAGGTGTTCCGAGGAGGAAAATGTCCTCCTGAGTTGGAAACTCTTGGGAGAAAAATTGCAGAAGATTGTTGTGGCCTACCACTTTCCATCGTGGTATTAGGGGGCCTTTTAGCAAACAAAGAGAAGACACAACGAGCATGGTCCAAATTGATTGGCAATGTAAATTGGTGCCTTAATGAGGCTAATACAATATGCAAAGACATACTCGCCTTGACCTACACCCTTCTACCTCTGCGCTTGAAACCATGTTTTTTGTATTTTGGTGTATACCCAGAAGGCTTTGAAATCCCAGTAAAGCAATTGATGCACCTGTGGGAGGCAGAGGGTATCATACTACACAATCTCGCCATAGACCCAAGGAATGCTGAACAGTGCTTGGAAGAGCTAATACATCGAAGTTTGATCCAAGTGGCTAGCAGGAGGACCGATGGAGGAGTAAAGACATGTCGTATCCATACTCTTCTGCGAGACTTCTGCATATTAGAGAGCGCAAAAGAGAAGTTTCTTGAGGTTAGTACAGATGTTAACCTTTTATCCGCTAACAAATCTCGCAGACTTTCCATTCAGGGTAGCATTGATCCATATATTTCTTCGAATCCCTCTCACCCTTCCCGTTCTTTGTTGTTTCTTGGCCAACAAACATATGGTTTTGATCCAAACCACTGGAAATGGGTCCTAGAAAATTTCAAGTTGCTTCGAATGCTTAATTTCGGGTGTGTAGATCTCTACTCGATTCCCACAAGGATAGAAGATTTGTTCCATTTGAGGTACTTGAGTATAGAATCTGATGCACTAAAAGCTATTCCAGCTTCCATTGGCAAGCTTATAAATCTAGAAACACTTGATTTTAGAGGTACTTATCTAAATTGTTTGCCAAAAGAGATATGGAAGCTGCGAAGTTTAAAGAATCTGTATATGTCTGGGCCGGTAAGTTTGCCTATTCATTTAGATCCAGATATAGATATGCATTCCAACCTTCGAGTCATCTCCACTGTATCACTTGACCTACAAACTTCTTCTACAATTTCTAGGGTCTCTCAACTAATGAAATTAGGAATATGGTTTGCTTCAAATGAGAACAACAGCGAAGTAGTAGATGTTTTGAAATGTCTTGACAAATATCATTGTCTTCAAACATTGAAAATTATAAATTGCTTAGAACGTCCTGGTCTGCCGATTTCATTTCCATGGGGAATCACCAAGATAACCTTACGACTTGTGCGCTTAAATGTTCGTCGAGACATGAGAGTGCTGGGAGAACTTTCCGTTCTGAAGATACTGAAACTACAAAGTTGCTTACTTTCTAGTAAGCTCCGTGTCTTTGCAAATCGTTCAAAATATCATCAAGTACTCTCGCGTCCTCCACCCTCATTTCCTGCACTTCGAGTCCTTCAGTTGGAAAATCTGAGAATTAAAAGCTGGAAACAGTGCAGAAGTGCAATGCCATGTCTCAAGCATTTGGTTATCAAACGATGCAGTGAGTTGACTATGCTCCCTACCAATCGATTGAGTTTGACCGCTTTGCAAGATGTGGAAGTATTATGGAGCAGCTCAGAATCAGCAAAGATGCTTCAGGAATTGCAGATGAAGGTTGGATTCAAGCTACTTATCTATCCTCCTTTGCCTGACAACCTCAATGAAAAAACTGCGACATATGACAAGTTTACCAATTAATTTAACTGCTCTTTGTTTATGTCCTTTCGCAAGTGTTTTATGCGATGACAGGGTACTTCAACGGAAACAGAGATGGTGGGGTTCCTTTCTATTGCTGTTAAGTGTTACCTGTTACCACGTGGTCCTTTGCATGGTCTTTGTTTTGCTGCTCAGTTGTTGTTGTCTTTTCGTTGTCATGGAAATATGGAATAATTTTATTTTTGTTGCTTCTAATAATTTGTACTTGGATCTTCGTTATTCGAGGCATGCCACCCGGCAGACTGTTTAAATGAAACGTTTGAAAAGCAGTTGGAGGTTTGAAAAACATGTGACCTCCCGTACAGAGAGCCGTTCTGAGTTCTGAGACTTGTATTTCAAATCTTTCAATGAGAAAGTCTTGTGCATCGATCCAAGCATCAATTTGGTGTGTCGACGACCAAGCATCCCTCTTTTTCAATACAACCTGCGATTGACAGTCGTTTAACGTTACGAGAAATGACAAATGACAGTGCATTTTTCGAGTATCTGATATCGTGGCCCAATTTAATGAGAAATGACAGTGCTTTTATTTTTTTAACTTTATACAAATCTATATATATATAATAGCCGAATCATACATGAAAATGCCTAGAATTGCGACACGTGGCGTAAACCCAAGCTTTTAAATAAAGAACCGGCCATTTAACTCATTGTTTTTAAAACTGAACCGGTGATAAACCGGCAATGAAGCCAAAAATCAATCTGAACCGGATCTCTCTCTCTCCCACCCTCTCTTGGACTCTCTCTCCCACCTCCTCTAAACCGAACTGAGCTTCGACTCTCTCTCCCTCCCTCTCTCAGACTCTCTCCCAACTCCTCTAAACCGAACTCAACTTGGTCTCTCTCTCCCACCCCTTCTCTGACTCTTGAACAGATTTTCCCCAAAACACCCAACTAACAAAAACAACCCAGCCGCGCCATTCTGCTTTTCTTCTGCGTACTCAATATCAGAGAAGGAGGAAGAAGATTGAGAAAGAGAGTGTAACAGGATTTACATCACAGCTGTATATTAACAGCTGTGCATCTTAGTTGGTTAGATAATTAGTTACTGATTAGTTATATGTTAGAAATCAGTTTTACACGTGTAAGCTTATAAAACTCCTCTCGTGTATGTATATAAAGCCTAAGACGTAAACAGTAACTCATTGTATTCATTCTTCAGTTTTTACATTCAATACAAAACTCTGTTTCCCTCTGTTTTCTGTTAGACTGGCATAGAAGAGAACAAAAAGAAAACAATAACGAAGGAGGAGGAAGATTCAAAGAAACAGAGGCATAGAAGAGAAGAGAAGTCTTTTCTTTTGTCAAAAAAAAGTGTAATAATGCAGAGGAGGAAGTTGAATAGTCACGGCTGACAATTTACAAGGCTCGAGGAACATGTGGCGGAAGCTAATAAAGAAGAGGGAGACGTGTGCTTCTATCTGCAGTAAAGGGTAAATCCCATTTACCCATGAAGTTACAATATGAAAATGCCAAACAAAGAGAAAATTGAAAAACAATTAAGGCATGTCTAACGTATATATGCACCATTGCGCCCAGCATTGTATTCTCATTGATTAAATGCCCACGAATAAATGGATATAAATGCCCATGAATAGCTCTAAATAGTATTAATTTTTTAAAAAAAATACACAAATCACGATTTTAGCTAATTAACTACATTAATTACCCATAATAGGCCATATGGGTATTGCATGCATTAATAAAAATTTGATATTTTACTTTTATATATATATATATATATATATATATATATATATATATATATATATAATATATATATATATATATATATATATATGATATTTTGCTTCTTTTTTTTTTTTGAATATTTTGTTTTTGTTCTTGAATGAAATAATTTACAATTGATTTCCTTTGTCTCATTAATGTTTCTAAATATTGAATACAAGTAATTGTTTTTGCTTGCTTTGAAAATAATTTGTCATAATTTTCATTTGTTTTTGTTTTCATATTTTGTGCATTACAATATTATGTAAATAATCTCTTAAATTAATGTTTATAAATATTGAATACAGATGATTTCTCTTGCTTACTTTTGAAATAACTTGTAATACGCATAGAGGTATTTTTATTCTTCTTCTTAAATTTTACTTAGTTTCTTTACTTTGTTTGTAGCACTAATCTCTTAATATTGTGAGTGTACTATTTTCTCAATATATCTTGCTATATATAAATATTTTAATTCATAAATTAAAGTGTTATATAAGTATTAATACCCTATTTTGTTTTGTAACATTAATATCTTAATATTGTTAGTGTACTATTTTCTCAATACATTTTCTCACTATATAATATTTTAAATCATAAATTGAAGTGTTATATAATTATTAAATGCTCTTTAGTTCAAATAATATTATATATTTTAGTTGAATTGGATGAACTAAATGATCGGATACAGAAATTTGTCATTAATTTTTTTTTTTCCTTTAGAATTTTGCAATAGAAACAGAATGGATAATGCAAGAATTTCACGAGAGAGGACAGATGATTAGGAAAGACAAAACAAATCAATGAGGTATTAGTGTGGGTGGTGGAAGTAGGTCTAGGAAACTTAGAAATTACAACAGATTTCAACCAATGGATACAACGTCTCAAAGTATAACAAAAAATAGAAATGAAATGGAAAATGTAAGATTTCCACAAAATAAAAGATAGAAAACAAATCAGGGAGTTATTATTGGGGTATTGGAAGTAGCTCTAGCCGAGTTACGAATTATAATAGCGTTCAACCAACAGATTCAATTGGTCAATATATGACAGAAGATGGATCAAACTATAACTTAGACAGAGAAGATCTTCCAAGTAAATGACTTAACTAAATTTATTTGATAAAAAATATAGAAGTTTTTGCACAACATTAAATTTAATCCAATATTTTTTTTCCTTTTTTATTATCTTTCATATAGGAAAATTTACTAAACCATAGAATTTCGGTCCACCTTCATATGTATGTGAGCATTGTGGTGCGATAGTATGGTGTGAAAAAAGAACAATAAAATCTAGAAAGCCTCATAATCCTAAATTTTCTTTATGCTGTATGTAGGGTCAAGTCAAGTTGCTTTTACTTAAGAAACCACCTGTTGTTCTTGAAGAATTGCTAAATTTTGTTGCTAGGCAACGTTTAAAAAACTGTAAGGCAGAAATAAGAATTTATAATTTCATGTTTGCTATAACATTAATAGACAGGTAGCAATGTGGATAAAAAAATCAATGATAGTAGAGGTCTTTATACTTTTCGACTTAACGGTCGAAACCACCATAGAATTGAAACACTACTCCCAGGTGATAGCCTGAACCCCCGTTTTGCACAATTATATTTTTAAGACAATGAAAATAAAGTTACAAATATAATGAATTCCTTGAATCGCTTTGACAATGACCTTGATCACTTAATTGTTGATGCCCTGGTCTGAATGCTAGATGAATCAATCATTTTCATACAAAAAATTTAGTATACAAAGAAATCTTCAACAATTTACCTAGACGTAACATTTAGCATAGATTTTAATCTTACATTGTTAGTAGATTTGAAATGATTAGATTTTTCCCTATAAATATAAATAAACCTTACTAATGTAAATTTTGTGTAGGAGTACTTATTGAATCATATCAATATGACTTACACATTTCTGAATCAACTATCAGTCGAGAAAGAAACATGAAATGTGAAAATTAAAATTATACGGACGTGGGACACAGTTAACTCAAATGACAATGAGCTAATCAGTCTTGATATGATAATAATTGATAAAAATGTAAGTTAATATTCATTTTTTCTCAAAATTTCATGCTTATACAATGAAAAAATACCCGCGCATAAATGCTAGTTTAACATAAAATTAAAAGATTAAGGTTAAATATTTTAACTCGATTAATTAAATGGATAAAGTTAAAATTGACCTACAGTCTTATAATACATGTGCTTTGACATAATCTAAATTCGACACGCAACATAATGATAGAAAATTTTTGACATGATCCAAATTCAACACGAACTTAATACAAAATTAAAAGGTTATAGTTAAGGAGTTTGACTCATTTAATTAAATGAATTAGATTATAGTTGACCTATATATATAATCTTATATACATACTTTGACACAATACGAACTCAACACGCAAACACAAATTATCACCCTTTAATGACAGTGCATTTGAGTGGAAGGTAAACAAACTAAGGCTAACATTGTTGTGTGATAAATCACCCCACCGAACTCGCATTTGTAATTTTATCTATTTATTTTGACTAATTTGCTCCTTTCTAATTTTAAATAGGATGAACTCGTGGTTGTTTTCTGTATTTATTGGAAAATATTGACTACATGATAACTCTGTCGTTAGCATTTACAGACCACTTCATCATCTACCTAAAAATAGGCCCTGAATCACTAAGGAAAGAAGTAGACAAGGTTCAAACCAGACAATTTGCAACTTATCGCTGATAAAAAAAAATTAATTAATCAATATATAATATTCTAAAATTCAATTGTCCCTCGGATGCCAAATAATGTAAAAATACCGAACTGTCACATAACTTGACGCCTTAAGAGCGTTCCCGTCAAATTCTTTATTTTGAAACTTTCTCCGTGTAAGAGCATTCCCGTCAATATTAGATAAACTTTTCAATTTCTCCTTGTTAGAGCATTCCAAATTTCCAAGTTAGAGCATCCCATATGTTGTCAAAAAGTCAAATATTGGTGACAACATATGAAGTTAACTGACGATAAAGGCTAATTTCTTCTTCTTCTTTTTTTTTTTTAAGCTTATCTTAGAATGTGATTAATCACTTTTCAAACCCTAACATATTATTTGCCAAAATCCCAAATCACATTGAACTTAAAGTGTATTTTTCTACTTATAAAAAAAAAAAAAGTGTATTAATCTACTCACAAAAAGAAATCCCGTTCTTTTTTTTTTTGGCACGCTGGATAGCAGAAGTTATCCACGTAATCGGAATTATTGACCAAAAAGGTCTTCGTCTTTTCGTTGGGCACCCAACAAGTCTTTCTTTTTCCGAGCACTCGACAAGTCTTTCCTTATAATTACTTCTTCTGAACTCTATATGTTCCTTCCACCGTTCTTCCCCTCTTAATCTCTTTCTCCCCTAACCATTACCACCTCAACCAACAAAAAGAAAAATCCCAAAAGAGAGAGAGAGAAACAGTTTGTGAGTGCTCTCAAAAATCGAAACGTCAATACCATTGATTTACCGAACTTAATCTATCAGTTTCCTTTCATCCTCTCTTCCCTCTTTTCTCTTGCTCTCCCCTCACCATCCTCCGCGCGGCAATGGAATAAAAAGAAGAAGCAAACAAACGTTTCTGAGTTCGTAAAGATTTGAGGGTGGGAAGAAAAGCATAAATGGCCACCGGTCTCCTTACTCCCGTCGTACAGTACTTGGTCCAGCTACTCGATGAGGAAGCAAGACTCGTTGGTGGAGTGAAGAATGAAGTCAATTCACTTCAGGGGGAGCTCAGTTTCATATCTAACTACCTGGATCCATCCGACGGCAAGCGGAAAGAACATGCCATATCGAAGGTGGTAATCGGACAAATCAGGGAGAAGGCTTACGAGGCTGAGGATGTAATCGACACATACATCCTCAACACCTCAAAACAGAGGAGGAGGAACCCGGTGGGGAGGATATTCCATGGGCCTGACCACGCAAGAACGCTTCACGATGTAGCAAAGAGGATAGAAAGCCTCAACAAAGAAATCAATAAAATCTTCGCCAATAGCACAAAGTACGCCGGGGAAAGAGCTGAAGCGACTACGGATGCAGAGTCCGAGGAAGCACTGCACAGACGTAGGCGAGAAGTTGAAGAAGATGACGTGGTGGGCTTCGATAATAACTCAAAGGCACTGGAGAAGCTTTTTATTGCAAACGGTTATGAGCTTGATGTCATTTCAGTCATCGGCATGGGTGGGTTGGGCAAGACAACTCTTGTGAGGAAAATCTACAACAGTACTTCCGTCAGGAGCCTCTTCGCACGCCGTGCATGGGTTTATGTATCTCAAAATGACAAAACTAGAGAGCTGTTGCTTAAAATTTTAAAGGCGATGCCAATATCAGATGAGTTGAGAATGAATCTCGAAGGCATGAGGGAGGATGGATTGAAAGAGACGTTGTCCAAATACTTGAACGGGGAGAGGTACCTAGTAGTCATGGACGACATCTGGAAAACTAATTTCTGGGATGAGGTAAGATCTGTATTTCCTAATAACTCTAATGGAAGCAGAATATTGATCACCAGTCGTAATAAAGCTGTGGCTTTAAAAGCAAGCCATACTCCTCCCTACATGCTCCCATTTCTTAATAAAGATGAAAGCTGGAAACTCTTTCATAAAAAGGTGTTTCGAAGAGGAGAATGTCGTCCAGAGATAGAGCCTCTCGCGAGACAACTGGCAGAAGGCTGCCGTGGCTTACCACTTTCAATTGTGGTATTAGGGGGCATTTTAGCAAACGAAAAGCAGGAATTGCTAACATGGTCGAAATTTATTCGAGTAAATCGCTACCTTACTGAATGCAAAGACATATTGGCCTTGAGCTACACCCATCTGCCCCGGCACTTGAAACCATGCTTCTTGTATCTTGGTGCATACCCAGAAGACTTTGAGATTCCTGTAAGGCAATTGATCAACCTATGGGTAGCCGAGGGTTTCATACAGCACACTCACAATATGGAGCCGGAGGATGTTGCGGAAGACTACTTTGAGCAGCTCATTGATCGAAGCTTGATCCAAGTGGCTAGCAGGAGGACAGACAGAAGATCAGTAAAAACATGTCGTGTTCATGATCTTCTGCAAGATCTCTGCATATCACAGAGCGCAGAAGAGAAGTTTCTCGAGGTCCGTACAGAAGTTAACCATTTATCTGCGAACAAATCCCGCAGACTTTCCATCCAAGGTAGCATTGATCCATATATTTCTTCAAACCCCTCTCACCTTACATTTCCCCGTTCTTTGTTGTTTCTTGGCCAAGATACAAATGATTTTGATCCAAACCACTGGACATGGGTCCACGAAAACTTCAAGTTGGTTCGGGTGCTTAATTTCGGACATGTAAATCTCTCCATCCCCACAAGCATAGGAAGATTGATCCATTTGAGGTACTTGGGTATAAAATCTGATACATTAAAAGTTCTTCCAACTTCCATTTGCAACCTTACAAATCTAGAAACGCTTGACATGAGAGGTACTTTTCTGAATCGTTTGCCAAAAGGGATATGGAAGATGCGACGCTTAAGGAATCTGTACATGTCTGGGCCAGTGAGTTTTCCTGACGATTTGGGCCCGGAGGTTAAAGCTCTGTGGAGCCTTCAAGTCCTTTCCACTATATCCCTTACCCCAGAAAATGTGCGTCTAATTGTTGAGGCCAAGCTTGCTAATATAAGGAAATTAGGAATATGGTTTGCATCTAACGAGAGCAACATCGAAGTAGTAGATGTTTTGCAAAGCCTCATCCACTTACCTCATCTTCACACGTTGAAAATTATAAATTGTTCAGAACGTCCTAGTTTTCCGATTTCATTTCCGTCGGGAATCACCAAAATAACTTTACGACAAGTGTGCTTAGAAGTCAATGGCGGCATGAAAGTGCTGGGGGAACTACCCGATCTTCTGATATTGAAACTAAAAAGATGCTTGCTTTCTGGCAATTACCTCGAAGTCATTGATGGTTCATTCCCTCAACTCGAAGTCCTAAAATTAGAAAATTTGAGAATAAAAGAATGGAAGCAGGAGAGAGGCGGATTGTCATGCCTCAAGCATTTGGTTATCAAAGAATGCACGGAGTTGACCGTCCTCCCTTCGGAACCCTGGAGTTTGTGTGCTTTGCGCGATGTGGAGGTGTTAGAGAGCAACATAGAATCAGTAACCACGCTTCAGGAATGGCAGAGGAATCTTGGGTTCAATCTATTGATCGATCCTCTTCCGGATGACAACTTTTATCCATGAACCGCGTATCTCCGAAGACTTCATCAAAGAGCTAGCTTGCTGGTATATACTTTCTCTACCATTTACTTCTGATTCTGATCGAGTTACGTTACATTTTACGTTTGTAGTGCCCAAATGTAGAGTTTTTTCTTTTTCTTTTTCCTTTTCTAAACAATATAGTCACAATTATGTTGATAAAGTTACTAATTAATTGCTAATACTTTAATTTGTCTTTTCTACATCTGTTAATTATACGATGACAGAGAACTTCGACGGAAAGGAAAATGGCATTCCTTTTGACTACTGTTGCAAGGCTTTCCTTTCAATAATTGCTGTTCATGAATGGAATATTGTTACCGGCGGTTGGCTCTCCGCATTCAATCACTGTTTTTCAATCCTGGTTTGCTTCCTCTGTGGCTGGTGCTTCTCATTTTGTATTCTCCTCCCACTATCTTCTAAGTAATCCTCTCTGGGTAATTGAAAACGTTCCTAACAAAAACAAAAGGGATGGAAACATTGATATGTTCATGCTAATGAATTTTCTAAAATCTACAACACTGTTTCTGCTTCCACTTAATGTTCAAGCATGGAAGAATAGGGTTGCACTACTGTGGAGGACTTTGAATTCATACGTTAGTGTGTATAACATCGGACTTATAACTTGTTAGGATAGTTTTCAATCGGTGACAGCAATTCTTGCAAAAGAAAGGGATTAGATAAAAGAGCTTGTAAGAGCGGGCCGAGAGAATAGTTCTGATGCCTAAATTAGTTATCACGCAGCGGTAGATAATGACCGAAAGTGAAACAAAGTTTTACTTAGTGCAGGAGAATTGGAAGATCCAAAAGTCATGTTACTTGATTTGAGTGTGGCTTTTTTTAATATCCCAAGTTGTTAACAAAAAGGTTTTGATTAATTGCCACTATTTGAAAATAACCAAAATTTATATTCTAAAAATTTACACATCAAACGTTAGACCCTCTCTCCTCAAACATTTGATGGTACTATGCACACTTTGTTCGTGTGTCTGCACATGTGCAGGGCATGTGTCAGTATATTACATTAAACATTTGAAATAGTACACCAAACGTTTAATAAAAACTTAGAATCGTTGAATAATAGTATATCAAACGTTTGACACTGTACATCAAATATTCGATAAAGTCTAAATAATATCTTAAACCCTTTGACCACCTTGACTCGACTCTATTACTATAAATAACCCACCCACTCGTCACAAACTTTTTTATTCGTGCTAAATGGTCATAATATCTAGGTAGTGTAAAAGAGAGAGATTTTTTGATAGAGAAACCTTTTTGAAGGAAGGTTTCCCTCCTCAAGGTAACCTTCGGTTCCATAACCTTTTCTTTTGTTTTTACCTTTAGTCATGTTGTTACTAAAATGTTAAAGTTTTGAAATGGTATGTTTGAGGTTTAAAACCTTTTTATAATCTAAAATATTAAAACTTCAAAATGATTGTAGTGTATGCGTGTATTTATGTTTTACTACGATAACATGTCTTGTTATAATGACTAAAAAATGGTTTGAGCATAGATTGGGTCTATGGTAAGGTTTATGGTCATTTTTGGTGATTATATGTAATCTGGCTATCTTCAAACGTTCTACTGTCTATGATCAAACATTCGATACTTGAGGCCAAACGTTTGACCAAGTGGACCAAACGTTTAATAGTGCCTAGAAATGTTTTATTAGGGTTTTGACGATAGGGAAGCACATGTGTCTTATTGTTAAAAGTTTTATGGCATTCTATTGGGTTGTTTTACTGTAGCTGGATTGCAAGATGTCTGGAGAATCAAATGAGCTTCGAGATAAGTAAATAATTGAATATGAAATTGAATTTATTAAAAATACGATATGTCATCTGACTGAGTACGTTTTATTTTATGTTATAAACTTACAACTTCGATAACATAATTTCTATTGCTTCCGATAGATTTACTGCTTATAAATATTCCTATTTTGAAATAAATTGACAATATTTACATGGTGGGTCTTGGTACATCAGTACATACAGTAGAACAGCCAGCGGCTTACATTTATTACCCGTTGATTTTATGGTAAAATGATTTATTGATGAAATGTAGGCCATGGATCAAATGGTTATTGTTTTGTAACCAACACATCATTCCTCGAATAGAGTCACTATTATGGCTTTGCTAGTAGTGTGAGCTACCCGAGGTTGGACTTCTAGTATAAGATGATATGTTTATGCAATATCTGAGGCGCCGGTATTATACCAGAAGTCCTTCAAGAACGCATAAACCTTGCTAATAGATGGCTAATATCTCGGGTAGACCATATTGTTAACATATGACATAATATACTATATGTACAACATGATTTTATGCATTAAAATCTTAGTGTTTGATTACTGAAACTATGTCGTCATTTTTTGAATAAAATTACTATCTTTTTTCTAAATGACATAATGACAGAAATAGCGCACATCATTTGTAAAAGCCCCATGTTACTAATGTTAATTTTGTAATTGTACTTAAGACTCTTTTTATAAATCAATTTCGTAATGTTTTACTTACTAAGTCGATGGACTTACTCATTTACTTCTTTTACTTGTAAAATACCTCGGTGTTTTATAAACTGCTAGGAATTCAGGACATTGTGAGGTAATTTGCTGGGATGAAGATGCCAAGCAAATAGCCCATATTCTCAAGTTTGATTAAGCTATTTTATTAGTCATATCTATTTGGAAACTATATGTTTATTATTAATGATAACATTATAGGTTTAATAGTAAACTTATATCAATTGTCCTTCCGCTATTACTTTGATGACTAGTGGATTCAGTCAGCTACCAGTTAACGGATATGAATACCCTATTGGTGATATTCCAGATTGTCAAATTAATTGGCTTAACTCTGGAGATATTATGGTGATTTCAAGCCGGTGTCTTACAGATTCTCCCCTTGAGAGATAATACAAATATCTCTGAGTCTTATTCTGTGTGGATTAAGGCTGGGAGACGAACCATAAAATTAATTACAAGTGAATTAATTTTCTGGGGCGTTACACTTTTATAGTTGCTGAAGATGACTGTTAAAATATTCAATGAGACATCAGAAACGGGCCCCTGTGTTCCTCCTGATTCTGGGGTCAAGGTTGGCGCTGGTAGGTGTGAGTGCTACATGTCACCGAGTTGTAACGTTTATAGTCCTCGAGCTGCGGTATTGATGAGACGTTAATGACACCCTGAGTACCATAGCTTGACAAGTGTGTAGTACTCGTACTCTGAAACCGCCGAAGGTAGGATATGGTTTGAAGATTTCCTTTTTAATGCATGTCTAATCAATTTTTTGGCAGTGTCTTGGGAGTTGCGTTGACGATTTGACCGTAGGTAGCGATCGGGGTGGATGACTGGTCTGATTCCAAATCGATGATGGGCTCTTGGAAGCAAGGTGCAACATCGGGCCTCGATCGTCTAATGGGCCTTAACTAGTTAATAACTCTAATGATGACTTGGGCTTGTCTTTGGCAGCCCGATCCCCAACAGTCTAGAACTTGTTGACATATGTTAGTATACGATTGGAACCATATCAATCACTAAATATACTTTTTTGTTTTACATCTTCTAATAACATGCCATAAGCCGTAAAAGAGTTGTATAAATATAATATTTTTTTAATAAAGTTGTCACTGATAATGAGTTATCAAATGAGATGCCGGTTTAGGTTCTTATGCTATCTACAACGACATCTAACATTATCAACAATTACACTTTGGTCGTCGTTGATAATTACTTTTTTGGAAAAATTTCAAAAAACTCTCATGAACTTCCACGCATTTTGAAATGATCTCCAAGTTTAAAAGCTCTCAATTTAAACTATTGAACTTCTAATTTTTTTTAATTACCCCACTTTATTAGAATTTTTCGTTAAATCCTGTAGAAACTTTGAAAATACCCCATTTTTTTTTAATAATAAAAAAATTTCAAAGATTCAAGCGTGAGTTTTTTTGCGAATTCCTTTAAATTATGACCAATGCTTAAATCCTTGCAATTTTTTCTTCTTTTTTTTTTTCCTAAAAAAATGAAGGGTATTTTGAGAATTTTGACACCCCCTCTGTTAGGATTTTTCGTAAAATCCTAACAAATGGTGGAAATTGAAAAAAAATTAGAAATTCAATGTTATGATCCTAGTGTTTTATATGGGTTAAGTGTAGTTTTAACTATGTGTATATAAGCTATTAGACATTCTTCCCTTCTAAGTTGGATTTTAAGAGTGAGTTCTACTCAAGATTTATATCATTTAATAATTTAAATTGAGAGTTTTTAAATTTTAAATGAGTCATTTCAAAACGCGTAGAAATTTATGTAAATTTTCTAAAGTTTCACTTACTTTTTTCTACGGAGCAACAATTTTGGTCATCGTTGAATTTTTTGGAGCAACCGTGACAACCCATTTTTGCTAAAAAAAAATATTAACAATGATAAGTCGTTGCTAAAATTATTAGTAACGACTTTTAGCAACAAATTTGGTCATCGTCGAATTTCTCGGAGCAACTGTGAGAATCCATTATTGCTAAAAAATATTAACAATGATAAGTCATTGCTAAAATTATTAGTAACGACTTTTTAGCAATAATTTTGGTCATCGTTGAATTTCTTGTAGTGTTAATTATATCTGATAAATATGACAGCATTAAACTCTTCTGCATTCACTCAAGAGAAATGGTAAATTAATAAAGGGAAAAGTCCACATATCTCCTCAAACTACCACCCAATTGATAATGTCCCCTTCAAACTTTCAATTGTGACAATGTTCCCCCCAAACTACCAAACAAATGACAATATTCCCCCAATGACAACAAAAAGACAAAAATAACCCTACATATTTTTCAATAACACCAAATACCATTTTTTAATTTTATTTTTTAAAAAATAATTTTTTAAAACGAAATCTTTATAATTTTTTTAAAATTTTGAATTTGGCTAATTGGGTTAGAGTGTTTATTTTTTTATATAAAAAAAATTGCCAGTTTTTTTTTTTAGTTTTAGTTTTTTTCTAACCCTTATGAATTCGAAAATAATAATTAATAATATAATTTTTTTTTAAAAAAATAATAATTATACTCTTTTTAAACGAAATGTTTATAATTTTTTTTTTATTCTTGAATTTGTCCAATTGGTTTGTAGTGTTTTTATTTTTTAAAAAATTAATTTGGTTTTGGTTTTTTTTTTTATTTTTTATTTTTAGCTTTAGTCTTTTTCTAGCCCTTATGAATTGTAGTGTTTTTTTTTTTAAAAAAAATTAGTTTTAGTTTTTTTTAAAGAAATTATTATTTTTTATTTTATTAAGGTATTTCGTCCTTAGGGGGGACATTGTCATTTGTTTGGTAGTTTAGAGGGGACATTGTCACAATTGAAAGTTTGGAGGGGACATTGTCAATTGGATGGTAGTTTGAGGGGGTATGTGGACTTTTCCATTAATAAATTATACCATAAGAAATACTCAGGTGCGCAAAACGAATTCTATATATATCTACGCGTTTGGGGCCCCATAAATTTCCTTCTCATGGCCATTAATATTCTTTATTTCATGCAATAAGACACAATAGGGCTAAAGACTACTAATCTTTACAATCTACGAGAGAGAAATACTATTATGAGATGCCATATTTATAAGATCGTGTGAAATTTTGATGATATGAATGTTTTTTTTTTTTTCTCTACACGATGATTTGAATGGTTCTTTTAATAAACATGTGCCGCATTAGCAATATTAGATGCCAACAGTAACTCTCTCACATTCAGCTAGTTATTTTAGCAAAAAATTAATATATAGCATGTAAGGAATGGACGGAGGTCATTTCTCACGTCTTTATGTTTTGAGTCGCTGTTTTGGAAACAAAAATTGGAGAAAT
Source organism: Betula pendula (assembly GCA_900184695.1). Classification (NCBI taxonomy): domain Eukaryota; kingdom Viridiplantae; phylum Streptophyta; class Magnoliopsida; order Fagales; family Betulaceae; genus Betula; species Betula pendula. The sequence continues at coordinate 939,653 of FXXK01000135.1, read as the reverse complement.
CTTAATATTTAGCTAAACACAAATTAGTTTGGAACGGGCTCGTTTGAATGTCAAATTTTATTTGATTCTATGTTAACTTTACAGATATCGAGAAAAAAATAATTTTGAAATTAAGTTTGGATGGTTTAGAAAAAATATTTGAGTAGGTAAATATATTT
>FXXK01000135.1:909673-938917 GCA_900184695.1 Betula pendula | reverse complement strand
TTATAAACAACATCCTGGGATGTTGCACTGTAGCAACATTCCAGGATGTTCTGAATCATCACTCTTTATAAGAAGCACCTGTTGATCAGGATGATGATGGATCTCCTAAAAGTAGGATTTGGGGTGGAAAATTGTGATAATTTATACTGACTTTTGGGGGTGTGGGGCCCACGGCAGTTACAAACGTGCTACGGAGTATTAACAATAACTTAAAAAAAAAAAAAAAAAAAAATTAACATATAAAATCAAATTATTTTTTACTTTTTTCTTTAAAAAAATTTCACAATAATTTTTATTATTATTATTATTTTTTACACTAAATAAAGAAACGAATTTAATTGAAGCTGTTGCGACATTATATAAAAATCCTAAATGGACGATTGGTTTGGAAAGCTTTGTTGAGAGTAAAATGTTTGTGCATTAATTATAAATTTTTTTAGAGAATTAATTAGAATAATTTCTAAAAATCTTTTTAAGAAATTAGTTAGTATTTTTTTTAATCAAATGTGGTTCACCTTTTTATTGAAGAGGTAGGCTCATTTGATAAAAAAAAATATAAAAAAAATGCTAATTAATCTTTTAAAAAAAAATTTAGAAGTAGTTAAAATAATTCAGAAGGTCAGGACTCGGAACAAGATTCACTTGATCCTTATCATGTTTTTTTTTTTGGTGTTTTGCGACATCTCTCCCATTTCAGGGAAGCACGTGCATCAGTGCATGGACCATAAACAACACTTGCTGCTGGGCCCCAATACGCTTTGTGTTTAATTTACTCAGTCTGTTGAATCAATCAAGACTTTAAAGTCACTTAATGTAACCGTACCGATAATTTTTCATTGCTAATAACATTATGAGCAGTTTTTCTTTAATTTTTCTCCGGTGTAATTTTTTCTTATCTATTCAAATAAATTTTATAATAGTTTTACTTATCATTTTCATATACATATTATTTATATATATCATTTAAATATGAAAAATGCTACTCACCATTTTTAAATAGTATTTTCTTTTATGTTGCATATTCACATCAATTTTTTTTTAAAAAAAAATGGTATCTAAGAATGCTAAGTATCATTTTTTTTAAAAAAAAAAATTCTTTAAATTAAATGCTAAAGGAAATAGAGATGATAAACCATTTAAAAATTGTTTCAAAGAAATACTAAAGAGAAAATAAAATTTTTTTATATTAAAATAATGTTAAGTTAACCAGTTTGCTTTCTTAAATTTGGGATATAACTTTTAGTTATCGTAATGTTTTCTTAGTTTAAGGAACATTATGAGAAGCTGTGACTTTTTTAAAAAGTTTTTCCTACATATAGGAAAAAAAATAGGTTTTAAGGAAGCTGTTTGCCTAAAATTTATTTCCTTTCTTAAATATAGGAAAAGAGAAATGATATATTTCATTCTCTTATCCTTATCTCATCTTTTGACTTTTTAAAATTACCATTCGATCTATGGGTCCCTTCTGGGTCGACATATGAGACTCACAGATCTACTGGTAATTTTAAAAGTAGAAGGATGGGAGAAAGATACTGATAGATGCTGAAGCATTTCTCATATAAAAAACTCTTAAAACACCTTGAAACAGATTCCTTTGTTGTTCCATAAAATAAGGAAATACCAAGAAAACTAATAGTTGTACCCTTTTAGAGAAGCAAAAGTGGTTCATTTATCATTATTTTAATATAAAAAACTTTTCTTTCTTATAGCGTCTTTTTCAATATTCAAATTGGAAAAAAAAAGGGAAGGAGAAATACATAGGAGGGTTTTTGCCACTCCTAAACCGAAGAGCAGAAATAAAAGAGGAACAAGTGGGAATGCTATCAAAAACATGATTGGCAGCGGCCCATCTAAGAACTTGATGTGCACTAAAATTGGCATATCTGAAAATTTTCAAAGCTTTCCATAATGGGATGGAAAGTAGTTGATAGAGAATATCATAAACAACAGGCTTGGTATTCCATTCAAAGAGCATATGAGGTTCATTTATAGCCAGCATAGTGACTAAAGAGTCACCTTCTTTTTTTGAATGTGAATTTTCACTTTTCCATTGATAACAATTATTGAGCAAAAGCTCTTACAATCAAAAGCTGAGGTAATAAGCCACAAGCTTCGATAACCATAGCCCAAGGCTATGAACTTACAAGTCATAGATAAAGACAAGCAAATATTTAGGACATAATCTTCCACACACCTATGTACAACTCCGGTTATAGATCAGATCTGCAACAAGCAGACAAATTTGAAGACATAGGCAGTCCAATTCACACCAACATTATTAAAACTCTCTCAACCCAAAAGCTAGGGAAAATCACCTCCATCAACTTGAAGGGCATGAATAAACAGTAATAGAAATAAAATTAAAACAACAAAAGCAAGCAGCACCAAGCAGATCCACCGATTGGAAGCGGAGGGAGGTTGGCGCGCGTGTGGAAAAAAGAAGCGTAGGAGCCCCGAAACACGGTGGATGGGCGCAAGAGGGGGGAAATTCTCTAAAAGTTTCAGATCTGGTTTTAAAAAACTAAAACTAAAACTTTCAAAGAGCAGATCCGGGGCCATGGATAGCGGAAAAGGTAAAATCTGGCCATTGATAGTGGAGAGGACGTCGGCAGAACCTGCTGTGCTTATCACGTGAGGAAGACGGGGGGGAGGAGGAAATAGGGAAGAGATCCCTCCTCCCCCGGCCGTCGCTTTTTTTTTTTTGTTTCTCCCTGTAGAGCGGTTGAAGAGTCACCTTCAATACACAAAGAAGAACATCCAAAAGAGATTGCAAGAAGGACCGCCAAAAGGACTGCATGCGCTATACCTAAGCCAGCATCCTATAGCGTTTGTTTGAAACAATATGTAAATTATTTTTCTTTTCTTTTTCTTTCTCTTATCATATAATTTAAAGAATATTTAAATAATATTAAAAAATGATAATAGAAGCAATTGTAGAATTTATTTAAATAGATAAGCAAAAAATAATTTAATTCCATACATTTAAGAAAAATCAAATAAAATCTGCTCCTAATACCATAATCGTAATACTAAACAACTTTACATATAAATAGTTGACCTAAATAAATAAATACACCAGAATTAAATAATTGGCACGAACGGTTATTCATAAGAGGTATGGTACCTTGGCTTCCTCTGCCTCTGTAGGACAGCTACGTTGGTCGCCCCTGCCAATCCTTTTAATTAGAAAAAAAAAAAAAAAAAAAAAAAAAAAAAAAAAGCTAGCCCGCGCCTAAGCAAGTGGCCTCTGGCCGTGCTAGCTAGTAGCCTCTCTTTCGTGAGACTTAATCCTTTTCATTTCTTTCCCTATTGGTTGGACTTCCTATTATAGATTCTCCGATATGGACATAAATTTTTTCTAAACCAGTTTGAAGAAATTTTTTTTTAATCGACTCTAGTAAATGCTAAGTATCCTTTAACATATGAGAAGAACATATTTTCTTTAATATTTTTAACAATTATTAATTCATCTTCTACTAATTTAGGAACCCAAATTTATTAAATAACACTTGATATTTATTAGAGTAAATTGAAAAAATGACTTAAATGAAATTTGTGTCCATTAGACAATGACAACTAGTAGGTGGGTTTTGCAGCTTGGAAGGTTAGGGCAAGTGGTTCTTTAATCCCTCACTCTCTGCAAACAATCAGAATTACTTGCAATTCCAACGATAAATTAATTGCAGAGATTCTTATTCTTCCCTGCCACATTGGAACACAGTAAATTTGAGTTATCGTCTTTCAATTATCATTGATTTCTAATCAGAGTTAAACTTCTTTTCTGGTAAGTAAGACTTGGTGAAGCTTAATGAGATTTTTTTTTTTCTCTATTCTTTTGTTGACTTTTTAATATTGTGAATACCCAAAAAAAAAATTATGTTCGGATGATTTTGAAAATGTAAATATATTTGACAAAAATAAAATTAAAAATGAATAGAAAATTATATTTAAATTTAAAAAAAAAAAATCTGAAGAAAAAAAATTGGGTGGAAGGTGGCTTTGTCACCACTGAAACGTTTAGGTGTGGTTCGGCTAGCTACCCCGAAAACTATTATCGACATCATGGCAATTATTGACCCAACAAGTCTTTCTTTTTCCTCTGTACGCCCACCTGCCCCGAAGACTTGCTAAGGGATAAATCAATTACATCAACTTTTAGACCGTCTCTCTTCATATTTCTGAGCAACCAGCATCACTAAATAAAGATAATTGCAAAATCAGTCTATATGATTGGTCTAAATTATAAATTATTTTTTGTGATATCAAAATGAATTCAAAGATCCTTATGATATGCCAAAAAAAAAATTAGTTTTTGGAGTCAAATTCTGTTAAAACGTATTGACCATTATATTAGGTGTCACGTTAGTGCTAATAAAAACATGCATTTGTCACTATAAATAAAAAATATAAAACAAAAAAATTAATTTTTCTTTAAAAAATAAAAATTGAAAAAGGAAAAGGGGTGGCTACCTAAAGGAGACCGGATATAGCGGCGCGCCATCCTCAGCCACCCCAAAAGTCAGGTTGGAGGTGGCCTGCAAGCCACCCCCGGCCCATTGGAGTGGCCACGCGCTACTCCAATCTCCTCTGAGTTAGCTCTCGAGCCACCTAGAGGTGGCTGGGGGCCAACCCCTACCAGATCTAGGGGTGGCTGCTGTAGCCACCCATTTCCCCCTTTCTTTCTTTTTTTGTTTTTTTTTAAAAAGATTTAAATTTTTTAGTTTTTTATATATAATTTTTTTTATTAAAAATGACACATATCGTCATTTTATTGACGTTGACGTAGCACTTAACGGAATCTATCAAACATTGCAACAGAATTTGATTTGAGGAATTAAATTATTTTTTTAACATACTTCATAGATCTCAAAATTTATATTGATATCATCCAAAACGATTTGTAATTTAGGCATGCCAATATGAACAGATTTTGCAATTACCCTTACTAAATAATTCTACTGAATGCCTTCACTGGAACACCCGTGTCTTCTTAACTGTGTCCATTTCTTCTACCGTTCCTTCTCTCTTAATTTCTTTCTCCCATAACCACTACCACCTCCACCAATAAAAATAAATAAAAACCCAAGAAAAAAGAAGAGAGAAACAGTTTGTGAGTGGCTTTCAGAAATCGAAACTTAAACAACCGTGTTTTATCGAACTTTATCGTTCAGTTTTCTTTCATCCTCCCTTCCCTCTTTCCTCTCCCTCCCCTTACCTCCCAAAACAAGAGGGAAAAACACACTTTTTGAGAGTTTGAAAGAGATTTAAGGGTGGGAAGATAAGCAAAAAATGGCAGACTTTCTTGTTACTTTTCTCCTAAAGTACTTGCCCGAGGTGCTAGATCAGTACTCTCCCGATGGGCTTCAATTCTATCACCAAAACCTTTCTATGTCTCCAGGCGTTGATAATCCAGTATCCGACGCCACTGTTATCACCACCAGTACCGTCATTCCGGCCACCACCTTCTTTTCCGGCTCAAATACCGGTCATCTGAGCCCGAAAGACGGTGTCTTGAAGCACGTACGCAAGCGATATTCCAGCAGGCTTATTCAACGTCTAAGTTCCATCCCGGTCCATCAAGGGCATCAACACACGCTTCAGCCTGTGAACTTGCCCAAAATACTCCCACAGAAAGCAAATTTCTCTAGTGGAGTGGGGGATGAAGTCAACTCAATCCTTAGGGAGCTTAGACTGATAAATATCTTCCTAAAGAACTCAGATGAGAAACGGAACGAGCATGAAATAGTGAAGGAGTTAGTTGGGCAGATCGGGGACGTTGCTTACGAGGCTTTGGATGTTATCGATACATTCATCCACGGCATCACAATACCGGGGACGAGGCACGAGATGATCCATTTTAATAACGCAAGAATGCTTCACAATGTTGCAAAGAAGATGGAAGACCTCAACGAAGAAATCTACAAAATCTACGGCAACATAGAAAAGTACGGCATTGAAAGTGGTGAAGCTAGTGCAGATGCAACGAAGGATACACATTACGAACTCAGGAGCGATAAAGACGTGGTGGGCTTCGATGATCACTCAACTACACTGCACAACCGTAGAAGAGAAGTCGAAGAAGATGACATGGTGGGCTTCGTTGATGACTCAACTACATTGGTGAAGCTTCTCATTGAAGGGAATCCACAGCTTGATGTCGTTTCAATCATTGGCATGTGTGGTTTGGGGAAGACCACTCTTGCCAGGAAAATCTACAATAATATTGTCATCAAAAGTCACTTTAATTGCCGTACATGGGTGTGTGTATCTCAAAATTTCAGAACCAGAGAATTGTTTCTTGAAATTTTAAAGTCTGACATCCCAAAATCAGATGAATTGACAAGGAAGAAGCTGTTCAAATACTTGAGTGAGGATGAACTCAAAAAGAAGCTATTGAGATGCTTGCAAGGGAGGAGGTACCTAGTAGTCATGGACAACATTTGGAGAAGTACTGAAGTCTGGGATGAGGTAAGATCTGCTTTTCCTGATGACTCCAACGGAAGCAAAATATTAATCACTAGCAGGAATAAAGAAGTGGCAAGCCAAAGTCCTCCCTACCTTCTCCCATTTCTTAACAAAGAAGAAAGTTGGGAACTCTTTTGTAAGAAGGTGTTCCGAGGAGGAACATGTCCTCCTGAATTAGAAACTCCAGGGAGACAAATCATAGAAGGTTGTCAGGGTTTACCCCTTTCGATTGTGGTATTAGCCGGCCTTTTAGCAAACAAGGAGAAGTCATTCCACGTATGGTCCAAATTTGTTGGTCATGTAACAAGTTTCCTTACTTGTGAAGAGGATTCAACAATATGCCAGAAAATACTATACTTAAGCTACACCAATTTACCCCGGTGCTTGAAACCATGCTTTTTGTATTTTGGTATATATCCAGAAGGCTTTGAGATCCCGGTAAGGCGATTGATGCACTTATGGGTTGCGGAGGGTTTTATACAGCACACTAGCCATAAATTCTCGGAGGATGTTGCTGAAATGTACTTGGAGGAGCTCATTGATCGAAGCTTGATCCAAGTGGCTAGCAGGAGGACAGATGGAGGAGTAAAAACATGTCGTATCCATCATCTTTTGCGAGATCTCTGCATATCAGAGAGTGCAGAAGATAAGTTTCTTGAGGTTTGTACAGATGTTAATCTTTTATTCCCAAACAAATCCCGCAGACTTTCCATCCAGCGTAGCCTCGATCCATATATTTCTTCAAATCCCTCTTACCCTTCCTGTTCTTTGTTGTTTCATGGCCAAGTACTTACATACGGCTTTGACCCAAACCACTGGAAATGGGTCCTCGAAAACTTCAAGTTGCTTCGAATCCTTAATTTTGGGAGTGTGGATCTCTACTCCATTCCTAAAAGGATAGAAGAATTGATCCATTTAAGGTATTTGGGTATAGAATCTGATGCACTGAAAGCTATTCCAGCTTCCATTGGCAACCTTATATATCTAGAAACACTTGATTTTAGAGGTACTTTTCTGAATTGTTTGCCAAAAGAAATATGGAAGTTGGGACGTTTAAGAAATTTGTATATGTCTGGGCCGGTGAGTTTACCTAACCATTTAGACTCGAACGTTACAACTTTGAACAACCTTCGAGTCTTCTCCACTGTATCACTTAACCTACAAACTGTTTGTCCCATTGCCTCTGGTAGGATCCCTAATCTAACAAAATTAGGAATATGGTTTGCGTCCGATGAGAACAGCAGTGAAGTAGTAGGTGTTTTGAAATGCCTCCATGATTTGAGTCATCTTCAAACATTGAAAATTATAAATTGCTCAGAACGTCCTAGTCTGCCGATTTCATTTCCATCGGCAATCACCAAGTTAACCCTGCAACATGTGCGCGTAAAAGTCCGTCAAGACATGAAAGTGCTGGGGAAACTTCTCAATCTTAAGATACTGAAACTACAAAGTTGTTCGCTTTCTAGTAAGTTCTACGTCTTTGCAGGTTCATTTCCTCAACTCCAGGTCCTTAAATTGGAAAATTTGAGAATTAAAAAATGGAAACAGAGAAGAGGCGCAATGCCATGCCTCAAGCATTTGGTTATTAATCGATGCATCGAGTTGACCATGCTCCCTTCAAAACTACAGAGTTTGACTGTTTTGCAAAATGTAGAGTTATTATGGAGCAGCTCAGAATCGGCATTGATGCTTCAGAAGTTACAGATGAAAGTTGGATTCAAGCTATTGATCTATCCTCCTCCTAACAACCTCGTAACAAGAATTGGAGAGGAGAAGTGACCTCTACTTCATGAAACATGATCCCCAATTGATGAAGCTATCCTTCGAAGTCACCGTACTTGTATATATCTTCTTATAGCTGTCTCTAAGCATCTTTTTTTTCTTTTTTTCTTGTACATATCTTCTTATAGTTGTCTGCAAACATTTTTTTTCTTTTTTTTTAAGTGTCTGTAAGCATCTTGATTTGTATTGCCGTGGGAGGTTTTTAAAACATGTGACGTACGTACAGGCCTACACTATTATAATGTTTTGGGTTGATTAGCAATGGTAGGACTTATGATTAATGGGAGCTATAAAGATGAAAAAATAATGCAGTTTGTTGGAGCCTTGTGCGTTAGTTCCATCTGATAGAGTTCTGGAGAAGTTATATACTTCATCTTTCAAAGTGTAATCATTTTTGCGTTTTAATTTTTAAAGTTTAAAAAAGTGGCATTCGATTTCTATTAAATTGTGACAAGTTAGTTTATTTGTTAAGTTTTTTTTGTCTTTCTGGACGGAATAGAAGTCATGTGGGCATATGACTTTTTAGCTCATAAACTTTCAAAAATGATCCGGATTAAAGTATTAAAAAATAAAATGAAAAACTAAAAAATGAGCAAAATATAAAATTTAAAAAAAAAATGAAAAAAAGTAGGGTGGCTTCACCACCCCACTTGGCGAAAGGGACAAAATATTGAAAAGTAGAGAACAATTTACATGATACGATAGTGATCCTAATCTATTTGCGAAAGTAATGTTTTGTTAATTCAAATAAGAGGAATGTTATATGTCCATCTTTTTTTGTCTATTTTGGTTCATCTTTGATCTCTTTTTTTTTTTAGCAATTTTTTTGCAAATCAAATAAAGAAGTCCATCACTTTTTTACAAAAAGAGGTCCATCACTTTGGCAAAAAATAAAAAAATAAAAAAGACCAAAAATGGATCAAGATGGACCAAAAAAAATGAACATGTAGCATTTTTTTTCAAGTAATCATAAACACTTTTTTTAATCTTTCCACTTTTTTTCTGTCATGTTTCTAGAAGGTGGTCACATCTATTAAAGGGATAAGTTTTCCTCTAAATTGAATTGGAATAACTTCTTTCTAATTTAGTCTATAAAATGCCATGTGTTTTTTTTTTTAATTTACATATAAGAATCACATGATTTTATTAATTATAAGGGCAAAGTTGAAACAAATTTTATTAAAAAAATTATGTCATGCTATTTAAAAAGAATGTATTTCTAATATAATTAGAGATGCATGACGTTCTTATAGATTAAGTTGAAGAAAATTTCTTTAATCTAATTTGAATAAAATCTTTGTCCTTTTGTGGAAATAAAGCCTTTGAAGGTGGATTTGCAAAACTAGTAGAAAAGCTATGGTGATTACTGCAGGAGTAGGCAGCGTGTGGCTTGCATTTGGCTGTAGCGCTTTTTTTTTGGGTTTTGAACTTAAGGCACCGTCGGGTATCAGATGGAAGTTCATAGTACTTGGGTGTCTGCATTTTGTGCACATTAATTTGTATTTTAATTTCTTAGTTCATTGGTATGTAATTTCTTCTTCAGTACACACAACTTTCTTTTCATCTGGTTCTGTTGAAGAATTTCACATGCACAGCTCTGTTGAGATTTTGACATAGATAATGCTTGGAAGTTTTAATTGTTGCTTTACTGCTCTTAATCTGGGCCTTGGAATTTTGTTTCCTTTCCAGGATGGTTGGGCTGCTCTTCACAATGCAATAATTTGAAAAAGCAGGTCATTACAAACTATCTTTTGAGAGAGTCGCTAATCCATTTGTGCTCGAGAAAGTGAGTAGAAAAAAGCAGGCCATTACAAACTATCTTTTGACAGAGTCGAAAAATATTTTTGAAAAACATATTTAATTCATCTCAACTCAATTTTTTTTTTTTAAATCAACCTTTTGTCTCGATTATTATTTTTTTAACCAACCCATAAAATAATTAAAAATAAAAACGAAAAATAAAAAATAAATAAAAAATAAAAAACAATAAAAAAATGGTTACATGGATGATCGGACCACCCTCAAACAGTTTTTAGAGGTGGTCGAGCCACACTAAACGTTTTAGTGGTGGCCGAGCCACCTTCAATCTAATTTCTTTTTCTTTAGATTTTTTTTTAGAATTTAAATATAATTTTTTATTTTTTATTTTTATTATTTTTTTTCAAATATATTCATATTTCTAAACATCTTTTTCAAAATCATTTAAATATAATTTTTTTTTTATTTTTTTTCAGTATTCACAATATTAAAAAGTCAACAAAAGAAAAGAAAAAAAAAATCGATCACCCAAACTGGTGAGCCTTTAATTATTTGCTTTTTGTCTTCGTCAACACCCACGTAAAGGGATCCTGGCCTGCTCTTATCATTATTGTTTTGATAAACATAGCTAGTACTTTCCAAAAAAATAAAAAAAAGGGATCCTGGCTCTTATCATTATTGTTTTGATAAACATAGTTAGTATTTTCATCCAATAATTTAATGGTGTGTCACATTAAATTCAATCATAATTTGACATGTGTCTTACATGCCTTCTTCATATTATTTAAAAATAAAATAAGAAACAAGAAAAAAACATTAGGGACTACCCCTATTTGGACTTTTGGCCAAGGTAAATATAGAAGGAGTAATGCTAAACTTACAAAATACTTTAAAAAAAAAAAATTTACAAAATGATATGGTACAATATGATTGAAAATTAGATTAATTTAAATTTAAAAAAATTTAATCTTGTTGTAAGAGATTTTTTTTTTTTTTTTAGTAAAATATTTTGTATGTTTAATATTCATCGCCCTGAAGTACTATGAAAAGATTTGCTTTGACATAAAAAAAACTTGCTTGGCCCAACCATAGAGTATACAAGGAATAACAGTGCAAACCAACTCAAGAAAATGTAAACAGAACTTGCACATACAACCGACATTTTATTACAATGAAACATCAATTTGAAGAGTCTCACAACATGTAAAGTTTACAAAAGATACGATATTAGAAACCAATTACAGGATTAACAGGGATTTATCCTTCCACATCGGTATATCACCTGCAACCTCTCACATTTAGTCTTCCTCACTCAATTTATTCAGCTGAAAACATCCGGCTTGCATCACCCTTCACAGGGTTGGCCTCACATTAAGACGAGATGCTACCTTCTGACCCAGAATTCTGTCAGCCTGTAGCCAATGCCAGCACGAGCATCAAATCAGCAAAATATTCCATTCAGTTTTTGATCTTTCAATTATCACAGCTATAATTTTTGAAGCAACATTATGATTAAAGAGAGACCCACCTGAGAGAGGTATGAGATCCAGATGCTGCGGATCTCGTGGGTGACACGAGAGTCAGATAAAACCTCAACCCATCTGCCGATGAATCGCTCTTGCCTGAGAGAAATGCAAAAGAAACCATATTCAATTGACACACATATATGGCATCCATATATTTACAGTTTTTTTTAAAAAAACAATGGAGGACGACAAGGACCTGTCTGGTGCCCAGGTTCTGTATCTCTCTCCTGGTTGTTTAAAGTTGTTCTCCTTCGGAATGACGAGCTGCATCAACCAACAAATTCAGTGTCAATTCCAATACACCTTTTTCATGTTTATTCGTCGAAAAATTAAATAAAAAATTGCAACGTTCCTGCTAGTTGAGGAAAGGAGAAGAAAGAAAGTTGATTTTATCTTATTTTCGTGCTTTTCATTAGGCTCTCAAGAAGATTTGTAAGCACCAACTATATGTTATAATTAGATTATCTCCTCTATAACAACTGTAACAAATAAATGTAAAATACTAATTAAATAATTAAATTGATTATTTTTATCCACTTAAAATTTTGAAATAAGTTATCCTTAATCAAAACACAATTGTAATTTGTCACAAAACAGAGTGCAATTTGTCAAAACTGACCTTCTCGCGCCTTCCAGTGAGGACATGATTATTGATGGGGAATGTCTCAGCATGACGAACAGGATCAAACCTCGAGGGGAAGTAATTGACCTAAAAAAAATTAGCATTATAGCATCCCATCAGTATTAGTCTGCATAAATTAAAAAAAGAATAAAATGCCATACCACCTTAGCATCTTACACTATATGTTCGTGGGTGTAAGAGTGTCTTCGGTATGCAATTTGGTAGATAAAAAGTATAATTTTAAATTAAATTATAATAAATTTATTGCTTCTGGATACATTTAAAAAAAATTGTAATTTAAAAATGTAAAAAAATATGTGTTTTCAAATGAGATGTAAAACAATTTTAAAGCCTAAATTATAATTTAAAACATTTAAAAATCGCATTTCCAAATAACAAATTTTAATGCATTTATTGAAATCACAACCGCAAACCATCATAAGACATCTAAGGTTGCATAGAAGTCTGATTTTTGCAGACTAAAAGATGCAGTAACGAGCTTAATTAAGTACCTCTTCATCCCTGTGCATGAAATTCATGGAACCCTCATGGTGATTGTTGTGATGAGCACACTTGGGAGCATTAACAGGGAGCTGCAGATAGTTTGGTCCGAGACGGTGGCGGTGAGTATCAGAGTAGGCAAAGATACGACCCTGAAGCATCTTATCACTCGAGTAGTAAATACCAGGAACCACATGGGCAGGGTTAAACGCAAGCTGTTCATTCTCTGCAAAGAAGTTGTCGATGTTCCTGTTCAACACCAACCGCCCAACTGGAATCAGCGGCAGAATATCCTCCGGCCAGATTTTGGTCGTGTCAAGTGGGTCAAAGTCAAACTTGTCCTCATCATCAGGATCCATTATCTGGAAGTAAAATTTCCACTCAGGGAAGTTTCCGGCGGCAATGGAGTCGTACAGATCCTTGGTGGCATGGCTGTGATTAGTTCCTCCGACCCTAATCGCCTCTTCCTCCAACAAATTCTTGACACCGCAAGTGGGTCTCCAGTGAAACTTCACATAATGCACTTTTCCGGCCTTGTTGATCAGGGTGTAAGCCTGGACGCCTGAGCCGTCCATGTGTCTGTAATCTTGTGGAACACCCACGTCATCAAACAGGAACATGAACGTGTTCAGACTTTCTGGATGGTAGGAGAGGAAATCAAGAACCCTCCAATATTCCTGGATGTTGGACTTGGGGTTGGGTTTGAAAGCATGGATCACGTCTGGAAATTTCATAGGATCACGGACGAAGAAGATGGGGAAATTGTTTCCCACAAGATCCCAATTACCCTGAGCGCCAACAAAACAGTGAAGATATTAACCTTAATTAATAAAGTGTAATCAATTAATGCAGTCATCTCATATGCCCATGAAATTTCTAATTTTAGTTATTAAATTTTTGCAGTAAGATAGAACTCCAAATATTTTCTTACAAAATAATTGAATATATATGCGGTAAAAACCATTTTATTGCTGCGAACTTTTACCATAAAGAAAATTTTATATTACCATCTTATGGTATAGAGATGCTACAATTTTTATTATAAAGTTATTTATAAATTATTGTAGCAGTTTATTTCATAATTAGTAAAATAATTATTTTCTTAATTTTTCTTAATTATTTCATAATGTCACATTAATTTGTAAATGTTTTATAATAAACGTTGTACTAATCAAGCATTTTCTCTTCTTAGAATTCTTATAGTATTTTATCATATATAGATTTTCACAAATCTCGATCAATATTTTCCAATTAAATGGTTGGACTATTTCTATTTCATAATTTACCATTTTTATCGGCTCACCATTTATTATTTCGGCGTTTTCTTTTTGAGAAATATTATACACACTTTTAACTCACTTTTACTATACTTTTAATTAACTCACTGTTATCCTAATTTGCTCTTGTGACACTACCAAATAGTCTTTGTTTGAAAATAAATAAAATTTAAGGGTTAATTGACAGTCACATCAATAAGATGAGAATAAAAATGTGGGACAAAAGATTTCGTTTAAATTGGGTTAGATTTCCTCCAACCTCATATATAAAAATATCATGTATCCTTTTATATGCGAGAAACACATGTTTTTTTAATTGTAAAGACAAAATTTGAAGAAATTTTATTAAAAATTCATGTACTTTTCACATAAAAAAAAGACATAAATTTGGTTGGAAGACCCTTCAACTTGGCCATATCGAATGAAAACTCTGTCCAAAATATTGTGTATAGCATTATTATTCTTTATTATTATTTCAGCCTTTACCATATTCTATTGTATTTTAAAAAGGAATAAATATTGATGCGACAAAATTCTAATAATTTAACTTTAAAAATAAGATATATAATAAAAATATCTTAAAAATTCTAAAAGGGTGTAAATCTGAAACGGACTAATTCATATATAATTATGAGATAGATGTTAGATGAGGGCTGACCTCTCTAGTGTAAAACTTGGTAGCAAAACCTCGAGGATCCCTGATGGTTTCAGGGCTACCCCGCTCATGGATAACGGTGGAGAAACGGACAATGACAGGTGTCTGAACTCCGGGGGCTCGGAGGAAATCAGCACATGAAAGGTGAGTCACGTCATGGGTGACCTCAAAGAACCCCTTCGCACTGGCTCCCCTTGCATGGACGACACGTTCTGGGATCCGCTCCCTTTCAAAGTTGGCAAGTTTCTCTATCAGATGATAGTCTTCTAGAAGAATTGGACCTGTACGTTTCAAACAAAACACACTTCAGCTTCTCAACTCTTCTACCTTGTTCATGGGGTCCAGAAAGATAATAATATCTGATATTTGTTCATGGGACCAAGAAAATACCCGAAAATATTCCACCAAATTTTGATGTTTTCCAATATTACGATACTAAGAGCATTTTCATCTGGCTCTTTATTATAAAAATTTTTCTACTTTAAATAGTCAAATTTGATTTTGAATCATTTTATTATTTTTATCTGGTTATTCGTAGAGAGTCATTTCACTCCCTACTCTTCTTTAAATTAATAAAATATTAATTTCTCTATCTTTTTGTTTTTACCAATTTTCTATCTCTTTCCATTTTCTTAAAATATTATATTTTAAAAAAAATGAAAATATATCTCTAATTTAAAGAGTTAGATATATGTGATTAAAAAAAATAAATAGTTACAATAGAAAAAAGTGGTTTTATCTTCAAAATAAAGAGAAAATATAGGGAGACAGATGAAAATATTCTAATACATAGATGATATTTTTATGTTAACTCACGTGTGTCCGTTAAGCATGTAAGAATCGCATATTTTCTTATTCATACTATTAAAAAAATATATGAGAATATTTCTCACATGTTAAGGATACATGTCATTTTTAAAGGCTGATTTATAAAAAATTTATGTTTTTAATTGAAATAATGGGTGAATTAAAGAGAAGATGTTTGAACTTAGATCTTTCTAATCTGATATATCCTGAATCATTATATATCCTAAAAGTTGTTTTTTTTTTTTTTAAGTAGTTTACCCTAAAAATTTAAGTTAATAGAAAATTATAAACTTATCCCAAAAGTTTAAGTTAATAAAAAATAATAAATTTGATCATTTAGTCAATATTTTAACAAAATATTTAATAAACATAAGGTAATAAAAAGTGGTAACTTCAATGATTTTCTAGTAAATTATTCAATAGGTTGCCTTCAAAATCGTAACAAACTGTTGAATATGTCAATCATGAAAGATCCAATGGATTCGATGTCCGGCTAACAATTTGAAAAGCAAATAAAAAATGGGGAAATGCTACACCATCTCCCTGTATTCTTCTCTCATCCTTCTTTTTTTTTAAATCACCATTGGATCTGTGGTCCCTATGTGTAAACATACATGGAGACCACAGATCCAATGATGATTTTAAAAAATAGAAAGATAAAAAAATGACAAGAGAAAAAAATCTAGCATTTCTATAAAAAAATAACTCATACATATATATATTTATAGACGGATTGTTGGAGATCTATTCCGAGTGTGTCTCATAAAATCTCTCTGAAATTAATTTAGTGTTCAAATTCTAACGAGTCAGACAGTTAAATTAATGAAAATCTATATCCAAATCCAACACCCGTGTTTTACTCGAAGCGATAGTGACGACAGACAGTGGTGCTACCTAAGGTACCGCAGAGACCCTTAAATAGTACGACTAAGCAGTCTCTTTCACAGGACCACCAAAAGGACCCAAAAAAAACACACACACACACAAAGTACAGTCAATATACCTCTGGATCCAACGGTCAAGGATGAATCATTGTTGTAAACCGGAGCACCGGCGTTGGTAGTCCAGTAGGGTGAATTGTAAGCACTTGAGGGACGGAACTGCCAACATATACACGTACCAGTAAGTGAAAAATACTTTAGATCTCGTATATCAGAAAGATATAAATATGAATATTGGTTTATATAATATAGTTAGGCTGAAATCCATTAAATTTTATTTTTTTGAGTAGCATCAAATACACTATACAGTATGGTCTTACTGAAAAAATCTTCAAGGTATATTAATCTTTATACAACAATAGTAGTGTCACATTTGTATGATCGACTCCCACGATATTTTTGAAGAAATCCAAAAAAAAACATAGATAATTAGTTAATAAGAAGAGAAATAAAATCGGAGATTTGAGTACCTTGTAGGGATCCATGGCGCAAGGAGAGAGAGAGAGATCAAGAGAGGACGGTAGAAGTGCGTGTGGCGAGCTTGGGTACTGATTTCAGAAGATTTATACACAAAAAGCGAGGGTCTATTTCGGTCATTTCATTCATCTCTCTTCTTTAACCTTATCGTTGTCCAGAAGTGACAACAAAAAGTGATGCATGATTGACAACGCAACTGTAGACTATAGTCTCGTCACTCTCGTGCACTGTCCGTTTCTCTCCTTGTTTTTTGACAAATTTGACCTCTTGGATGAAAAAATATATATTTATTTATTTGAACAGTAACGTTATATTGGTCATTAAGTTGACAATTTTTTTTTTTTTTTTTTTAAATGTAACACCAAGCTTTACTACGAATCGATGATAAAATAATATTAGAATAAATATGATCAGCAATAGCAATAATGCTATTTTTAATGTCTACAATTATTGTCTTGGACAAGGATCTTTTCCATTTGAAGTTAAATGGAGATAAGTTATTTTGTGTCAAACTTTTATTTTGTGGCATAATGTATATTGTTAAATATAATAAAATAAAATTTTGACAATAAAATTATTCATTTCAATTTCAAGTATAATGGAGTAAAAGCAATACATGTGCACAAAAAGTTTATGATAATAATTCTATGCCTATAGACCATTAGAGACAAACTAAGCAACAAATAATTAATTAGTTTTATATACTCTACATGACTTTATACTTTTTTACAAGTAAATTTTTAGTCATAGGATCCGCAATCATTAATTCAGTACTTATATGTTCAATAAACAATTGAGGTCTCTTAATATTCTCTCTCACAGTGAGATACTTTTATGTTGATATAATACTTATTTCTGCTTCTACTCTCATTATTATTAAAGAAGAAAAACTATATTAGAATTATCGCAAAAAATCATTATGGGTTCCGCTACAAAATCGACAATCTTAAAACCTTGAATAAAATGTCTCAACCATAATGCATGTGTACTTAATTCATATCATGCAATAAATTATGTTTTCATGGTAGATGTACCAACTATAGTTTGCTTACTGCATTTCTAAGATATAGCCCTTTAGCAATATGTCTCAACCATGCATTGTGTTTTAACCATAATGCATGTGTACTGAATTCATATCATGTAATAAATTATGTTTTCATGGTAGATGTCCCAACTATAATTTACTTACTGCATCTTTAGGATATAACCCTTTAACAATAAGAAAATATATCATGAAGTTGACCTTTTACTATCTACACATTAAGCAAAATTTTAATCTGAATAACAAACCACCCTCAAATTGTAAGTGTATCTTTATAAGGTTAAGCTGTAGTACTTATTGGTTCCTTGCATATACCACAAAACTTTATTTGCAGCTATCCATCAACCTAGTAATCTTACTGTCAGTCCAATGTCAAATCTAGTTTAAACCTGTGCATGCATTATACTACAAATTCGTTTATTTTATATATGTAAAATTTTAATGTTGTTTTGAGAAATATGCTTTATATGTTCTTTTATGATATCATTATGGGGCAATGGATATCATAATGATGGAAAATACCGTATTTATATAAATGATATTATTGTGTATTAAGAATAGTTACGTACAGCATCTTAGGGTATATTAATGTGAAATTTTATAATGGCATTTTATATTGCAATTAGGTTGCTATTGTGATTACTTGGGCCCACGTAGAAGTGATCATTTTGTGTGATTTGATTGGAAAAAGATCGTGAAAATAATATTAGGAAAATAAGATCGACACCTAATACCCACATATGCAGGATCTCTTTTTCTTAAGCATATATAAAACGCACTAATCTTATTATAAATATAATACAAACAAAACTATGCATAATGCGATCTTTACCCATGTGGAGATTTTGATTCTTACTAAGGTTATCCTTCATTTCATAGCATTAAAGTAGTCTCCCAAATTCTTACATGGAGATTATCTTATTCTCATTTTCAGTTAAATTGTTTAACAAGAATATATAGTAGTAATTGCTACGTACACGTGAATATTGTGATTGATGCAATTGTCTGGGGTGGCGCACTACAAAGATCACGCAAAAACATACATCAACAAAATATATATATATTATATATATATATATATATATAATTATAATAATATATAATATATATATATAGAAGAGATACAAGAGTGAATAAAGTAGGTCACTTAAAAAAGAAAAAAAAAAAAAAAAAAGAAGTGTGGAATCTTAGGTTTTATATCTACCAAAAAATAAAACAGGAAAGAAAAAAAAAATTAGTTATTAAAACTTTCGACTGATGTATGGTTTAATTTGCAAATTTTATTCAAATCTTCTCCACTTGGCTAAAAATAAAACACAACTTGTTCTAGCTCTCTCTCCCGTGGAAATAAGTAAATAGATAAAGAAAAAACATTTTAAATGAAAAATAAGAATAAATAAATAATTAAAAAAGTTTGTAACTAAAATATAAAAAAAGTAATTTTTAACTAAATATTTGTTGAGCTAATGTTAGTGCTAGCTCTTAATCAGTAATTTCACAAATTTATTTCTTTGTTTAAAAAAAGATGTAAAACCAAGTTTTACTATGATGGTAAAACGAATATTGAAATAAAATTTATTAGCAATAGCAATAATGCTATTTTTAATGTCTACAATTATTTTCTTAGACAAGGATTTAGCTTCTCTATTTCAAGTTAAATGAAGATAGAGGTTCTGTTTTTAATATTTTATTTTGTGGCATAATATATACCGTTAAATACAATAAAATAAAATCTTACTATAAAATGATTCATTTTAATTTTAAATAAAACAGAGATAATTTTATTATTATTTTCCGTTGCATTGTTTAACAAGAATAGTAGTTAGGACACGTGAATATATTTTGATTAATAAAATTATATGGGTGGGGCAGTACTACACCGATCACGGAAAAACATAAATCAAAAAAAAAAAAAAAAAAATTGTATGTATAGAAGAGATACAAGAGTGAATAAAGTATAGAAAATTTCATCATCGATCTCTGGAAGTTAGGTGTCCTAGGTCACTTAAAAAATAATAGTAATAAAGAAAAAAAAAAAGTGTGGAATCTTAGGTTTTTTATCTACCAAAAAGGAAAACAGGAAAGAAAAAAATTAATCATAAAATTTTCTACTGTTGTACGATTTAATTTGTAACTTCTATTCAAATATTCTCAACTTGCCTAAAAAAAGATTAAAAAAAAAAAAAAGAGAGACTATTTTGGATTACAAATATCGTGTAGTATATTCTGATGATGCTGATGGTACATTGAAATCTCGCAAAATAAGAGCGGGCCCCTTTATAAGAAGTGCTGTCGATTAGGATGAAGCCCAGGATTTGGGGTGGAAAATTGTGATAATCTTATCCTTATTTTTGAGGTGAGCGGGCCCACTGTTAGAAACGTGCCATTTGTAGGCATTATATATATACCCAAAAATGGACGATTGGTATTTGGTATGGTAAGCTTTGTTGAAATAATTGAGAAGGTCAGGAGTCAAGGTCAGGATTCAATTGATCCTTATCAAGTTATCATTTTTTTATTATTATTATTGTTGTTTTTGGTGTTTTGCGACAATCACCCACTTCAGGAATGCACGTGGCATGGACCATATTCAAGTTGTCACAACACTGACTTCTGGGCCCATTACGTTTTTGTGTTTTACTGCATCTGCACCCATCAAGAAAAAAAGTCAGTGAACTCGTGGGTTGAATTAGGATTTAAGATGTATGGTAAGGGGGTAAAAATTTAATTTTAAAAAATTTATAAAAATATTTTTCAAATCGTAGAGAATCCAAGATCAACCCCCTTGGCTGGCTCTAGGAAAAACTTGGGCACAAATGTTGACGAAGGAACACTGTGAATTGACAGTTGACACACTTATTTGGATGAGAATCCTCTTTTTGGCCAGTTTGGTAAAGGATTAAATTTTAATTGGAAGATTCTTGACTTTTAATGTGATATTAACGGACTTTTAATGGGAATCCCCTGATTGTACGTAATTTAGACATTGACAGAGAGCAAGTGGGTTTTGTAGCTTAGATTAATCGGGCAAGTTTATCCTCCAAGCCCCCACTTTATAGAAATTATCTAAATTACGTGTAATTCGGACTACCAATTGCCACATTGGAGCACAGTAAATTGGAGTTTTCGTCATCCAATTATCAGTGATTGCTAAATTCTGTTAAACTTTTTTTGGTAAGTACGACTTGGTGAAACTCAATGGAGCAAAATACTTTGTTCAATCAAATAGCATATGGGTTAAAGAAAAATAGAAAGATTAACAAAAAAAAAAAAACAAGGGTATATGATCTGAGATTTGCAGTCTTTAGTAAACTGCAAAAGAGAGTTATTCTACAGAAAGACGTTTAAAGTGTTGCCTTTTTTCAGATAGAAGAAGGACAATTCAAGGCAACATACAGTTTGTAAAAGAGAAATTTTATTTTTCCCAACGAAAAAATAAATCAGATGAACTATCCTATCAGACAAATATAATAAACAGTGTACGTCGTAGATGCACTTTTGATAGATCCTCTCATCTCGCATCTTCAAATTGTAATTTTGAACAAACTCAAGTCGTTTCACAAAATTCTTCTTATGTTAGAGTATCTATATTTCTGTATACAGTGCAATGGGAAAATGTGTTCCAAGGCTAAAGGGTGATGTGCAGAATATGTATATATACATATTTTAAATATGGTGATTCGGTGAGATGTAGATCGTGTGTGAACTACGGGACATACCTCCTGCATGAGTAGCTAAGAATGTACAATCCATTTGTCCGGAGCAGATGGGCCTTGCAATTTTCCTCATAAAAATTTGGATAGTCTAATAATATCTTCGGATTTGTTGGAGAAGGTCATTCCCACCTGAATTTAGGTTGGTGAGATTTAACATATGATTGACATATTTAGATTATAAAATATCAATTCACATTAGATATAGTGCTTAAGAGTGATAATGTCAAATAATAGTATTTATCCCTTTTAAGCGATACAGCAATCCATTTAGCAATCATTCTCTACAACTACTAAAAAAAAAACCTTGTTTAGCATTTTATTTACTTAGCCTATTTCAAAATCATTCTCCACTTATATAGAAAAATATCTGCACTATATACTCGACTTTATACAATATTATGATGCTTTTATGTTCCCTAACCGTAATCCTTCTACATTACATCAATAGCTGGCACACACCTTCTAGTGTAGTAGTTACGACAACAAATTTCTCTTCATTGTCCTAATTGATCATCAATTGAAGCAATAATTCATTCACTTTATGAGGTGTAGTGGCATTTGTCAATTTGACTTATATTTTAATATTATCTTCTTGACAGGCAACATGTGCTCTGTTTTTGGCATCGGCAATAGTTCCCTTTGGTTGCCTTTTTTCCCTCTCTTTCTTTTATGCATTGATATGACATGGCTCATCATTGGGAACCTTTTTTTCCCTCTCATTCTTTTATGCATTGAGATGCAACTACATTAATAGAGCTAAAGCCAGGATTCAGGACCCAATTTCCATACAAATGAAATGTACCTTTACCCCATGGGAAAAACAAAAAAGTTACATGTGAGATTTCATCTATGAGATCTAATAGGAACATCTAAAAGTTCATATCTTCTGCAATACAACATGCTTTTGAAAAACTAATGAGCGTGTTGAGCTTTAGACTACTGGTGGGGTTCCTATGCAGAATCCTTCTCTGCATATCAAATTAAAGGGTGTCTTGTGTGTCTTTGAATTAGTCAGCCTGATATTAGTTACGCTGTTCATGTTCTGAGCAGTTTGTCTTTGTCCCTACATCACTGCATGGAGCTACTGTTGTCTATATTTTGATCAGTATCTTAGGGGGCACCTTGTCTCATGGTTTTTACTTCATTGTTCCTCTAAATTTGGAATTACATGCATATTCAGATGCTGATTTGGAGAAGTAAGAAGCTAAATATCATTACTGTGGCTCATACTTCTGCAGATATTGTTTGGCTTAGTTGGTTGGTCATACACGTCAATAACTAAATTACAGGAAACTTTAATCCAAGAAAAGCAAATAACCACCAAAATGGAAATTTACTTCTGTAGCTTTAGGGAATCTGTTCGCTGTTGCTAATGAGCTGCAAAAGTGCCTTCCCTTTCCTTTGTGCTCTGTTGGTTCCACTCTTTGTAATCTCGATCAAGTGCTCATATACTCCAAACTGAAGCGCCGCCAGTATGAAAGATGAATTGTTTGATCCCAACTCAAGAAGAACTGCTGTTGAGCACTCCTTGTTCTTAGGGGTTCCTTCTCGGATGATTTGAACAAGAGTTTCAATAAACGACAGCTGTCCAATCTCTTGCCGTCCATCTGGATGTGTTGCAAGAATTGAGAAGATGGAAAGTGCCTCATCAACCATGCCTAAGTTTCTGTCCTTCACTAACTGGCGCAAGGGAGGCACAATGCCAGCACAAATAGCCCTGTCCTTATTTGCTTGGTTGAGAGATAAGTTAAAGAGTGCAGTTGCAGCATCTTTTTTGCCTCTAATCGTCCCATGCTGCAACAGATCTACCAATGGAGGAATCCCATCTGACAACCCCACAGTTTCTTTATTCTCATCCAGCATTGATAAGCTAAATAAAGCTGCTGCAGAGTTCTCTCTAGCCTCAATACTTCCCTTCTGCAAGACTTCTATTATAGCTGGAATGGCTCCTTTTCTAGATATGATTTTCTTATTAGCCTCATCAATGGATAAATTCAACAGCGCTGTCACAGCGTGCTCTTGAATTTTAGAATCCGGATAGGATAGGAGCTGCACTAATGGTGGGATTCCTCCACTCTCGGCAATCAAAACCCTGTTCTCTGGATTCTCTTTTGAGAGCATTCGGATCTTCTTTACAGCCTTTCTCTGCACTTCTAACAGACAAGAAGATAGGTCTTTGACCAATGACACGATTTCCTCTTTGTGTTCGGTTGAGGAAGCTTCCTCGCCTACATGACTTTCTTTCTTAGGAAGTTGAAAATTGTTCTTCTCACACCACTGCAAGATCAAATTTTTGAGAGCATAGTTTGGTGCTAATGATAGGTGAGCCAGAGTTTGCCTGGTCTTTGGACAGGTCCTGTGGTTGGAGTCAAACCACTTCTGTATGCTTTCTCTCTCGTATGTCTTTGATGAATAATAAGAAAAAAGATGGTACAAAAAAAAAAAAACGTAAGAAATTGAATTCAACTGAATATTACCATTTTGTCCCATCTACTTGTACCTTTTACATTGCTTATGAGTGAAACTTAAGGTTTTGCTAGGGTCTTCTCTAACATGGCCGAATCACTCCTACTTCATTATTTCCTTTTGCTTTTTCATGTGATCTTAGGCACGCATGACTCTCTAGTTTACCAAGGTGCATGTTTACCACAACAACTCTTTATCCAACCCATCACACACGTGATATGAGGGAATAGCTAGGCATGTGGGAAAACACTTATATGTATGCTTACATGAAATAGGGTTTATCATAGATGCTAGTGTAGGATGAGTTCTAATAACTTTAATCCCCTCAATAGGTCATACAAATGGCAAGCCTCACGAATGCAAACCATGTTTATGTAATGACTTATTCAACTACTATTTGATTTGCTTAACTGGTAAATAAAAGGGTTAAATTGCTCCCAAAATAAAAAGAAGGAAAATAAAAGGATTCCATTTGACACAAAGATATTACCTGTCCACTTGCAACAATAACAGGATCTGTCATTATCTCGAGTGTGATTGGACAAAGGAATTCATGAGGGATCATTAACGAAGGGCACTTGGCAAGCATTTTAGGCATAACAGGATCGTCAAATACATTCGTTATTTCCATGCCTGCAACTTGTCTGAATTTGTTCAGAAGGTCAATGATATGTTGGGTAGTCTCTGCATTTGGCCCCCCTCTTTCTCTAATAAGGTTCCTTACAGCTATTGTCTCTATCTTAAGGTCCTCAATTGTATGTAGCTCCAGCTTTTTTGCTAATCGTTCTATTATGGCACTGTCAGCATTCCGGTCATCCTTTTTAGAAAATACTACCATCATATCCATTGCTAGTTCTATGTCCTGTGTATCTGTTCGCCTCCTTGCTCTTCTAAGTTGCAAGCACATTAGCTCAAGCTGAACACAGTAGAAGCATAAGTTAGATACAGATACTTTAACTCAACCACATTATAAGATCCTTGCAGAAAGTTAAAAGAATTGGCTAAATTTCGAAGTAGACACATGTTCAAAACAATTGCCATCATGTTCATAATCTTAAAATCTTGACCGTAGCAATCAAACTACTAACTTAAATCTCTTCAAACCCTTCATGTCTTTGTATCTCTTAATTACCTTTCATTCCCCAACATCAGAAAACCTCCAGTGGCATAAAGAAGAGAAACAGGGGAAAAGAAGAAGGAAAAACTTTAACAATGCTAACATTCTCAACAGACGAAGCTACATATAATTTTGAAGATAGATCTAATTTAAGCATATGACTTATTATTTACTCAATCTAAAATGCCTCCCATATAAGCAAATCACCACTTATTTCAAAACATTAAGCTGATAGGAAGAGGTGAATCTAAATCATTTGATTAATATTCTAGTGAAATTAATAAGTGAAGCTCAAATGTGGAGTCAGGTTCGAAACCTCTTGTCTGATACCATGTTCAAATTTGTAGTGAAATGCAAAATTGGAGAAAAATAGCGGAAGAAAGAGAGAAAAGAGAACAAATTTTGGGGTGGTTCGGTGTTAGATTTGTAAACCCTCAAAGATCAAAAACGAAAAGAAAAGTACCTGTTCTTTCACTTCATCCGAGACCCCAAGTTCATCCGTAGGTAAACCATCCAAAGCTAGAATTAACTTTTCATGAACGGCATAAAATCTAATCATGACCGCCTCGCTTTCCAATGCCTAAATTGTGAGCAGATTAATTAGGACATGCAAAAAATATAGGAAAAGAAAAACCCTTTTTCAAGGAAATGACTCACAGAGTTTCAAAATCCTAATTACCAGATAAATCTTGCTCCCTTCATTACAAGTTTTCAACAACCTCTTCGCGAAAAGAAGCGCCTTCTTCAAATTACACAACCAAGCAATACCCGTCTCTGGAATCGGCCGTTCGAGGTCCCTGATCTCTTCAAAAAGTGGCAACAACATCTTCATGCGCCTAACAATTCCGTGGCATTCTTTCTTCTGTGTTCTTCTGTAATCCCCAAACTGAGCCACAGATTCAATCACACCCACAATTTCTTGAACCACATCAAATTTCTCCGGCTGGTTTGACTCGCCCAAAACGTTACTTTCCTCCAGAGCTTCCTCTCCTACTCCGTCTTCTCTCACTTCATCCATCACCATGGATCTGTACCCTATACTGCTGTACACAACCCAGAAAGCTAGGATTTCTAGGTTTTTTTTTCGGAGAGCTATATAATAACTCTGCACTAAACTAGGGGTTCCAATTCTTTTCTTTTCTTTTTCTTTTTCTAATTCAACAGCATGGCGACCGTGATCAGGAGAATTGAGGGAAAGAGAAACGCGAAGAGAAAGAAACCCTAACCCTAATCTCCACGGATTACGGTGCTGTGTGTTTCTTTCTTTCTTTCTTGGTGGATGTCTGGATGAGAAGATTTTCGCGGGCTTTTCGGGGCTTTTGTTCGTTTGTAAAGAAATAAATGCATCTTGCGGAGTCTTGGAGCTTTAAATAGAAACTAGTTCAAAAGTTTGTTACTTCTGGAACAACGTCCACGCTGTACATTAGCGTTAACATTTGTTTATATAACTTATATTTGTTGATGGCGCATTTGTCAGCGCCATTTTACATTTTATAAGCGTGCTTTTAAACAAAATTGTGAAATTTTTTTTGGCCTAGTTATGCATGTGGAAAAATAAATAAAGTTTGAAAACATTTTTTTTCACGTTTTTAAATTGCAGATAAAGTGGTGTGTTTTAAAACTGCACAATTTTAAAGGTCGGACAACATAATTTTACTAAACGTTTAATTATATTTTTATTAATTGCATTTTAAAATCATTACTTTTTTAAATCACATGTTTTAAAACCGTTAATCCAAACGGATAATCAAGTGTATATAGTGATATATCGCCACTTATCCTAAGATTTAAGAGGCTTAATTTTTTTTTACTCTAATATTATTTTAAATTACTCTTTAGTTAAAAAAAATTATAAAATCAAATATTAAATTATTAAATTAATATTTTAACATACTGAATACAGACTTTGTTTTGCCCTACGAATATGCAATGGAAATTTGGAACACAAACTATAACCAAAGTGGTATCATAAGACACTTCCAAAATAAAGTGGCATCGCAAGAAAGTTGTCATATAAAAAAGAGAAATTCTGCTCGGCATGCTCTCTTGTTCATCTCTCTTAATATTTTTTTTTGTTGTCTTATTTTTACTTTTTTTTTTTCTCGAAAAAAAAAAAAACAAGTGAATAATATAAATGTGTCACATAGAATAGAATGAAAAATAACATTTCTCTTTTTTAAATAAAAAAAAAAATTGTCCGGCAATTCTTGTGAGTTGTTGGTGAATAAATATTTGGGCCCTTTTCTGCCTATACTTAAGGGTTACTGAACTCAAGCCCAGATAGAATATGGGCTTCGGATTCCTCGTACTGCCAGATGTCTCAGGCCGATGGTGGGGGGGAATGGATTGGATCTATTCAAAGAAGGCAGAGCAACAAAATCACGACTAAAAAAACTTATGAGGAAGAGTTTTACTCCAAAGACCGCTTGCTTTAAAGGAAACCGATGCAAGAGAGACCGGTTCTGATTTTTAATGTGTTTTAAGAGTAAGATTAAATCATAACAACTACAAACTAAGGGGAATAAGTGTCCGTAAGATGGACCACAGTAAAGGAGAGAGATGGAATGAAAATGCTTCCACTAATGTCGGTGAAAGCAGTTCATCTGACGAGATTACGAACAATTCAATTGACACCAATGAGTTTTACAAATCAACCAAATTAGAATGTTATTCAGCAAAAGCTGAACTTTTGAGATGAAGGGCTCAATTTGCCATTCAATACGAGCATTCTAGTTGAGGAAGGCCGAGACAACTATTTGAGAATCACTCTCTAAAATAATGGTTTCTTCTTCTCTTCTTGCTCCTCCTCCTCCTCATCCTCAAACTGCCCCCTTTTAAGGCCAATAACTTCAGGATAAACCAAATCAACTATTATCCATGTGCACACCCAAGGCTCTACAATATGTAATGGTGTTTGCCCCCTTGCACTAAAGAAAAATTCACTAAGGGGACAAGACTCATGTCTATTAATCTACCAAATTTTTACCGTTATGCCTTTGGTGGGATTGGGGTTAGATTATAAATCAACTCGTGAGTCCATCTAAACTCCTTTAATTTTAATTGATATTTTGTTGGATAAGATGCCTACTATAATTATGACAAGATTGAAAAGCCCAACTCTTGGTTGCCGCTGACCCTTTGTCCTCAAGAAAAAAAATGACAGTTCAACCACAGGAAAAATCCAATGTTAGTAATTAATAAGCTTCCCTTCTCTTTTTGCTTTGATGTTTTTGTTTTTCTTGCCATCACTATATTAATAGCATTTTTTTTTCCCCGATGGCATTTATAAGGATGTGCACAGACAAAAATTGCAAAAACCCACAGCACAGACCAGTTTTGACAAGAGGGATATTGTTCAGATTATCTGACATCAATAATTAATAGCCGTTGAAAGACAAATATCGCTATCTATTAACCGATATTAATATTGTTGTTATCTCCAGCACAAGCGACAATTTGAGCTGGCATTGCCTTGACCGTTTTATGTAATCAAGTATCTTTGATATCCAAATCAATGTAGGTGGGGTTACGTTCGTTCCCAATTGAAACCCTATCATGAAATTAACTCCTCAAGCATGCATCTGTGTCATCATCTGCATAATTTACCTTATTGTTATGATCAGTTCTAATACTATTAATTGAAAGGATAAATACACAGAAGAATCTCCAATTCAAAACTTACATTGAAATAATACCTTAATATTCCCACTAGCCTACACATTAAATGGTGCCAGTTATAGACCGTTGTGTGATACATATGCATTGAAATATCTTAGAATTGGTTGTTTTGGTCGAGTACACCACGCACTTTAAGGTAGGTAGGTCTCATAACCTCTTTTTATATAAGGTAGCTTGAATTGTCTGTAATTTCAACAGTCTAAGAGCATTTTTATTTGATTTTTTATTTTTATTCTTGAAATAGAGAGTAAAATTAATTTTTCTTACTTTAGAGAGTCACTTTTTCTAAATACTTATATCCGGCTCTCTAACTAAGGATCCATTTTGACTTTTTTTATTTAAATATTAATATTTTAAGAATTTTTTTATTCTTTCTCCAATAAATAAAATTGAAAAATTAAAAATTTAAGAGAT
>FXXK01000135.1:785465-909439 GCA_900184695.1 Betula pendula | reverse complement strand
TAGTAGAGTGAAAGGACTCTTTACTTTTTTTCTTAAAATAAAGAGCCGAATGAAAATAATAAAATGGTTCAAAATTTATTTTAACTTTTTAAAGTAAAAAAATTCTTATAATAAAAAACCAAATAAAAATGCTCTAAGTGTTGAGAATCTTTATCATGAACTGAAGAACTAATAGAGCCTATTTATCGAATACCTGCCCAGGCAATGAACCCAATCAAAAGCCTCTTAGAATTACAGTCAAGTCGATTGCAATTCAAACAAGAAATTATAGCAAATCACAATTCTCCATATCTCATACGTCGATGAAGATCTCTTACACTTAGCCGGCCCTAATGAAATTCGGAGTAAGTAAACTTCACAAACTCTTTTAATTGCCCAAATTTTGGTACAGATCATGAAAAAGACCTTTACATGGGACTACATCAACATCAACGGTAAGCACCTTCATTACGTGTCATTCTAGCACCTTCATTATGGCTTTGAAAACACCCCGCTCATTCCCACTCTATACTCTATAGTGCTCTAGAGCGCACGCTACCTACCAAAAAAAGACAAAAAAAAAAAAAATACCAAAAAAAAAAAGAAAAAAGAAAATTCATATCGATACGCTGACAATTAACAAGTAGAGGACACGTAAAATATAAGCCTTTGAGTGTTTTGACTTTTACGCCACGTGGCAAAATCAGTGATGGAGACGAATTAAGTGAGACTAATTAAGCCCCAAAGGATAGCTTTAAATTCAGCCGACCTTTTAAAGGCATGTAAATGTGTTAAAGTATGCTGTGAAAATTTGAAAAGCACATGCGAAGGTAGCCGTTAGGGTGGACACGGAAGAACGCGACTTTTCAATCTGGGAGATCGGACGGCTACTATTCACTAGCCGTT
This sequence comes from Betula pendula, assembly GCA_900184695.1. Classification (NCBI taxonomy): domain Eukaryota; kingdom Viridiplantae; phylum Streptophyta; class Magnoliopsida; order Fagales; family Betulaceae; genus Betula; species Betula pendula. Next base: position 908,554 of record FXXK01000135.1, on the reverse strand, counting down.
GGATTTAAAAATTTGTAGAGCGGACACATATATTCGCTCTTTGGGTCCTAATCTCGCTCATACAGTTCGTCCAATTTCCTCTCTTTTTATTTTTTGGGGATAAACCCCAAAAACCTGAAGAACGAGAAAGACTCAGAGAAGACTCAGAGAAGAGAGTGGGAGAGTGAGAGAGAAAGAGAGAGAGAGAGATCGCTCGGGGTTTTGATGGTGTTTTTCTGAAGAGTCTCTCTCTTTTTTGTTTGGCGTTTCAAGAAAGATCGTGTCTGGGGCTCAAAGGAGTATTTTTATTTGGGATTTTTTGTTTGTTTGATTGGAATCGGTAAAGGGAATCCGTGGATTTTTTTTGAATGTATGTTGGTGGGATTTGAAATTTAACGATCTGGGTGTTACTTGTGAATTTCAGTTCTTGATTGGGTTCTTTTCTATTTTCTTTCTGGTTCGATTTTCGATCGAGGGGTTTCGGTGTTCTTTCTCAACTTTGCGATTGTGGGGATTTGCATTTGGGTTTGTATTTTTGCGATTGGATTCTGAATCTTTGTTGTTGTCTTTATTTTTGGTTAGAGAAATGGCTGGATCAGACGAGAACAATCCGGGCGGGATCAGACTCACAAATTTTCAAGGTACTAGGCCCGGATTTGGTTGTGAAATTTCTATGTTTATGCTCTAAACCCTAGTCTGAAAAATGGGATTTTTGTTTTTGTTTGCATTCTTTCATTGTGAATCAGAAGGTGGATTTCGTACTGGTGGTGGAAAAATGGATATGCGGATTGGACACAACCGGAGAGCATTGAGCAACATTAACAAGAATATAGTAGGAGTTCCTCCTTACCCTTATGCGGTCAACAAAAATGTTTTTTCTGAGTAAGTACTTAAAACCTATTGTCTATTTGATCAATGGGAAAAGCCAGAGGAAAGTAGAAGAAAATGAAAGATCTAAACGTTATTTGTTTCTTTTCCTTTTTTTTTTTTTTGCAAAATTATTAGCAATCCGAGTGGGTGAAATCGGTGCGTTACTTTTATACTGTAATCACAGATCGTAGAAGATAAAGAGTGGGTAAAAATACAAAGAAACTTAATACGAATTTGGTTTGGTAAACAGAAAACATGCAGATTGCACTAAGAAACCACCGATTCCGGGACATCGACCAATTACTAGGTCAGTAATCTTCTCCAAAATGTTTCTTGTGTTTAAAAGTTTTTCTGTTTTCTTTGGCTTTTGATTTTGCTTTACTTTTTCATTTTTAGGAAGTTTGCTGCCCAAATGTCAACTACGCAACAACCTATATCGGAGGTACTATTTCTGTGATCATTGAAGATAGTTGATTTGGGTACATGGGGTCGGTTTTAAGATTGGATTGATTTATTAGGAAAATGAGAAACCTGTCCAGTTGGTCCCAAAACCAGTCCAGTCCAGCGAGTCTGAAGACTATACCATCATAGATGTGGAAGACCACAAGGCGGCTAGTGAGGTGCCAATGTTTGTGCAACACACAGAAGCAATGCTGGAGGAGATTTATCGAATGGTATTTTCTGCTCCTCTCTCCTTTTACTTAAAATGTTTGGTTGGAATGGTACTAATGTTTTGATTTTCTGCAGGAGGTAGAAATGGAAGACATAGCTGAAGACCCAGTTCTTGACATAGACAGCTGCGATAAAAAGAACCAGCTTGCAGTTGTTGAGTATATTGATGATTTATATACATTCTACAAGCAAGCAGAGGTGATAATCTCCACTCTACCTGCTTCATTTGAGTGTCGTTTAATCATGAAACTGCTTTGGTAGTCCTGTTTAAGTCCAAGTTCTTTTATTTTTTAGCAACAAATGAATTTGACATCTATTTAGAGGATCATTTGGAAACAGTTCACTATCGGCTAAGAAGTCTATATAGATAATTTTGAGGTTTCATATCGTAGGTGCGAATTTTTGGGCCCTGTAGGAACGTAGAAGGTTTATCAATCAATTAAGTGAATTTTGGTTAATGATAAGTTGGGAGTTTGTGGTCCTAGATAGTACAACGCCCACTGATGCAGTAATTTGGAGTTTGGTTGATGAATAGCTGGTTCATAACACAATGTACTAATATTTTTGTTCAATGTGTCCTTGCAGAGCTCTAGCTGTGTCCCACCAAACTACATTGCACAACAATCTGATATTAACGAGAGGATGAGAGCTATTCTCATTGATTGGCTGATTGAGGTACATTAAACTTTGTTTTAGTGGCTTAAATCTAGGAGATGGTATATTGTTTTATCTAGTTTAACTGAAATCACTAACGAGTTATTGAATAAAATGACAGGTGCACTACAAGTTTGAACTGATGGATGAGACCTTATATCTTACTGTAAACCTGATTGATAGATTCTTAGCTGCTCAACCAGTGGTGAGGAAGAAACTCCAGCTGGTTGGAGTAACAGCAATGCTTCTCGCCTGCAAATATGAAGAAGTTTCAGTTCCCGTTGTGGAGGATTTCATTGTGATTTCTGACAGGGCTTACAGCAGAAAAGAAGTGCTTGAAATGGTAGATTTAACTAAAAGCATTTTGTTTTACATTCTCTTTAAACATAATTAAGATTAGAGCATATGATTCATTTATATACCCTGCAGGAGAAGCTTATGGTCAATGCCCTACATTTCAACCTCTCGGTTCCCACACCATATGTGTTTATGAGGAGGTTTCTCAAAGCTGCTCAAGCTGACAAGAAGGTATGTAATATAAAATAAATAAACTAAACTGCACAGTTCTATATTTAGCAATGTATGTAATATAAAATAAATAAACTAAACTGCACAGTTCTATATTTAGCAATGATTTTGATTAGACAGATTTTATTGTGACCTCAAATCAGATCGAGCTGCTCTCTTTCTTCCTGATTGAAATGTGCCTCGTTGAGTATGAGATGGTTAAGTTTCCACCTTCTCTGTTGGCTGCTGCCGCAATATTTACAGCTAAATGTACCCTCGGTGGCTATAAGCAGTGGTGTAAAACCTGTGAGTGGTACACCAGTTACTCGGAGGAGGCACTTTTGTAAGTGGTTATTTTGTTGTTATATCTTACAAGTTTATGAATCAATGCAATTAACTACTTGCATCTTTTTCTGAATGGTATGGTAATCTTGTTCGTGTGTAGGGAATGCTCAAGGATGATGGTTGATTTCCATCAGAAATCTGGCACAGGAAAGCTCACTGGTGTTCACCGGAAGTATAATACTTCGAAGTATGGTTTTGCTGCAAAAACTGATCCTGCTAACTTTCTATTGGGAACCAGATGAGCAGGGCAAAGAAACAGATGATGATGCATCAAACACAAGACTAACTTTTACTGGGCACTTGGGGGTTGGTTGGGGTGCAAATTGAGCAACATAAGTTGCCCCTGGGTTCTTGAAAACATTTTAGTTTGGTCAGTCTTTTATTCTATGTTTAGTTTGAACATAGAGGGATTTCCACCTTTTTTTTTTTTTTTCTTTTGTAGAGGAAAATAATTTTAGTTCTTTTTGAAACTTGTTTTAGATATTTGTCCTCTTATGAATGATAAAGTCAATGTTCATTGGTTTGTTTTGTTATATTCAAATTGAGTTGAATTTGTCCGATTTGTCCAATTGTGGTGGCCAGACACACCACAAGTTCATCCATTTTCCTCAGATGACTCAAAAGCACTCAAATCATTTTATAATCTATTGAGGTGTTTTCATGGAGCTGATGATAGCATGCATTACTCTAGATTCTGGACCAAAGCATTCCTCTCTTTACCTACGACACTCAATAATAGGATAGGATTAAGTCAAATTAAAGGCCTAAACTCACGGGGCCCATAAAGCCCTAAAAATGATTAGGGAGCCTCAAATAGAAAGAGGAATGCCACGTATCCATCTTTTTTGTCCATCTTGGTCATATTTGATTTTTTTTTTCTTTTTCTTTTTTTCTTCTTTTTTTAACAAATCAAAAAAAGAGGTCCATCATTTTTGCAAAATTTTTTTTTTTTTTTTTTTTAAAAAAAGGCCAAATATAAACCAAGATGGACAAAAAAGATGAACATCAAGCATTTTTCCAAATAAAAAGACCTCTTTCTATCAAAGTTGAGGTATGTCTTATTTCTCATAAGAATTCTCTGTCCATTTTCTCTCATTGAGGCAAAAATACTTAACCTTTGGAGGATCCCCCGTTGGCCTAAGGCTGGTGCCACTCCAATGGTTCTTTTTTTGTTTTGTATGAAAGACGTAGACATATCTGGACGTGAAAACTTTTGTATTATCATAAGGACACAAATTTTACTCATACTCGGAATTGAGGAAATTTTGCCTCAAACCCCTTAAAAAAAAAATGACAAAAATTATAAAAAAAATAAAAAAATATATTTCAACCCACTTATGAAAATACAAGAAAAAACAAAGCAAATTTTTTTTAAAAAAAAATTCATATATACAATGAATTTCAACCCACTTATAACAAAGCAAAAAAATTATTTTTTGTTTTCGTAACATTGTTATATATATGATTTTTAAATTTTTTTTTTTTTTTGCTTTGTTTTTTCTTATATTTTTATAAGTGGGTTGAAATATTTTTTTTTTTTTAATTATTATTTTCTATAATTTTTGTCATTTTTTTTTAAAGTGTTGGAGCAAATTTTCTTCAACCCCGAATTAAAACAAATTTGTGTCCTTATCATAAACAAAATCACATGGCTGTAGGTAGCTTTAAATCAATCAAAGGTCCATAAAACACAAAATGTCCCCACAAGGCCACAAGTAAGAGAATTGCACCAAAAAACAAAAGCCAATTAGTTGCTGCAAAAATTATACAAAATATTAAAAAATTTCCGTTGCCGGGACTTGAACCCGGGTCTCTCGGGTGAGAGCCGAGTATCCTGACCAACTAGACTACAACGGATTGTTGTTAACACCACAATATCTAATTTATTTGTTATAACTTTTCAGATGAAACTGATACAAAGGGATAAACAGTTCTTATTTCAAATAATTTTACGTAAAGATTGAGAATGGAGTGATCTGATCACTAAACAAGGATCAAAATATCCTCATTTCCCGTTTCCCAAATTGAATAATAATTTTTTAAAAAATACAAAAAAAGAAATCTCCTATCATTCACATCTTACTTTCTTTATATGTTATTTAAATCACGTAACTACTATATTTTCATTTCTAAAATTGCATACCTTAAAAAGTGATCTATCAAGTCTTGGAAGATTTTTCTTTATTTTTGCTGCTTTTGTTTAATTTTTTATTTTTGTAAAGTACGAGAAAATTCTTTTAAATGTTTGAAAACGGGATACAAGCAAAGAGCCGTCTTGTGAAAGAGATTGTCTAGGCTTTACCTACTTAAATAATTGTTCGAGCAACTCAAGCCTTACCTGCTCGGGCTATCTAGGCAACTACTTGAGCAGGTGAAATCCAAAGGGTTTCAAGGAAGGCTGGGGCCACTAACCAAAAAAGAAAAAAAATGCTCAAAATTTGTTAGAAAGGCCTTCTTTAAAAAAAATTCAATCCAGGCAGCCATTGCAAAATTAAATTCTTGATTCAATTTTAAAGATTCAACAGTCTAGGGCTAACAATTTTTAATACAACCTACAAATTTAATAAGAACTCAATACAAAATTAGTGTGTTAAGATTGAAGAGTCTGACTCGTTTAATTAAATGGGTTGAGTTATAGTTGACCTATAAGACATGTTACTTCTTCATTTCTCATCTATCTTTTTTCAAACTAATTATTAGAATTTGTAGGACTCATACAGCTCCGATGGTTTTTTTTTTTTTAAAAAAAAAAAAAAATAGATAGAGATGAAAAAATAACATTTCTCTTGACCTATATAGTTTTATACATATACCTTGACACGATTCGAGCTCGACACGCAACATTTAAAGGTGATAATTTATTGTCAACTTAAAAATTCAATACTAACACAACACAAAATTGACGAGTTAAGGTTGATGGGTTTGTCATATTTAATTAAATGAGTCGAGTTAAGATTGAACTATATGATTTTATATTTATATCTTGACACAATTTAAATCCAAAAGATTTAGCGTAGGTGTTGTAAAAAAAAAAAATACATATCTCCGTGTAATTTTTTCAATAATCTATCTTCAATCTTTCTCTTTTTTGTTAAAAAACTTAAAATTAAATATGAACTATTAAAAAAAAATTAAAATCCAAACTCAACATAGCAACACAAATTATCGCTACTAAACGAGGCTGCCGCATGGGATCGCCATTCAAATGTTTGATCACAAAATAGTAAAACAGTTACACCACTTTCTGTGCAACAGTGCAAGGAACACGAAGGTGGCTATTGAATAAGATTATAGCTAATGACATATTAATATTAATTATTATCCATTGGACGCACGGAAAAATCCCAAGAATGACTGACGTTGTCGTCCAAAAATCTCAACTCACACGTCACACCGCAATTCATGCCCAGCTGCCACGCACTATCTTCCACGTTTCACTTTCCATCTGTCAGATCCTTTCGCAGCCGGAAATCTACGCATCTCAACCCAATGGCCGACTTGCAAAACTACCACGCTTTCTATCAATGGGAGCCTACCTGCCCAAAAACTAAAAAGCAGCCCATATTACCAAATTGCTCTCCAATTTGTGGAAAATATCTGAGTTCGTGCCCGGGTCCAGTCCTTGTTCTGATTCCAAATCCCTGACAAAGATGGCCCCATAAATCTTTAACCAGGTAAAAAAAATACACACCTTTTTTTTTTGTTTGTTTGGTAGGAAAATACATACCTTGAAAAGACTTCCATTTATCAATAGAATTTTTGAGGTGGATTTTGATTTGATCTATACCTGATTTTTTTCTTCTGTTGAAATCAATACCCATGACTTTCTTTTGCCATTCCATGGTGTTTTTGTCCTTATTTGAGGTTTCTCTACAAAGATGTTGTCCTGGTCGTGTACTTGGATAAGAATGTGGTGTAGGATTGAGAGCGAGTTTCTGATTGATACTTGTCGTTTATAGTGGTTTTAGATCTTTTGGTGTCAAGTGGGGAGGCTTCTAGCAGTTTCTGGTTACCCTTAGACAGCGATGATTGAACTGTCATAATCTATTTTACACACCAAGAAACTTTTGTCAGTTTCTTACAATTAGAGATATGGTTGCGCCGTTGTGGTTGAATTTTCGCACAAAACTTCACATTTTTGTGAATTTATGGTAAATTGAATTTGATGGGTGTCTTTGAGATGAGCAGTTGTTTTAGAACCTATGATGTCTGTCTTGTTGCTATAATAAAAACTTGTTTCTTTTTTTCTTCAGATAGACAAGGTGGTATCTCGCTCAGTATGTAAGGTTCCTATAGATATTGTTGATTTTTCTAGGCGTCGAGGGAGAGTGAAAAAAAATTGGGTTCTCGTACAAGGAAAGATGATGGAAATGAAAGAGAAGAAGTTCCTTACAGTGGCACCCTTTGAGTGTGCTTGGCGAAAGGATTTGAAATTTCGGGAAGCCGGGAGGGGTTGTGTGGCTTTTGAGGCTTTTGCTCACAACGATGTCACCCTGGTTTTCCGGGAGAATGTGGGAAGCCAACACTACCATTACAAAAGGGATAATAGTCCTCACTATACAATTATATTGGGTAGTCATAGGAATAAGAGGTTGAAAATTGAGGTAGATGGGAAACCTGTGGTTGATGTGGCGGGTGTTGGGCTTTGTTGTTCTTCGGCTTTTCAAAGCTATTGGATCAGTATCTACGACGGGTTGATAAGTATTGGTAAGGGAAGATACCCTTTTCAGAATCTTGTCTTTCAGTGGCTAGATTCGAATCCGAATTGTAGTGTTCAGTATGTTGGGCTTAGTAGCTGGGATAAACATGTAGGATATAGAAATGTGAATGTGTTGCCTTTAAGGCATAATCATATATCTTTGTGGAAGCATGTGGATTGTGGTGAATTAGAAGTCGAGGAGGATGCGGAAGAAGATTTGAAAAATGAGTCCACAGATTATGAGAAATGGGGTCTTGCAAATTTTCTTGAGAGTTGGGAATTATCTGACATGGTTTTCATTGTTGGCACTGAGGAAAGACCGGTACCTGCTCACAAGGCAATCTTGGAAGCATCTGGTAATTTTCCTTTGAGTTCGTCTGAAGATGTTGTCCAGCTTCGGGATGTAAATTATACAGTTCTCCATGCGCTTCTTCAGTATATCTACACAGGCCGCACCCAGGTACTTTATTTTCCTAGAGTCTCATATACATTTTTTTCTCGAGTCTCAAATACTCATAATAGCTACGGTAGTTGGAACTTTGTTATGGAGCTTCAGATTCTAATGGTGCTCGTGTTTGTGTTTGCCGTAGATTCCAGAGTCACAACTTGGTTCCTTGAGGGCTCTGGGCTTACATTTTGAAGTGGTGCCATTGGTCAAGCAGTGTGAAGAAACCATGGAACGGTTTAGATTGAATAAAATGTTGTTTGAATCGGGTAAGAATGTGGAATTATCATATCCGAGCACTAGGCCCCCTTGTTGGGCAACCTTCCCTTCTGGGCTTCCTGTCAATATCCCAAAGCTCAAACAATTGCACTTAACTGGCAAATTCAGTGACTTGAGCATCTATATTGAGGGCCAAGGTCTTGTTGCCCAGCCTCATAAAATTATTCTCAGTTTGTGGAGTGTCCCATTTGCAAAGGTGAGAAAACTTCATTCTTGTGTGACTCCCTTGCGCCTTATATGGCATATAGTATATTTCTGGACGAAAGTTCTGACATTCCACAAGTGCAATCTTCCCATGGTTAAGCAATTAGCTTCTGAACAGTGACACAAGTATGTTCTGTTTGGTGAACTGGAATTTCTATTCAATTATGCTAAATGGATTAGAACTTGTTAATAGAAATTGATTAAGAATCTAACTGAACCCCATAATAGCCTTTTCTTTGATGGTTGTAAAATATTGAAAAAAAATTGGCTGATTGAGTCTGAGTAGGGTCAAAGAAATCTACAGCAAACAACAAAATTTTTGGTTTCACTGTTTTGTTCGGGGCCCTTGCTTTTAACACTACTGTTATTGTTCACTCTCAGGCTAAGCCTTCCTCCATGATAAGCTCAAATGAACAAAGAGTCAATTTAACCATTTGCTTCTCATTGCCTGTCCAGAATGTCTACATCTTCACATGATTTACATGGGAAAACCACCAGATTTGGCAAGAAGACTTTTGTAAACACAGAAAATAGACAAGTTAAACAGTATCATTTATATATTAAAGGAGGTTAAAATGTGAATACCCTTCAAATTCTATTTCTTGGGGTCTAACAATGCCGCGTACTCTGTTTGTATGTCCGTATCCGGCATGCATGAGGTTGGCATAAACTACTAGAAAGGGAGTGGCATATAGGTTTATCAAAGGAATGATGTTTTTCTTTATGTATGTCTTTTGAAGTATGGTATTTTATTAGTTCTTTTTACTTATATATAAAAAAAAAAAAAAAAAGAGAAAGATATTTTATTAGTTCTTTGCTCCTTGTGGATCTTGTTGGTTTTTATTCTTTTACCACTTCATGTGATTTGCTACTAAAGTAAAAAATCGAACTTGGCAGATGTTCACAAATGGAATGAGTGAAACAATGTCGTCAGAGATTTCTTTGAGGGACGTGTCACGGGAAGCATTAAAGGCTATGCTTGAGTTTATGTATAGTGGTGAACTTGATATGGAAGTCATTATAGATTCCAGTGCCTTGTTACTCCAACTTTTGTTTTTGGCTGATCAATTTGGAGTCACTCTCCTTCATCAGGAATGCTGCAAAACACTTTTAGAATGCCTCTCGGAGGTAGTTTGGCAACCCTTATCTTAGCAAATAATTTAATTTTCCAATTGTAGTCAAGATCATTGTTTTTGTCTGTCATTATCACAGTATGTTGCTTGTCTGACTAGAACTAAAAGACGGAGAAGTGACTTGCGGTTTCGGACTTCTGAAAAAAAAAAAAGAATGAATTATAAAATATTAATACCTCTCATGTACATATTATATGCAGGGATGGAGTTCTCCTAGTGGAACGTCATACAACGAGTTTTTCTATTATGCACAAGTTTAATGGACGAGGAAGCAGACAGTTTTGGCAAAGTAATTGGACTGTTGCTTTTCAAGCTAACTGTTGAACTTTGTTGCAGGACTCAGTAGGTTCAATCCTCCAAGTGGTCTCATTGATCCCATCATGTAAACTTGTCGAAGAAACGTGTGAGTGGAAATTTGCAATGCACTTCGATTACTGTACAACTGCAAGCCTTGACTTCATCTTGCTAGACGAGACAACTTTTAGCAATATAATTCAGGTTGGTTCTTAAGTTGCTTACTGGTTGTGAGGTTGATGGTTAAGTCTAGGATTAAGATAGGCATATACGGGCACACATACTATCTCCAGAAAAGAACAGCATAAGTGGTCAAATAGCTTAGAACTGGAAAGACAAATGCTCCACAACTGGAGTATGGTTACCAACTTGAAGAGTGGGAAGTGGGGTGAGAGGAGTGAGTGGTTTACTTCTCCGTCGTACTTCTCCAACGTGTAAAGAAAATTATGGTTGTTTTGGTAATTTAGTATATTGGAACAAAGATGGTTTGTGACATATGACACTATATTGGGAAGGAGTTGGAGAAGCACTCAGGAATTTGCTGAAGTACCTCGATTTGCAATATAGAAGTATGGACCCATTTATTTCTGGATTTTCAGATACCGTTATTGTTTGGAGTTGAAAGAGGAAAAATTAAAAGTCGATGTCCTTGGCCAAAATTACAAGTCCAAAGCATATAGGATTACTTATAAGTTGTCTTACTCGGATAGTTTTTTTTTTTTTTTCTGATAGTTTGGGCAGCCACACACTTTGAAAAATCAATTGATAATATGTTTTCGGATTTTGCAGCATCCAGATTTGACAGTAACATCTGAAGAAAAAGTTCTCAATGCAATCTTAATGTGGGGCTTGAGAGCAAAGGAATTGTATGGGTGGGAGGTGGTGGATGAGCTAATAATAAATTCGGCCCCTGAACACCTCTTTCGGGAAAGGTTTCCGTCAGTTCATGACTTGTTAGGATTTGTGCGATTTCCGTTACTTCCACTTGCTTTACTTAAGAAGGTATGTAGGCCCTTGATATAGAGTCTTATCAGCCAGTGTACTGAATATAGTAATTCCTTAGTTTGATTTCTCTTACATTTGTAATGATCTTGCAGTTGGAGAAGAGCAGCATTAGTAGGCATATTCATAATTTTGATAATCTTGTAAGTTATTAATTTCTTTTTTACTAATTATACTTTTCGTTGAGCATATGGAATTTTTGTTTCTTATTGATATGTTATTGTCGTAGGTGAAGGAGGCCATCAATTATGTAGAATTTGGATTGGCAAGGCTAGAAAATGATCAAAAGTAAGTATAAAGTATCTTAGTGTTGTATCATGATAATGGTTTCTGATCTCTTGCTTTAGGGGCCTTTCCTAATGGACTAAATTGTCATTTTATCTAAGGTAGAGCGATAATGCGTAATGGGAAATAGTATATTTTGGTTTCGGAGAACAGAGTTTTGCTAATATTCTTTTTATGGACACTTTTAAATAGGAGTTTTCTAACATGATCTTACTTATGTAATGTAAAATTCTATGCATAAGATAGAGCCATAACACATGATACAGAATAGTTTCTTTGGTTGTTGAGGACAATGAGTTGGTAGTTTTCTTTCTGTAGACATTTTTAAAAAGGAGTTAGCTAAAGTGGTCTTGCTTTTGTAGTGCAAGATTTCAACATAGGCGATCTAGTTATAAGGAGCTCCAGTACATCTGTGATGGGGACAGCAATGGAATTCTGTACTTTGCAGGCACATCATATGGGAAACATCAATGGGTAAATCCCGTTCTGTCTAAGGTAAAGTCCTTAATACTTCCTTTCCTTGTCAGCTCTTTTTTAAAAAAAAAAAAAAAAATCTAAATCAAGTTCTTGATAGGCCAACTGATTATTTTTAATACAGCTTCTCATCCCTTATTAACTGAATTTTTCAGAGAATTACTATTATAGTCAGCAGTCCCCCTTCACGATACACTGATCCCAAGGTTTTGGCCTCCAGAACTTATCAGGTATGATGAACCAAACTTTGTAGAAGTTGTTGCACCATTAGCTTCTTTAACTGGAAACTGAAATGTATTTTCCTACATAAAGGGAACATCATTTGCTGGGCCTCGGATGGAAGATGGACATAGGTGTGCATGGTGGGCAATTGACATTGGCCAAGACCATCAGGTTTCATACATACCTTCGGATATAATTTTGTTGTTATGTAATAAAACCTAATGCTGTGTGCTTTACTTCAAGTTTGCACTTACAGGCACCATAGAAGAAGAACTATCATAATCACTCATGGAATAAGCTTTTCATTGCATATAAAATCTTTTCTTCAAATTTGATCAAATCTTCTTATATGATTATATCATGCTCACCAAATAGCTAATAAAACCAGGCACGAATTTCCTGAATATGGTAGTCTGTAAGCTCAATTCAACCTTCTGACATGACACTTGGGAAATTAAGGTCCTGTCTGTGAGTCTCGTGTCCTTAAAAATTAAAATGGTAGGTTGAATCGCAGACTTAGGAAACAAGAGGACCTTTGGAGAGTACAAATCAAAAATACCAAGAAACTGATAAAATCAAAAGAAACAAGGAAACTCTTAAAGGTTTATTTGATATGTTGTGCATTTACACCAAAAGGCCTCTTGCTGAAGAGAGAATAGGAAGTCAGAAGGAATGTTGAGGAAAGACATAAATAGGATATGATCAAAATGGAAACATAGCCTGAGCTGTTCTGTAGTCAGCTCAAATAGTTGGGCGGATTCATACAGTCTAAAGTATTTTCTTGTGTGTGTGTTTGTGAACTCCGTAATTGGTCCATAACATGGTTCATGGTAAGGGCTAAGGATAATGTATATGTGGTGGCAATTATTGACATGACCTAAAACCATCTTAAATAATTGTTGGCATCAAGCTATATCTTTGGAAGCTAAATCGCGGGTCAAATAATGGTTTTTCCCCAGTGCCTTCCTTTCATTAGGTTACTCAAGATATTATGGTTATTCTCTAACTACCTGATGCAAGAGGTATTGGTGCAGCTTATGTGCAATTACTACACGTTGAGACAGGACGGTTCAAGGGCTTACATGAGATCTTGGAATCTCCAGGTAAGGACCATCTTCGGGATTCTAGCAATGTTTTGCTTTTTTTGAATAATGCTAGACCTCCGACCCTTTTACAACATGGCTCCAATCACACGCTACGTTAATAGGTGTCAGCAAGCAAGCTGTAAAAGAGTTGTAGGTCTAGCGTTACTCTTTCTTTGTTTCGGTCTCTCTAAAAATGGTTTATTGGGAGAAATATTGACTGGAATATCTCTCTCTTATGCATCTTCAGGGCTCTTTGGATGGGAAGACTTGGACAAACTTGAGAATACATGAGAATGACCAAACAGTGTGTAAACCTGGTCAGTTTGCATCGTGGCCTATAGTTGGACCTAACGCTCTCCTACCTTTTAGATTCGTCAGGGTTATACTGACCAGCCCGACCACCGATGCCTCTAACCCCTGGAACTTCAGCATTTGCTTCTTAGAACTCTATGGTTACTTCCACTAGCTTGACTTGCAAGTAGTTGCCTCTGGCTTGTATCTTATCGTCTGTAGCCTTCTTTTCTTATTGTATTGCCCCATCATGTACATTTGCTTGGTTATGCGAATAAAGCAAGACTGAACTCGAGGTTTTCTTTTTACATCGTGTATGTGACCAAACAAAAAGACAAATATCTACCAATACATAACCAAATTTTCTTCTGATAATTTTCGTAAATCTTGTGTAAAAACCAGTGCATTGAAAGTGTTCAGAAGATGGCAGTCAAAGGGCAACAGTTTCAAAACATGCTGCTTAAAAACATAGTGATTTTAGAATGAAAATACGATTTTTTTTTTTTTTAAATGCAATTAAGCGTTTGGTAAAATTGTAATTTGATTTTTAAAATTATGCATTTTATAAAAATACAGTCCTTACTTGCAATTTGAAAATGTGATCTTTTTTCTATATATTTTTAAGCCGTCATTTTTTTCAAACGAGACATTTTTATTTTTATACAAAAACAAAAAAAAAAACAAAAACAGAAAATTTTAAAACTCAAAATGTAATAGAACAAAAATAAATTTTAATTTTGATAATAATTCAACTACAGCTCCGCAATAGGTTATGAAAGCTACTAGCAAAGTTGGTTGTAACAGCCCATAATGGACGGTGTGGGTATCAATAAGAGAAATCCTTCTTAACTTAACTTCTGTTAACTTCTGTCGAGCTTATGAAGGATCTTCATAGGTATACATACAGTAATAGAGGAGATATCATTTTGGGCTGTGAGGCATAGAACCACCGAGATTAAATATTTTTGAAGTTCAGATCCAAAATTTTTGATGAACCAAGGACTATAAAAGAGAGCTAAAAGAGTTGTGATTGAGGAGATCTACTACAAGAGACATAAAGGAGCAGTGGTGTGTGTAACCCACACATGCCACAATGGCACATGGAGGGTGGAGGTCGGTGGATGGTTGAGCTGTGGCTGGTGAAGGAGGAGGTGCATGTGGGTGGTGGAGGTTATTACTTCTTTTTTTTTTTCCTTACTCTTTAGTTTTCTAGCCTTTTGTTTGGGTATGAGGTTAGAAGGAAAAAAAAAATGGAGATAGGGAGGAGTACATGGGAAGAAGATCATAAGCTTTTCCCTCCTACTGAGATTGGGGGGGGGGGTGGGGGTTTGGGTTTCACCGAGAGAGCGTTTGTTTTTGAGAGAGCCTACAATTGTGTTGAAAAATGCACTTTTAATTGTGTTGGAAAAAATTCGTTCAACCCAATTGGAAGAAATCTGTGTCCAAAGAAAGGACAATTGCTATGAATCATTGTGTACGCTAGAAGTTGCTAAATAACGTGTACCACAAAACCCTAAGCAAGCCAAATGAGTCGTCCAGCAAAAAGAATGTAGCTCTCACGATAAAGTTTGCTGCATGCTCAGTGCGACCGCCTTTACCCACAAGTTTTTATCTCAGTTTCTTCTTAAATTTTTATAGATAAGAAAGATAAACAGATAGACAAGGATCACAAACATAAAAGACAACTCACTTACATCAATAGTACATAATATAAGGTAATTTGCAATAGCATACATCTAAAAAAAGTTAGATCCGTCCATCAAGATCCAGAAAATATGGTCTCCACCTTTTTTCTACCCAAACAAAAACTCATTCTTTTACATAAATTTTGAGGATGTCAAGTGCAGTAGGATCTAAGATTCCACGGGCTACCAACAGAAGACAAGCAGGATCTAAGAAACCACTCAAGAGGTTGATTACCTCCGAACAGGTGGTACAACACCCCTACCGGGTGGTGCTCCACGGCCAGCAGCCTGAGCCTGTAGAATAGAAAATAATATGTGAAGTCAGGACTCTTTCGAATCCATTAAAAAAGAGAAAGAAACAGGTTATTTATACCAACAACAATGATATCAATGTATTTTGCTGTCTAAGCCAGACACACGCTCAAATTCCAAAAAGAAGAAACAACATTCATGGAGCAATCTGCAATTAAGAGGGGTTTCCCCTTTTTCTTAGACATGGAAATTCATGCAGTTAGAGGGCACCAACCTATTTGTTTCATTTGAGTTCATAAATACAAATCTCAAATCAGTGTTTAAAACCATACCCTCGTTTTTAAGATGTTATTGGCCAGAGAGAATACTAGTATACTACCGTAAACAAACCAAATACAGAAAAGTATTACCTTGGCCCGCATTGCAACCGCTCTACCCCTGCCAACTCCAAGCGCTGCACCCTTTCCCTTTAAGAGGTTCAAGCATAGGTCAGAAAAAGTAAAGCAAAGCACAAGATACTAATCACTTCAAAACGGTAAGGTACCTTGATTCTTGCATCCAGGCGCTTGAACATTGGAGCATTCTTCAGCATGTCTGGTATGACCAGAAACCTGTTAAAATTTCACGTAATTTTCAAAGAATTGCAGTCAGTTTGCATGTAGCCAACAAAAGTGGCTCAAGGAACATATAATTTAGATATTCTTATCAAACAACATATGATTTAGATACCTCACTTTGCTGCCTCGAATAAAGACATGCTCAAGTTGTGAGACCTTCCCATCCTGTGGATGTCAACAATAATGAGCAACTATCGCAAAAAGAAGAATAAGAATGGAAACAGCAGAAACAATTACCTAAATAACTATTCAAACTATACGCAATGAGTGACTCAATTTGAACCAGAAACTGAACATATGGTTTTTTCACAAAATCTTTTTAAAAAAAAAAACACCATCGAACTAGGAACATCAGCCTTATAATACTTCTAAAAGACAAAGAAACATTTGGTATGAGTTTACTTCTATGTCAATACTGGTGGCACTGATAAGGATCACCTGACAAGCATACTAGCAAGTGTCAGACTTGGTGACCCCAGTTTTTTCCACATTTGCAAAACATCTTAATTAATAGGCTACAATTCCAACTTTCTTGTCCAACTCCATCTAACTTTGCATATGTGGACAAAAATGGGCTCCACAAATGCAAAAACAAACTCTTAAAAAATAAAAATAAAAAAAACTACATATGTAAAGTTGGATGGAGTTGGACAAAAAAGTTGGACATGTAGCATTACTCTAATTATATATATATATAGTTTGTGATCTCCCCTGCCTGCTTGTGTGCAAACACCACTACCTTTTTAAATTGACCACACTTTGTTATCCAGCGATAATTAAGCATATTACAAGATAAAGAGATTAATCTAAAGGAAGTATAACAGTAACTTATGATGTCAAATTTCACAATCAACATTAAATGCATATATTTTCCAAAGGACACCATCCATGCATATAAAGGAAGCTCTAGTCTTCTTGATCCTTCAAATTCATGACCCGTGAAAGTAAAGAGTAGGACCTAATAGAACTATGATGGCTAATGAAATGAATTAGCCGAAAAAAATGCATTCAACATTATTGGTATGATTTATGAAACACAACCCCAGGAACTATGAGAAATAATAATTAAAAAAAAAAAACAGCAAAAAGGATCGAAGAAAATAAGAAAGAGGCTGAAGGTCTCTCTTGAAATAACTTAGTTCTTGATGCTAGTTCAAACATTTTATTATCTCCTTTTCAATACAATAATACAACGCTTAATGTGCAAATTAGGCTGGCTTTTAACAGACATTAAATTAGAAATAGCACATTTCTTTCTGGACTAAAAGAGCCCAACATAGCTGATTCCCTTCCGGGATAGCACGAGCTTCCCAGCCGTTTTCTTATTCCATATAAAAACTATACCAAACAGGACATAGAATCTTTTCACCAATCCAAATCTAAAATCACCCAATCATTCAGAGCCTAAAAGGCCTAATCTTCTCAGTGAGTATACTTTTCTATTACACATTTTATCGGAAAAAAATTCCCGAGCTACCAAACAGCACTAGGGTTTAACAATGCGTCCTTTGGGGTGTTCAAGAATTAATCGAACATTGATTCATAAAAAATAAAAATAAAAAAGAATTAATCGAACAATGAAACTAATCGGAATCGGAAAATCATTTAGAGAAACGAAATCTAGGGTTTTAGGTACCTTAGCGGTGTAGGTGATGTTCTCGAGTTGGCAGTTCCAGTTGTCCTCGCACTCGATCATGCTACCTCTGTAGAGCTCTCCGCTCTTGAGCTCGACCGTGACCACGTGCCCCGAGGCCTCGTGTAGTAGCTTCACCGGAATTCCCAAGCTCCGGCTCATGTTGTCTCTCTGTCTCTCGCTCGCTCGCTCGCTAGCTAGGTTGTTCTGTGCAAAACCCTAATAAACCCCCAAGCTCTCGCCCACTGTGGAACTCTAATTGATTTTATAGCGCTATTGCCCCGGGACAGTGATCGGGGGTATTTTTATCATTTTGGAAAATATATGGTGGCAATTTTGGAATGTCAAAAAGTTTGATTCTAGTTGTTGAGGCGGTGTTGTGTTATTAGGACGAAGATAAGGCCTCATCAAAATTTTTCCTAACAATTAAAGGGTGGAAAAAGTTGCCTCAATAAGTCGGGATAATCGTAGAACAGTTTTCGATTGGTTGACGACTTATCTAATAAGGCGGCCATGGTTTTTAAGGTCGACTCAATATATCTCCGTAGGTCTACAATATTTAGTATTTACATCGAATTGGTAATTATTTATTAAAGCAATGCTTATATATGATATTGCATATGATACACAAAATATGAGCTTAAAATGTCTAACATCAAATATTTACAAAAATTATATGTCCAATTTGTTTAATTAGGTTTTATACTTACTGGACACATATCAAATCTAAATTTCAAAGTTGTCACACACTTCCCATACATATGCTCCAATAAAATACATAAATTTTGATATTTGAAATGAATTGTACACGTCAAGTACACCTTAAACATGACCGAGAGACTATACACTTATTTTAGAGCAGAATGTTTGTTTACATATAAATATTATGTACTATATTTTTATTTTATTTTGTTGATATGGTACTGTCAATTAGCTTTTAAATTTGCCTTCATTAGAAAAAAAAAAAATCATAAATTATATTAATAAAATGAGATAAAAGTGTAATATATTATATTAAAGTAATGATACAAGTCACCCTTCATATCTATCTTATGTCTACTAAAAGTGATATGACTTTTAAAATCACCATTAAATCAAAAGGCAATAATAATCAATCATAAATTTAATAGTAATTTTAAAAGTCACATCATTTTTAGTTGACACAAAATAAACATGAAATGTGATATATATAATTACCCATTATATTAATAATGTTTAATGTTGTTGGCATGTCATGTTGTAGCTTTTAAGATATTTTAATACCATCATATTCATATTATTATATGTTTATATCCTAAAAAAACAAAGTTTTCTCCAAATTGAATTGAAATATTTTCTTTTAATTTTAGTTTATTGAATTAACATATGTTTAAAATGCTAATAATTCTTATATACAATTTTTAAAATGTATGTGAAAATTAAAAATATATGTAAAAATTACATATATTTTATATACATGTAAATTTAGCATTTTTAAGTACTAAAATTACTTATTAAGCTCTTTAACGCAATCCCCGCCTACACTTAGCCGCCTTTTCAGTATGTTTTGTTCCCCTTGCCAACATGGCTCGAGTCACAATCAGCACTAGTTTGGAAAATGAAAGCAAAATAGTACCACTTTTAGAAGAGAAGTATATCTTTTGCAAGTTGCATTATTCTAAGGAAAAAAAAGGTACTGTTTAAGGATATTTTCGTGGCATAATAATAGGAAAAATGTTAAGAGTTCATACTCTCGATTATCTTTTTGGACCATCTATGCCTAAGTAAATTTTTATTTTTATTATTATTTTTTCTATTTGGCTCATTCCCTTCACCCCCTTCTAAAACACTTAAACACAGTTCTATTTTGAGCCGAATTAAAAAAAAAAAAAATCACTTCAACATAGTTGAGGGAATGAGCCTTAACATTTTTCTAATAATAGTAATGTTGATCGAATACTGGGCGTATGGTGTGGCGATTTTTCTGCAGAATCGACAGCGTGATCGGTCCATAGCCGACAGATTACCAACTACTTGGTGTGGCGACTTTTCTGCAGGATTGGCAGTGTGATCGGTTCATATCCGACAGATTAACAACTAGTTTTTGTACACGTGGCGGTATGTAATAAGAAGCGGCTTTTTCCCCAATCTTCATCATCAGGGCCATTGCGCTGTCGCGTGGAGCATATCCTTTGCTTATTGGATCTCCTTTCGCTGTCGTACGGCAAGAAAAGAAAAGAGAAGAAAAGGATATCGATCCGTGAATAACACGTGTGATTGTGGGGCCAAGAGGCCAACGGCCCAGATGTTTCTGATAGAGACTACTCGCTGTGATTGACGGTCTTTAAAGACTGAGTTTTTGCAAGCAGACCGAGAGTGTGATGGAGAGCTAGCAAGAGTCTGAGAGAGTTGGGGAAGATGATGGGTTCTCTGGGCTTTCTTCCCACGTCTGTTCTTGGTCTTGGGTCTTTACCACCTTATTCTTCAAGCAAGGTTTGAATTTGCTCGTATTGTTTAAGTTCTTGTCCATTAAAACATGGTTCTTGTTGCTTTGGGAGTTGCAAATGAGTGACTAAGAATTCTGCGAGTTGGTGGTATATACTCGTGCATTGATGCCTATGTGGTTCATACTAGAAATCATGCTATTGTTTCTAGTAAATGCCTGTCTGATTTTGATTGATCAGTTTGACTAACAGTGCCCTTTCTTATATTTGATGTAATTGGTTGCCTCTTGTTTATGTATTTGATCGTGGGTTTAATTCAAATAATGGATTCTTTCTGTTATGTTATTTGTTGATGTAAATTGAATTGAAGTAGTAATGTACTATTTCTGTTAGGGTGTGTTTAATTGTGCAATTTTATTTTGGGATTAAAGAACTCTTAAAATACTGCTTAGATAAACCTTGATACAATCCAATGCATGGGGACCTAAAGAAGGAACACTATGGGATCGACGTTGCTCAAAGTTGTGCAAAATTATAATATATGAGACTTATTTCTTAGAAAACAAAAATAAACAATTATCAGCAGTGAAAAGATTTTGAGTTTCAACCTTGGACATGAGCATGGCAGGACATATTTAAGAGTCATTTATATCAGTTGAATGTACTAGAATCATCCTATTGTCATGGTTTTGGGCATTGAGCCCATGCAAGAATTTGCTTTCCTCTCTCCTCATTACAACGAGCATATAACTGAATTTGTGAGATTAAAGAAGTGCATAGAAACTGACAAATCATCCCTTATACATAGCAAGGAACTTGTTATCTCTTACTATAATACCTAACTCTAGGTGTGGGTATGTAGAACAAGTGGTTGCTTATCATAAAACCTTATGAATACTACAAAATTGTGAGTCTATTATACTTCCATTTCAGTATTGCAGTTTTCTTGCCTGGTATTTTACATTATGCAGTGCACTCACCTTTATGTCTTTCTATATACTCAAAAGGAGGTTCACTTATTTTGATTGTTTTGACAGACATCAAGAAATAACCGACACCTTGCCAAGCAACAACAAATTGGAGTGGCCTGTGGGTCTCAAAAATTGCTTGAGCACCCAACCTTCCTTTTTCCATCAAGAATTTCAATATACAGGAGGGTACGTTCAACGTTTCTAACATGGATTTTTGTGCATCAGGCCTAGCATTTCTCTTATTTCAAAGAAGTTTGATACTTGTGTATGGTCCTTGCCATTTTTTCATTACACATGAAGGCTAAGATATTCTTCTTGTGAAACTATTATTTGTGAGATTATTGCACGTATATAAGCTGTGATCTGGTGCATTTTCTTCCGTAGGTGCAGCACAGTTCCACGATCTCAGCTCTTGTAACAGATGATAGTGCAACAATGACATCCCCTGAGGAAGACACAAACGATATTGGTATCCTGGGGCTTGATCCAGGCTTGGAACCATATAGAGATCACTTCGCATGTAGAGTAAGGAGATACATTGATCAGAAAGCCCTTCTTGAGAAACATGAAGGAGGTCTCGAGGAATTTGCACTAGGTGATTAGCTTTATTCGATATGAAATTTGCTCCCTTTTCGCTTGCTCTTTACTTTCTACATGGAAAGCTGTCGATGAGCACTCAAAATTTTCTAACGTACAAAATTGCTGGGTTTTTGCACATAGGACACAGAGCATATTAGTTGATACTTCACTTACAAGTGCGTATAATAAATGTATACACTAACGTGGTTTGATTCATATACTTCTGCATACACTTAAAAGCATCACATCGAGTGCATCAGTTCTTTTTCTTTCTTTATTGTTATTATTTTTTCAAATTGATTATCCATTGGCCTCTTGAGTCTCTCCATGTCTTTCCTATGTTCAATAACTTGGACAATTTTATGATATGCTTAGTAGTGTCCTCTTCGATGTAAAACCCTCTATTTGGTTCCTCCATTTTGTAGGTTATTTGAAATTTGGATTTAACAGAGAAGAAGGTGGCATTGTGTACCGTGAATGGGCGCCTGCTGCTCAGTGAGTTTTTAAGGCTTTGAAATACGAAAATATTATCTTTGCTAGCTATGTACGTGATTAATTGTTTATAGAAATGACAGAAGTTTCGAGGATCGCGATAGGATGTTGGAGGAGCTTGAGTCATTTTGCTTTTATACTCTTTATATTTAGACAGCTGCATTTGTAGCTCCCTTGGTGCTTAGTTTTCATGATTTTATTTATTTATATATATATATTTTTTCTAGATAGG
Organism: Betula pendula; assembly: GCA_900184695.1. Lineage (NCBI taxonomy): Eukaryota > Viridiplantae > Streptophyta > Magnoliopsida > Fagales > Betulaceae > Betula > Betula pendula. Next base: position 886,230 of record FXXK01000135.1, on the reverse strand, counting down.
TGTTTTTCTTGTATACTTCTTGTGTACCTGGATTGTACTTTTTGCTTTTAATGATATTTCAATTACTTATAAAATAAAATAAAATAAAATAAAATAAAAATTGTTTATAGAAGTTATATTTTCTATAATGTAGAGAAGCACAACTTATTGGGGACTTCAACGGATGGAATGGTGCTAACCACACAATGGAAAAGAATCAATTTGGTGTCTGGAGTATCAGAGTTCCTGATTCTGGTGGAAATCCAACCATTCCTCACAATTCAAGAGTCAAGTTCCGATACAAGCATGCTAATGGAGTTTGGGTTGATCGCATCCCTGCTTGGATTAAATATGCCACTGTCGACCCTACAAGATTTGGAGCACCATATGATGGTGTACACTGGGACCCACCTCCTTCAGAAAGGTGCCAACCACTCATATTTTACTTAAACCCAATTTGGATCAAGTGAATATCTTTGATAGAGAAACAGGATAAAAGATATCCAAATGGCCGATGCCCTAGGGCTGACCATCATGATTGATCATTTCTCTGTTTCTCATTTGTTCACATATTATTTGATGGCTCAGTTGGAAAAAAACTCTTCAAAAGATTTCAAAGACCTTTCTATTGTTGCTTGGCCTAGTTTCTCTGAAATAAGGGAGCTATTGTACTTTGATGTCTTAAATTTTAACCATATGGGAATAAGAATGTCGACCTTTTCTTCCATTTATCATGCAGGTATCAGTTTAAGTATCCCCGTCCTCCAAAACCCAAGGCCCCACGAGTATATGAAGCTCATGTTGGAATGAGTAGCTCAGAACCCCGCATTAGTTCATACAGAGAATTTGCTGATGAAGTTTTGCCTCGTATTCGAGCAAATAACTATAACACAGTCCAGTTGATGGCTGTGATGGAGCATTCCTATTACGCATCATTCGGGTATCATGTTACAAACTTCTTTGCTGTAAGCAGTAGATCCGGGACCCCAGAGGACTTGAAATATTTAATTGATAAGGCCCATAGCTTAGGGCTACGGGTTTTGATGGATATTGTTCACAGCCATGCAAGCAAAAATGTGACTGATGGCCTCAATGGCTTTGATGTTGGCCAAAGCTCACAAGAGTCCTACTTCCACAATGGGGATCGTGGTTACCATAAGTTATGGGATAGCAGACTCTTTAACTATGCTAATTGGGAAGTTCTCCGCTTCCTTTTATCCAACTTAAGTTGGTGGCTTGAAGAGTTTAAATTTGATGGCTTTCGATTCGATGGGGTAACTTCGATGTTGTATCATCACCATGGAATAAACATGGCATTTACGGGGAATTATAACGACTATTTTAGTGAGGCAACAGATATCGATGCTGTTGTTTATCTGATGCTGGCAAATTCTTTGATTCATAACATCTTGCCTGATGCAACTGTCATTGCTGAAGATGTTTCTGGTATTCCTGGACTTGGTCGGCCTGTCTCTGAGGGGGCAATTGGTTTCGATTACCGCCTGGCAATGGGCATTCCTGACAAGTGGATTGATTACTTGAAGAACAAAACAGATGAAGATTGGTCGATGAAGGAAATTTCCGGGACGTTGACGAATAGGAGGTACACTGAGAAGTGTATATCTTATGCTGAAAGCCATGATCAGGTATGCAATTTTTCTATTCATGTTGTGTTGTTATTTTTTAATTACTATTCTCTGGGCCCCAACCTTGTTCCAAAAGGAAATGTCTTAAGATTTAGTTACAACTGAATTTCCAAGAAGGAAAACAAGAGGAAAGAAAGGAGACAGCAGACGTTTTGAATTTTTTTGGTCTTTCATTTCATCATTTTGAAAAGAAAGGAGACAGCAGACATTTAGTGTTTATGTTTTGGTCTTTCATTTCATCATTTTGAATTTTTTCCTTTTCCTCAGATATACTTTTCAATACTGTTGGTGCAGGCCATTGTAGGTGACAAGACAATTGCTTTTCTCCTAATGGATACAGAAATGTATTCTGGCATGTCTAGCTTAACAGCTGCATCTCCTACTGTTGAGCGAGGGCTTGCACTTCACAAGGTTTGTTCCTTACCAGTTTGTGGACATTGCTTTCTATTATTGTGGTATCTTTGATTGCTCAACTGGTAGATAGCCTCCACCACAACTATGAATTCCCTATTTCTTTCTTTCTTTCCTTTTATAAATGGTTTTCTGGCTATATACTCAACTATGAAGTCTTACTACTCATTTCAGCCCCTTCTGGATGACCAAATAGTAAAAATATCTGCGTTTCATGCAATGATTGTGGCACTGATTTAAATAGTGGATCCAGAGAAAAGCTAATTTCAGAGATAGTGTCTTTCGATGGATATTAATTTTTCTTTGTTCTCTCTGTTATTTTTATCTTTTGCAGATGATACATTTTATAACTATGGCATTAGGAGGTGACGGATACCTCAACTTCATGGGGAACGAGGTAAGCATACTGGCCTCTGCTCCTGACTTCTGCATGGGATCAATGTGCAGCGAGTCCTAGATATTTTCTTAGATAGTATTGTATTGGAGCTTAGATTGGATGGTCCTCAAAGATTTCAAAAATTAAAAAAGAAAGAAGATTTTGGCTCATTCCATGTTGATTAATTTGTTGCTTAAATATCATCAACAGAAAAAATGAGATAGCGAGTGAAGGAGATCCTTTTAAGTTGTCCATGTGTATTACGCAGTTTTGTTATACTTTTTAACTTATTTGTCATAATGTTTGTATAGTTTGGCCATCCTGAGTGGATTGACTTCCCTAGAGATGGAAATGGGTGGAGCTATGAAAAATGCAGACGCCAATGGAACCTGGTGGATACAGAGCACTTGAGATACAAGGTTTGGGATCACATCTTTATTGGTTGAGTCCCTTCACTTGACCCTACCATTCAACATGTCTTGGGTAAGAGTATGGCTTCCAGACACATTCCTACATGGTTGGTGAAAAATCAGAGGAAGACATGTGAAGTAAACAATTGAACACATTCCCACACCTGGCGCCAATACCCAAGTCGACGTAATACAATGTTACAAATATTGTCCGACCAACCTCCACTCCGCACATTCCCCTTGTGTTTAAATGGACCACTCGCGTAAAAGCTTCCATTTTATGGTCACATCTTTAACACTTGTTAGGTCATAAGTTGAAGTAAATATGGCGTTTCTGATATAATACATGTTAAGGCAGTCCAAGATTAGGGCTGTCAATGGGTTGGGTAGGGATCAAAGCTTGATCAATATCTGACCCAATTAAGGTCCAATTCTCGTATTCAATTTGAATTCAAATCCAATTTTTAGAATTCAATTAAAGTTGGATCTAATTCAAAGTTCAAATAGGTCATCTTGATTAAAATCTGTCACTTTAAGAGTTATGAATGATGAGATTTTTATATTTATATAATCATATAGAAGTTATTTAGGATATTTATAAGAAGTAAAATTCAAGTATTTTATATAATGGTACAATATCAGATTCGAATCAAATTTGGGTGTTGAGATTTGTATCATATTGTAACTCCAATTCTTCTCAAACTCATACCAAATTCGATCTATTAATAGTCTTAACCTAGGTTGTGTTTTAAATGACCTGATTAAGAACATATTAGACCTCAAGAATCTGTACATCTTCATGTTACCTTATGACACAGGACCGTGGTGGGGCATACGTAATGGTGGACATTGCACCTCTGTCTCTATAGAGTGCAATAGTGCACAAGGCACCTGTGTACTATATTTATTTTTTGGTTCTTATCTAACTATTGCTGTTTATAGTTGTGCAAATTTTCTGTTTTGGTTTCAGTTGATAGAGTTTAATGTCATCTTTTTCTGTCCTTGAAACTTGTGCAGTTCATGAATGCGTTTGACATAGCTATGAATTTACTTGACGATAAATTTTCATTCCTAGCTTCAACGAAACAGATTGTGAGCAGCACAAATGAAGAAGACAAGGTACAGATGCCACTGGATGATCAATATTTCTTTTGTTTTCAAGGGTGGTCATTAGAGCTGATGTCTCTTGATCACGTTTTGTTGAACCAAAAAAGGGGAGCAGTTTATGGGCTTTTTATATTGATTTAAAAGAGTGCTAAACAGTTAATCTTATCTTTTCGATTTACTCGGGCGATGATAACTGCTTGAGTGGGAATAAACAAGAATGCTTTCAAATTGCTTGAAGTTGATTTTTTAGCCCTGATCATTTCAGTTAAACATGCTTCACTATTAAACAAATGCATGATTGTTTCATGTTACAGGTTATTGTCTTTGAGCGTGGAGATCTGGTTTTCGTGTTTAATTTTCATCCGGGGAATACATATGATGGGTATGTCGTTTTTAATTATGCCAAGGTATCTGTGTTGTCTGCACATGGAATGTTGGCAACATGACATAATTTGCAAGATTTTATACTATTTTTATTTTTTACTTTTGTCCTGAACCCAAAGGTTCTTTGGGTGACTTTATTTGATCTTGAACAAACAGGTATAAAGTTGGGTGTGACTTGCCTGGGAAGTATAGAGTTGCACTAGATAGCGATGCTTCGGAATTTGGTGGACATGGAAGAGTAAGGAAAACCTCATAGAATAATCATGCATGCCTTTGGTGGCAAAGATTTCTTTGACATAGTATGCCCGTTTTCATCAGTTGCTGTTGATCTCTTAATGACATGATGATTCCTTTGGCAGGTGGGCCATAATGTTGATCACTTCACATCCCCTGAAGGGATCCCAGGAGTTCCTGAAACGAATTTTAATAATCGCCCCAATTCCTTTAAAATACTCTCACCGCCTCGCACGTGTGTGGTATGGGCAACTCTTTTGGCCATTGCTACTTTTGATATTTGCGGTTATCATACATTTCTTCTTGCCACAGAAAAGAGAAAATTATATGGTGATTGCAAAATCAAGATGTTGTCACATCTCTCAATACTTGAGTTGATAATTGGTGTTGAAAATTAATTTGAGCCATCAAGTTAATAGATCTGTAGCCCTGTATGACTGGCATTTTGGAAATGAAATCTCCAGCCTGTGGTTAAATTTGTTGTTCCCTGATTGGAATTATATGGAAATCACTAAAAGTCTTTTGTTACTTTTCAAAGGTTTATTATAGAGTGGAAGAAAGTGAAGAAGAAGAAGACAACAATAGTGCTTTGCTCAGCGTGAATGATACATTAGCAGCAGCAGACATAGGGCCTGGGCAGGACAATTTTGAAGAATCAGGTTTTGTAGAGGATGGTGTTGCCAGACCAAGCAGAGGAAAAGATTCAGAAGCAGAAAAGAACAACAAGATAAAAGGTGTAGTAGCAGAAGGGGCAGCGAAAGGAGCATCAGATGACTAAAAACGGCAGTTCATTTGTCATAGTTCCAGTGCCTGAAAGGTGGGTAGGCGTGTGAATAAATAAAGAAAGAGACTTTCATTTAGGCTGTGTATATTTTATGTAGATGAAGGTGTGGCCGACATGTATATACGAGAAGAGACATTGCCCGATGTAATATAATCATCATAAATGGGATTGTAATCTCTTGCTTTCGAGTAGCTATCAGATTAAGGATCCTGCACTTTTGTTGGGTTGGTTGCGAATACAGCTTGTGATAGGTGTGTGCCACTTGCCGAGTGATATTTGGGAAACTATGGCTTTTACTGTAAGTCCTTTTCAATATGTGTATTTATTATGTCAGCTACTAAATAATAAAATTTATTTGTTAAATTTTACGGTTTATTTTATTTTTACCCATGTTGTGCCACATGCCATTCATATGGGCTGTCATGTGAGTTTGTAAGGGGTTGTAGCAAAAAGTGTAGTACTTAAAACATTTTTTGTCATTTACATAAAAGTCTGTTTGGGATTACGTTAAGAACCAGACCTTTCGTCTATAAAAAAAGCTTAAAAGAGTTTTTTTTTTCAATAAAAAAGTCTCATTTTTAAGTTTATTCAAAACACAGTTTTGAGCTATTTTTAGAACAAAAAAGTACAAAAACATAAAAAAAAAAAAAAAAAAAAAAAAAAAAAAAAAAAAATTTAAAGTGTTTTTACCATACAGACTATTTTTGTTTGGCAAAGCTTTTAATATACTAAAAATATTTTTTAAGTTTGTTAACGCAATTCTAAACAAAGATTGAATATGATGTGTCACATGAGCTCTAATGATGTTTATTAGGTTTCTCTTGTATGTCAAATTCTAATAACGGCTTTTTCATATATATTATATCAGTTGGAAGTGAGTCTCAAAAGATGGTAAGTGTTCTGTATCTTCCAAGAATTGGGATTCCTACAATTGCTTACAATCGGTACAAGCAATTGGACCTGATCGAGCACATGGGCACTATCAAAAGGCATCTCTCAATTGTCTGCTCTGATTGTAATGCAATTGGGGCAAGCAATTGGACCTGCTTGAACACATGAGCTCCATCGAGGGCTTCTCTCATGCAAGGATCATACATGCCGCAATCCAGGCATGCAATCTGCAGCCAATCTAGATCCATATTCTGAAAGGGTCTTCACATGGTCCTAAGCGACAAATTATAAGTTTTAGAAGGGAATGCAAGAAAATATCTAATTACCCAAATGTTGCTTTTGGGCTTAGATTTCTAAACAAACACCCATGCTGAAAAAAAACAAAAAAACAAAAAAATGGTACATAAACTCTTTTAAGTATATATTTCCAAATGCTTTATTCCTAACGCGGAGATGAAAATTACTATTGGATAGTGTAAAATTAGGAGTTTGAGTAGCATTTCTTGAAAAAAAAAAATTTAAAAAAAAAAAAAAAAAACAAAAAAAAAAGAGAGAGAGAGAATAGTTTTTAATAGTTTTAATTATTATTTTTGCACGATTTGATTAAGCATGTGATATATACGAAAGTTAGCCAGCCAGCCCAACCTCAAGCTCAACCAACACGGGCTCAGCCCAAAAGATTTACAAGACGGTTTTGCGAGCCAATTCGGCTCTACAATCTTGGTCTATGGCACACAGAGCAGAACTTTTGAAGTCATACAGAACCCGAATCAGAAAGTAAAAACAAGCTCAGAATGGCGGAGAGGAACAAGTACAGCATAATTATCCCGACCTACAACGAACGCCTCAATATTGCCCTCGTGGTATACCTCGTCTTCAAGCATCTCCGGTAACCCCACCTCGTCTCTGATCCTAGAATTCTTTTTCGACAAGTTACATTTTTTGTCGTCCCAGTTTTTTTTTTTTTTTTTTTTTTTTTTTTTTGGGATCTGATTTTGGATTACTCCTCTTGACTTTGTTATGTTCATCTCACTTGGGTTCTCTTTGTTTCTGGTGGGAAAAATAGTTTAAAGCTAAAGTCTTTTCCAAGAAAATAATGATCAAATTATCAAATTTTAGATTGAACTTTTCTTTCCTAAGTTTAGGTGTATGGTTAATCGTTATTGTTCGTTTTTGCAAACCAAACTCGCAACTTGGGGAGTTGTTTCTAAGTTTATTATTGAAGAGAGAGCGTCCCTATAAATTGAAATTAAAATTGGCCTTGTTTTGGGACTTGGGTCTTATAAACATATACAATGATTTCTGGGTTTCATTTGCTTCTTCCTGCACCTTGAATGTAGACCATGCTTGAGATTATGTTGGCAATAGATAATAGTTTCCTGAATGGACCTCTTATACAATTTCTTGTTTGGTTAAGGGATGTTGATTTTGAAATAATTGTTGTGGACGATGGGAGTCCTGATGGGACTCAGGAAGTTGTAAAACAATTACAGCAAGTATATGGTGAAGATCGCATTGTGAGTACCATAAGACTTGAAAATGAATCTGAATTTTTTAGTAGATTCATTTTTTTATGCTTATTTCTGACTTGTGACGATGATCCCCTACTTCTTTTTTTTAATCATGCAGCTTTTGAGAGCTAGACCTAAGAAGCTTGGGTTAGGTATGTCTGTTATAATCTATTTATGAAAAAAATTAGAGGGAGTTTGCTTTTGATGCGTATTCACATTTCAGGAACGGCTTACTCTCATGGCCTTAAGCATGCGTCCGGGAATTTTGTTGTAATCATGGATGCTGATCTATCACACCATGTAAGTAGGTCGGTGGGATATGTTGATAATAATTTGGAGCAATGTTGAAGTTTGAAATTGGGAAGGCATCTAGGTTGCCATGGATGATAATCTGCCACTTTCAGTTGTGTATGTTGTCAGCTAGGAAAGCAACCAACTTATTTCTGATGTCTACAACTCGATTATGCTTTGGTGTTTCTTTTTTTGTGAACCATGTAGTATTTCATTCATGTGGTTACCCAAAATAAATGTCAAAATATAAATTGGATTCGCCTATGGTGGTTAAAACATCCATGAGACCTACTGACCCAGAAAGTATGTCCCAATTGTTTTCTTGGGAGGGCTTCCTCTTGCATGTGCATGGAGTCTGTGGCTAGTTGTAGTTACTATCCCTGCTCAGTGTATTAATTTATCACATTATTGTTTCCAATTTTCCATCAGCTATAGTTTTCCTCATCTAACCTGTTTGCTTCTCGTCATGCAGCCTAAGTACTTGCCAAGCTTCATCAAGTAAGAGAAATTCCATTCAATTATTTTCTATGTTCCTATTTTAATGTAGGGTGTCTAGTTTCTGGAAAACCTTCCAACTTCTTTTACCATGACATGTTTATTAAGGAAACAGTTGGAGACTGGTGCAAGTATAGTTACTGGAACCCGCTATGTTCAAGGTGGTGGTGTTCATGGATGGAATCTTATGCGCAAGCTAACAAGTAGGGGAGCCAATGTTCTTGCACAAACACTTCTATGGCCTGGTGTATCAGATTTGACTGGATCTTTCCGGTACACAAACTATAGTATTAAGTTATTCAATTGCTCGACACTTCCATGATTTTGAAACTGAAGTTACTTGGATCATTTGAAGGCTTTATAGGAAATCAGTTCTTGAAGATATCATTAGTTCCTGTGTGAGCAAGGGATATGTCTTTCAAATGGAGATGATTGTTCGGGCTTCTAGAAAAGGCTATCATATTGAAGAGGTAGAGTTACATATTAGTCTATTATCATGGTTTAAAATTGAAATTGACAAGCTTTGTGCACATTCAGTTCCATGGGTCTTGATCCTAGCCAGAACGGTATTTTTTTTTTTTTAGCTTTTCCATCTTATGCTTTCAAATGCTAAATTTACTGGGACTCATCCTATGCCAGTACCTCCTCAACATCTCACTTGGTTAAAGTTATAGTAAAAGCAATTTACTAGCAAGTGCAGCTCTGAGTTGGTCAGACTAGTTCCAGTTTGCAATATAAACATCCTACCATTATTGTTTGTCTTCCTGGTTTTTTTTTTGTTTCTAGTTCTGTGGCAACTTGAATATTAATTGTGATTTTTATCAATATGGGTTGAAGGAAATAATTTTTGGTAAAGAAGTAAAGACTGAAATTTATGGAATGATTGATCATATTTGAATAACTCATTAATCTCCAAGTTTGTTTAACAATTTCATTATATTTGAATGTATCTGGAGAAGTCTGACAGAGAGGATAGATGGCATCTATCTGCTTTTTTACTGTTTCCATTGTGATCTGGCGTAGATATGGGAAAGCATTAAATGATAGGATCTTGAAAAGTGAGATATACTTTCTCCTCTTTTGAGTCCTTGAGGAAAAAATTATCTTATACAGTTAAACACATGGAAGCAGCTTAGAAAAAAAAATACATGGAAGCAGTTAGAAATGCCAACAGCCCATGCACAAGTGGGCATACTCAGGCCTGTATGTGTGTAAGCAAGGATGAACATACATATGTATTTTTGAATTTATGCTGTGTGACTACTCTCAATGTTGTGCTTCATGAATGCAGCTATGCCTTATTCATAGCTGTCTTGAGTTAATAAGGCAAATGTGCATGTTTATAAAGGCAGCCAACAGGCTGCCACAAATTTCAAATTTATGATTACCTTTGCAACTTTTTTTTTTAGGTTTTCTTCCCTTGGTGTACCCCAGCTCAGCATCAACAGTAAATAGCCAAATAGTCATAGATGCTATGGTTTTGCCTATCTGACCATGTTGCCTAATTCTCTTTCTTCCTAAACACACTTGTGTATTCGAAGGATTTCTAACATTGGGAGTCTGGTAGTTTATCATGTAATCCTGCACTTTAAGATGTTGTAAACCAATTATTGATGCTTGAACTTTATACATTTAAGCTAGTTCTGCAGAATCTATTGTAAGAGCAGTTTTAAGTACTCATGATATGAATGCTTTGTGTTGCTTGATTCACTTTTATGTATGTATTTTCAAGGTGTACTTATTGATCTTCCGCCTTTTAGTTGATCTGGGTCCTGTGCTTGTCTACAGGTTCCAATTACATTTGTTGATAGAGTATACGGAAGTTCAAAGCTTGGAGGATCTGAAATTGTGGAATATCTAAAAGGCCTTGCATATCTGTTGGTCACAACATAAAATGAAGCAGAAATGACAAGCCAGTGATCATTATTTTTCATTTTGTGCACAAGTCATGTAAGGTTTTTAGCTCTATAATTCATCTTTTTGTTTATGAATTTTGATAGGCTTTATCATACAAAGAACTAAGATTTTCAATTGAGTCTTAACAGCAGATTAGCACATTGGCTATTGTGTTTATGAGTTGCTTCTTTTTTAGTAAGATTTACTTCTGATGGCAGTTTGAGTTGTCTGGTCACGGATTAAAGTTCATAATATTATATGTTCGACAGTTTAGAACACAGATTGTTGTGGTTCGGGAGAACTAGAATGTGTACGTGGTACACCACTTTCCATGGGACGTGGAATCTAAGCGATACGCTTATATATAGCTTAAACAGATGTTTCACTAAGAATAAGAATGTGATAAAATAGTTTTTTAAGTTCATACATTGATAATCATAGCTCTAGTTTTGCCCACAAAATTTATAATGTACCTAAGATTTTAGTAATTGTTTCTGATATTGCCCTCCAAGAGAGCTAAATAAGGGAGGAAGAGGAAGGAAAATTCTGTATCACCAAAATTAGCCTATTTGAATGCGAGTGTATGGCATTTGGGATCTAGTGATTCGGATTGTGGTTTGCTAGGGTAGTAATGAATTGTGTAACTCTGGACTTTGTCATGGAACAATAATTTTAGGAGTGTTCTATGTTTGGATTGATTGTTAATCTTTTTGTTTTGAAAATTGAAAACAAAAGACGAAAAAACAAAAAATTTTAACAAATAGGGCCTAGATGGAAAAGTTCCATTTTCATGGAAAACGAGTTTAACAATATGCACCTAAGATCCATGGGAATCACAAAGACTAACACACCATGAATACCCGAGGGGAATTCCGAAATAACTGAAGGATCCATCTTATCCTACAGTTAATCATTTTGTTATACATATGTAATCTTGATTAAGTAGACCGAGCTGATATTTTATGTTGTAGAAGCTGGGGTGCAAGTGGAATAGGAAAGCCGTATACTAGTACATTTCGTCTGTATATCTTGATGGATTGAAAATTCTTACAATTGATTGTCCAAATTATACGCAATTTAAGCAGCCCCACCAAGAGTTATTGGGGGTGATAGTGGACCTAGTGGTGGTAATGGGAGACAGATAGAAGAACAACTAGAAAGGGACGGTGGTCTGGAAATAGACACGCAAAGTTCAGAAGGCAAGGTTGTTCATGTTACGATTTTGGAAAGACATTTATTTAATTTTTGCTTGCTTGATTGGGAAACTTGGGGGGTAGAGGAGGGACACTCATTTGTTAATGTTTTTTAGAAGTTTTTTTGGTTTTTTGTTTTAAAAAATATTTTAATGTGACATAAAAGTAGAAGTACTTTTGAGTATTTTGTGAATGTTTTATATCTTTGTTGGTATTTTTGTTTTGAATACAGAAAATAAAAAGGAAGACAAAGGGCTATTTCCACCTCAAAGAAAGTTGCTTCTACCACATCCCTTTCACAATATAATAAGACATTCTTGATAAACAAAAGACATGCAATGAATGAGCATCGTTCAATCACTTGGCTAGCTTCTGGTTTCCCAGATCAACACTAGGCCGATTTGTACGTATTGAGGACTTTTCCGGATAACTGTACAAAAAAAACTTGCTTGGTACTATTTCAAAATTAAAATAAATGGCATCATCTATACCATTAAATACAACAATATTAAATTTTGACCATAAGATAGTTTATCGCGTAAGATATGATAGACCTATTTGTAAAATACTGTAATTGATAAACAGTATTTTACAAATTGGAATCCATTGTGAATGCCCTTACATCATGACCTGATCTCCATCAAACACTTCTTTTGGTGATCCTAACCTTGAGACCATGTTTCATGTGAAGTACGACAGAAACACTTGGCGAAACAGGGTGGCCTTCAGCCACTTGAACATGGTAATTCCATAGAATGGCGGTCGCAACAATTTTCATCTGTATGAAAGCCATGGCCTTACCCAAACAACTCCTGGGGCCCCCACCAAAAGCTGAGAACTTGTAAGATGGGACGGATACAATTCCTCCTTGCTCCGATATCCATCTCTGTGGCTTGTACTGCAAGCAATCTTCACCCCATATTCGTTCCATCCTTCCCATTGCGTAAATGAAAACTATGATCTTTGTATTCGGACTGATCCGGTGGCCGCTCGGAAGAGTATCTGGTCCGCATGCGGTTCGGGGATCGAAAGCCACCACTGGATATAGCCGTAATGCCTCACATAACGCTGCATGGAGATAAACCTGTCTGTCTAGCTCTTTTATGCCAAAGCAATTATCCCACCTCTTGTCATCTTTCGCCGCAATATTCTCTTTCATCTCCTCTAGAATCTTCGATTCCACTGATGGGTGCGTCGCAACAAGCCAGAAAAACCAAGCTAGAGCTGTACCTGTTAAAATATAAATTAAATAATTAAATTTATTATTTTATATCGGTTTAAATTTTTGAAATAGTATTAGAGTAAAAGTCTTGAGTTCGAACTTCAATCTTCGTCATTTACCTTCCATTTTTTTAAGAGAAATGCTAAGATCGAGTATTAAATTTTTTACCAAGAAATGGGTACCAAAATGATGTAAAGCTTATTTATTGAAGAAAATCAAAAAAATTAATCAAAAGTGTTAAAATATACAGAAAATATATTATAGGTGGTTTGGTGTTAAACTTTTGAAATGGTATTAGAGCAAAAGTTTTGAGTTCGAACTTTTTTCTTCGTCATTTATCTTCCATTTTTTTAAGAGAAATGCTAAGATCGAGTATTAAATTTTTTACCAAGAGATGGGTACCAAAATGATGTAAAGCTTATTCATTGGAGAGAATCAAAACGATTAATCAAAAGTGTTAAAATATACAGAAAATATATTATGGGTGGTTTGGTGTTAGACATCTCCGTCCATCACTTTGAATGGCCCTTAGGGTTACATTATGCTCATTGACTTGATTTTGTCTACAATACAAATGTCCTTATTTATAAGGTATAGGATGAATCTAAGTATGGTATTAAATCTCCTAGATTTGATTACAATCAACCCTAAATAGAGAATATTACAATATTACCCAAATATGAAATATATGGAAAATATATTATATTTTTCGTATATTCTAACAAAAAGAAATGTTAAAGGTACAAATAAATAAGCTTCACATCATTTTGGTCATTATTTTTTAGTAAAAAATTTGATACCCATAACATTTTTTTTTTAATTAACAAAAATTAGCTATAAACTAATTTGTAGTTAATAAAGTGACATATGTTCTTAAAGCATATAATAAGCAAATATTTTTTTATTTATGATATAAAAAATATTATATTTTTGACATATTAAAAAATACATATCATTCTATTATGCTGATTTCTATTATGCTGATTTGTAAGAATTAGATACCGAAAATTTAACTTTACCCGTGGTGTCACTCCCGGCTGCCATGAGATTCATCGCGGTGTCCCTTAAAAATTTGTTGGATTCACCAAAACCATCTGCCACGTGTCCTTTCTCCGCTTGCATGATATAAGCTGTCAACAAGTCGAACTCCCCTCCCTCCATTTCCGTAGATCTACTGCATCGGCTTAATTCTTCTCTCTTTGACGAGATGCAGTTGTATAAGAATCCATCGAAGGTTTTCCAAGCTTTCCTCAGCTTCTTCTCTTGTCCGACTTGAAGCCACCTCTGCAACTTCCAACACCACTTTGGCAGGATATGTCGATACAAAGTTGCCTCTTCTATTTCATCGAAAGCCTTTGCATACGTGCGTTTTGGGAAGTCAACAGAAAGGGAAGTTGGGTCAAAGCCTAAAACCATGAAGCAACTATTGTCGAACGTGAACCGCTTAAAAACTTCTTGTAAATCCACCTCTATCTCTAAGTCGGAGATATGATCGAGAACCGGAATTAAACCATTCACCGCCTTTTGTCGGACGACTTTCTCCAAAAACAGCTCGAACTTGCTGTTTTTTATTAACGAATGCATCATCTTTCTCTGATACGCCCACCAATCTGAGTCAGAATTGATTAGCCCGTCTCCCAAAGGCTCCAGAATCTCGCGGATCTCGGACCCTTTTTCGTAGTTGACGAAGTTTTTGCTGAGAATGTGGTGGACGTTGATAGGATCAGCGGTGATGATGAAGTCCATGTTAGCAAACCAAGGGCCCTTGACCTCGACAGTGCCCCCATAATGTTTTAGAACGCTGTTTGTGGAGTCGTACACATTTGATGCATTGCGAAGAAGCCCCGGAAGCATTCCTACAACGGGCCAGTTCGTGATGGGGGAGTTTTTGCTGCGTTTCCAATGGCGAAGAAAAAGGAAGCAGAGAAGTGGTACTCCTAAGAGTACTATCACTGCGTACCCAACTACAGCCATTGGAATTTGGAGGCGCTGTACATTCTTGTGTTTGTTTTAAGGTCTTGAAGGGGGGGGGTGGGGGGGTTTCTAGGCAAAGCATGCAAGTTGGTAGGGCAGCTCAAAAGTCAAAAGTTATGAGACGTACACCAAAGTCAACTGCGGCACCACCCCGTTAAGTGGAAAGGTGGAAGAATTCTTTACACCGAGTACACTTGAGTCAATTAACTTTTTGCTCTTAGTGCTTGAAAATTCTTTACCATTTAGTGCACACATTTATTTGAGGGTTTGAAAATTTTGGCTATCAGATAAAGACGTGTAGGGAAACTAATCCACAATTTTGTCGTATTATCTTCAGTGAATCACAGATATTTTATTGATTTTTTACGATTTTTCACCGCTTTGTTTTTCTTTTTTCTTTTTGCGAGTTCATCACATTCTTGCTTGTTCTTCCACCCAAAAAAAAAAAAAAAAGTTTTTGGTTTCTTCAAAATCTATCCTTAAAGCTATATAAAACGGCAAAGTCCTTTCAACAGTATATTTTATTTGATGATATAATTTTATGATTTTAACTTCTAATATTTCTTTTACTACTTAAATCAGACAGGAATATCTGTGTCATCTATTACTTTTTTAACTAAAATTACTATTTTACTCTACTTACTTTTCTATTTTTGTCCTTGATTCAGTCGGTTAAAACTTTTGGCTCATAGAGTGCTCTTTGCCATAGACTTTTACTGCACACATTCATTGATAGCTTGAAAATTTTGGCCAAAGGTGTAGAAAAAGGGTAGAGCTGGGCGTCCGTCCATGACGGACGCCCAGCGTCCGTCTTGCTGAGCTGGCGCAAGCCAGCTCAGCCTTAAAAAAAAAAAAAATTAAAATTTGTTTTTGTCAAAAAGGGGATCGGCAGAACAGAGCAAATTCATTTCTTCCCCCCAAATTTTTTCGTGCTTCCCTCCCTCCCCTGTCTCTCTCCGAGCCCGAGCTCCACCGTGCGCCGCTCTCCACCGTGCGCCGTCTCCATCTCCACCGCGCGCCGGACTGCCGTCCACGACGCAACCGGCCCAGATCCGCTGTCCACGGCCCAGCCCAGATCCGGTTCTCTCTCCTTCCGCTCCACAGGTTCTGTCCTTCCTCTCCACCGTGCCTCCATCTGCGCCGCCCAACGTCCACCGGTGACTTCATGGACCACCCATACACGGCCCAGCGCTGCCGTCCGCGGCCCAGATCCGGCGCGTTCGACCAGCTACGCCGCCCCTCACGGCCAACCAGCAGAACCGCCGACCCCTCTCCCCCTACCAACCGCCGCCCAACGCCGAGTCAGCGTGGCCAGCCAGCATCGCCGTCAGCCCTCCATCTCCGGCGACCCACTCCTGCGTGTTAACCAACTGGTGAGATTTTTTCTTTTTTTAATTTGTTTTTTAAGTCAGTTTTGGCTTTTCTATGTATGCTTATTGGAGTAGTTGATGTTTGCAAAGACCTTCAGAAGTGGTTTTATTTTTGCTTCCATGAGCTCAGAAGTAGTTTTGTTTTGGGATTTTGTTTTAGATTCATTTTGATTCATCCGGTTGCAGAAAATGTGTAATTGGGGATTAGGGCATAACAAACAGAACTTAAGCCTTTTGGATGCATAATAAAAGGAGAGATTGTAAAAATTTCTTCAAGAAACGTGAAAACATAACAAAATGACTATGCTTAGGAATGCAATTTCACTTCTTTGCTCTATCAATCTCCACAACAAGAAGTACCCACTATCAGGCAAGTGAGATGGAATGAATTTAAATTTTTATGTGAGCTTTGCAAAATTGTTCCTGCATTACACATCTAAAATATCAAAAAATTATATTACCTTCTTCCTTGTTTTTTCATCTTGTTGAAAGAATTAATTAAATCAAAATACTCAAACCTAGCAAAACTCAAGAAACACTTAATCCAACAGATGGAATAAAAATGAAAGAAAATAATCTGAAGTTATTCAGGAAGTGCCTTATTGATTGAGCTAAATTTGTATAAAGACCATCTAAGAAAATTAAAGCAAATAAGGTCTTATGAAACAAAATACATTTTGCAATTTTTTTATATAAAACTAATTTGTACATTTTGATTGAAATGGACATCTTGGCATAGTGGTTAAGATTGGAAAAATTATGCTTTATTACTTGAGTCTAGTCCTACAATGCATACATATGATTTACAGGAAAAAAAAAGAAAAAAAGCTTTAAGGCTTATTATTACATATAATAGGAAGAAGGAATCATCAATGAATTATGTACAAATTAGGTATTTTGTTTAGACATTTTGATTGATTTTGATGTTATATGATGGTTCCATGAATATCAAGTTTATTTAAATAATGAAATTAATTGATATTGTTGGATGGTTCATCTTGGCATAGTGGGTCTTCTTAAGGTAATTTTTGAAGAGAAACTTATCATTTGAATGCTTTTTTTTTTTCGTAGATAATTTTTGACATTTGTTTTATCATGCAGAATCCGATAGATTGTGATTTTTTTGTATGAGCTGATCGTGAAATGTGCGTTAATGGAAGAAGAATAGTGCAACGACCGAAGGACAAAGAAGAGCAAGCGCATGTTGAAGTTGCTAGAGTTGGAAAGATTGATGGAGGCAAATATGGAGAGTCAAAATGCCCAATTACAATTATAGATTGAGCTTTACAAAACTAGGGAGAAGAAATATCAATCAAAAGAGAATATGTTCTAGGCTTAGTTTTTATTATTTTGCTTATTGTATGTTATTTTGTTCATTGCAACAACACTTGTGTTAATAGGATGAGGCTAACATAAAGTTGGTCTAATTCGAATGTTGTTAATTTGGTGTATGTTTATGTTCATCAACATAGTTTGAGATTATTTATTTTTGATGAAACATAGTTTGAGATTAAATGTTGCTATTCGTATACTTGTTCTTCTTGGGTTGTTGTTATAGATATATAAAGCAGGACTTTGTATTTGTTCTTTTTATGTTTGGATGAGGGTAAGGTGCTTGGATTTGTTGGTAGAAAAGAATTTGTTGGTAGGAGCTTCAAGCTCCATGCAAGCAGAGAGCAGGGAACATGTTGAGAGAGAGAGAGGACAAGAAAAGAGAAAAGAAAGGAAAAAATATATATATATATAAACTTGTCTCACATTGAATATGAATAAACTTTTTTCACTCCCCTATTTCAAAAATAAATTTTTGATAAAAAGTAATTATATATATATTTTTCAATCTACACATCACCACTTGCCATGAGTTAATAAAAAATTTAAACATCTATTCGGCCGTTAAAACACCTAACAAATACGCAAATTGTGCTCAATTCTACACCACCTGTTAGAGTTGGATAAAAAATTTAAACATCCATTCGGCCGTTCAAACACCTAACAAATACGCAAATTGTGCTCAATTCTACACACCACCTGCTAGAGTTGGTAAAAAATTTAAACATCCATTCGGCCGTTCAAACACCTAACAAATACACAAATTGTGCTCAATTCTACACACCACCTGTTAGAGTTGGATAAAAAATTTAAACATCCATTCGGCCGTTCAAACACCTGACAAATACACAAATTATGCTCAATTATACACACCACCTGTTAAAGTTGAATAAAAAATTTAAACATCTATCCGGCCATTCAAACGCCCAACAAATACACTCACAAATATTATCATGCGAACGATCATAACTATTAAGCTAGCATCAAATTGATAAAAAAAACCTCCAAACATGACTAAACTATTGACAAAATGACTGGAAACAGCTTTAGAATTGCTGAATTAGCCAACCATCAAAATGAAATACAATATTGCCTCTAAACCAAAGGTCCATGGCTGATTACAAAATGAAATACAAAATTTCCTCTTTCAGGTTGATGCTTAGCCAAAGGGTCCATAGCATCCAAGAAGCTGCAAGATTGAAAAAAAAAAAAAAAAGTTTGGTTAGAATACCATTATGTAAACAAAACTCAATCACTACATTTTCAAGCATTAAATAGATGTTACATCAAATTTTATTTTTCTTTTAAAATGACACTACACCAACCTGCATACTCTTAATATTTCAAAATCTAAGAGGCCCGAGTGCCAACGTACAAAAAAAAAACTTGCAAAAAACTAATACATAATGCATCACCTATACATGGGAAGTAAAAAAGAAAAAGAAAAAAACATATAGATTATGACACAGCAATACTCGGGGTCACACTACTAGAGCAAATCAGGAAAAAAAAAAACAATAAAGAGAATGAACATGCCAGATCTGGAGCACCGAGAACTTGGATGGCTTCGGTGGATATCAAAAAACAAAAAATCAACAAGTCTTCTAAAAACCAGCCATCATATAAAATATCATCTGAAATAACATGTAAGGACACGTTAGGCAATAAAAACAGTGGAATATCAACTTTGCAGGTAATGCATAAAAACCTAACACTTACAAAGTAAAAACTACTATTTTCTTTTTGCATTCTAGTGAAATATTCAAGGAGTGCTTCAGCACCTCCTGTGCCAAGGCGAAGATGTCTTGACTTTGCAATAAAATTCCGACAATCTTTTTCTCCAAATGCAAGATTCTCATACCCTCCCGCTTCAACAGCTAGTGAGTTAAAATTCTTATTCATAGGTATTCCAGATCTATCATTTACCTCAAGCTTTTTCATTGCACTAGAATCCAATTTTTTATGGCATCTAAAATGTCTCGCTTTGCTTGGGCTTAAAGCATGATTGTGGTCAATACATACACTAGTCACAGACCATTTTGTATCAACTAACTTTGCATTTAAACTGGCCTTACACCCCGTTCGAATTGTTTGAATAGGCTTAGAAAAGCTATTACTTGAGTTGGATTTTCTGCTGCCTTGACGAGCACATCCTAGATTGACGTAATCTACATCCCCATTTTTATTCTTTTTATTCTTCTTCTGTACCACCCCAAAACCCTCTTGCTTCGCATAACTCTTATAATAAAAATTAACTTCATCTAGGGAGCTAAATGTCATTCCTTGCTTAGGTTCCTCAACATTTGACTTGTCTTTATCCACATTATCCTTTGACTCTACATCTGCTACAATTTCATTTCCAGCTATACAAAGTGTAGAGGACGCAACTATGAGTACTAATATTCAATAAGATATATTACAAAAATTAAAAGGAAGAATTAAGGGCTGAACATACCATTTTGATGGTCCATTTCGAGGGGCACAACCTCATCAATTGGTTGGTGTGTCAACAAACACTCATCTTGGCATTTAGAAATCAAGGTCGATTGTGATAAGTCCATTTAAGAGCTATTCGAAAAAATAATCTAATTAGTTATGTATATAAAATCATTTGAGTGAATCTAATTCATCAAATACATGAAGAATATTACTTCATATAGCCACAATCCAATCTCGTAGTTGAATCTAATTCATCTATTAAGCAAAAAGCATTTCATTAAATTAATCAAACCCATAAGCAATAACATTAGAACAACCAATAGGTCCAATACCCACTCACAGATTGAGCCCAAATTCAACCTCAAGATTTCATGCACAAATGGAGACTAAAATTTGAAATAAAATTCGTAACATGTAATGTGTAGGTACACAGATTCCTCTCCAATTTTCCAAATCCCCTAAACAATTTGCTAACCCATCAAATAATCATCAAGTACAAATAGCCAACTTCAATTTTCACCAAAAATAATTGAGCTCAACTAACACCCACACTCCAACACGAATTTGAACCAGTTTGTGACATCAAAAAGAAAAGTTTAGAGGTTCTACCATAATTTCTACAGTTCACCGAAAGCTTTTGACTCAAATTTCGAATGGGCATTCAAAGGAAGCTACCAATTCATCATTAATACCGAAATTTCGAAATTTAAGCTACCACAACACTATATCTCGATTCTTGGAAGCAAAATAAGAGAAAAAAAGAAACCAAGTTTTATGAGAGAAAAGAGTGAGACGAAAGGAAGACGAGGGGATTACCTCCGTTTAGGTTGCAACGGATACACAAAATTGTCGGGCAGATGGAGTCACGGTGTAAGGGTGGTTTGTGAAGTCACCGGTGGACGTTGGGCGGCGCAGATGGAGGCACGGTGGAGAGGAAGGACAGAACCGGTGGAGCGGAAGGAGAGAGAACCGGATCTGGGCTGGGCCGTGGACAGCGGATCTGGGCCGGTTGCGTCGTGGACGGCAGTCCGGCGCACGGTGGAGATGGAGACGGCGCACGGTGGAGAGGCACGGTGGAGAGAGGCACAGTGAAGCTCGAGCTTGGAGAGAGACAGGGGAGGGAGGGAAGCAGGAAAAATTTGGGGGGAACGAAATGGGTATAGCCTGTCTGTCGATCCCCATTTTTGAAAAAAAAATTTTTTTTTTTTTTTTTTTTTTTTTTTTAAGACTGAGCTGGCTTGCGCCAGCTCAGCAAGACGGACGCTAGGCGTCCGTCATAGACGGACGCCTAGCAGGACTCGTAGAAAAAACCAATCTTTTGTGTGAGCCACAATTTTCTGGTAACTGCAACTGACAGCTGTCCTCAATAAATCATTTTACTAATTTTTACGTATTTCGCCGCTTTTTTTTTTTTTTCTTCTCCTTCTCTTACTTCACGTTTTTGCTTGTACTTCGACAAAAAAAAAAAACAAAAAAAAATTGGTTTCTTCAAAATTTATCACAATTTTCTTCTTCTGACACCAACCATACTGAATGATGATTTCTTCTACCAAATCTATCCGCAAATCGCGCGTTTTGTTTTCTTTCTCTCTTTTTGGTCACACGCACTCCATTTCTCCTCATCTTCTCCCCCTTCTGTCTGTCGCACACCAGAGAAAGAGAGAGGGGATCCGAGAGACATAGCAGACCGAGAAGAAGAAGAAGAAGACTGTGGTGAAGCCAAAGAGGGATTCCGGCCTTGTAGTAAGGTAAATTCTCTACCTTTTTTCTTTAAAGTTTTGTTATACTCGCTAATCTCGCTCTCTCTGACTCTCATCTCCATCTACACCAAGGAAGCAAGGGCTTCTAAGCCTCAACCTCTCGAAGGATGATAAAAAAATCAGATGAGTTTTCGAGGTAATCTCCACTTCCTCTCTCTCTCTCTCTCTCTACGGTCAGTCTCTCACTCACTCTCACTTCTCCATGGGTTTTTCTTGATTTCTCGGTATGGGTATGTGTTAATTTGAATTTTGAAGAAACATTAGTAGTGGTCTTGAAAGACACCCGAATGGGTTGAATCTTCAGATATTGGGTAAAATATGTTGATATGATTTTGGGTAATCTTAAAATTAAATTCATAATTTTGGTCCTTCTGTTTTGACTATAATTGAATTTTGAACTTGATTTTGATATTGGGTGATTATGTGAGATTGGGTTGTTTAATTCTCTTATGAGGTGAACATTAGGAGAAGGGAAAAATCAGAATATTCTCTTAATATTTTCTTCTCTTGTGAAATTGATTGGAGATTGAGTTGATGTTTTGATTTTTTTTTTTGGTTGATTTAGTCACGGTTGAAAATGGGTGTTTGAGGAGTAATGCACTGAAATTACTAGCTAGATTGTTCCAAGATAGTAGTCTGTTTTGAGAGAGAGAAAGGGCGAGACGAGGACTGGAGGAGGAAACACAGAGGAGCTTTTTTTTAATTTTTATTTTTTGTCCATCCTCTTCAGTAGCTATAGGGAAAGAGTATATGAGTCAGAAAAAAATCTACCCAATCGATTTTGTTTTGAGACAGACAGAGAAGAGGGTTGAGAAATGCAGAATAGAAAGCTGAAATTTCTCCCGAAAATCCCACGTCCCTTCATATCAAACCCATTTTTTGTGTTCAAATTCTGTCTACAACTTCTCCTTCTTCTCATTCTCAATTCACCTCTTCTCTCCTCCTCTTTAATCACCCTCGGTAAGCCCTAACATTTTGTTCTCCATTTTTGTCTTTTTCTTTTGAACATTAAATATGCGAGGCACTCGTTTGATCCTTGTGATATTTATTTTTGCATATTAGTTCTTTTGGAGTTGATTGTGGGTTGATCTTTGATTTTCCATGGACTGAGAGATACTGAGTTTGAAGATTGGAACGGTGGAACAGAAGGCCATCAATCAAAATCAATTGCTACAGAGGTTAGAAGTTTGTTATGAGATTTTTTTTTTTTTAAGAAGTTAATTTTCTTCCGTTACATTGTTGGCAAATAAATGGGCATTTGGTACCAATTTTTCTTAATGGATAATTAGGCTTGAAGCTATGGAGCAGTTTTATTTGAATGGCTAAATTATGTGCATTTTTTTGTTGTATTTTGTGTAGCTACAATTTAGATTCTTAACACTTTTGAGTAACTATTGCAGAGGGATGGTAATGGTTGGGTATCTCAGTTACAAGACCTGTAGAAGAAGAATGCAGAGTTGGAAGAAGAGAACTGTTGCTTATGATGTACAACTAAGGAGGCTTTTTGGTAACGAATTACGTTCAATTACGCTGATTACTGTTATATTTTTCTATTTTAGCTTCAAACAAAGGAAGCCGAGAATGATTTGCACATAAGTGCTTGACTAAACTGGTAATCGAGAGGCCTTCTTATTATTTACTTTATTTTGCAGAGGGTGTGTTGATTAATGTCCTTTTCTGCATTGTCAGTTGTATTTGTTATTGGTGGACAAGCACATTACAAGTTGTTGACAAAAGAGCTAAAATTTACTCAAGTTTATATTTGTCTAACCACCAGATCTTTTGCATTCTTTTGATCCACAATAATATTAACTTTTTACGAGAAAAATTATTAGAAACTCAAGAAGTAATGATATAAATTGAATAAATGAAATAGTTGATTTTCATAATATCAATAGAAAAATAAATTGTAATATCAAACAATATTTCACTTGGTTGGTGTGCATATGAGTTTTGAAGTGACTTCGTATTGCAATTATATACTTTAAAAACTATATCTCTTTTGATTATTTGGATTTTAGGGAATGGGTAAAGTGTCACTTAGTTTGTGTGATTCTGTTAGCAAGTTCTGAAATTTTTTTATTTTTTTGAGTTTTGTTATAATGCTAGGTTTTATTGAAATCAAAAAAGTTTAAAATAAGATCATTGAAATATGATTGTTGATTGATTCTTATCTTAATATGCATAAGATCATTAAAATGAGATTTACACTTTGTGTGTTTCTTTTCCTTGGTTTTCTTGGTTAAAATAAGATTTACATTTTTGAAGTGTAGCTTTGTGCTTGTTCTCTGTTTCTGCAGAATGTTTTGTTCTCTTGATGTTCGTATTTTTTATTTTTTCTGTAGATTTCTATTCTACTTTCTTATGGTTGGTTGGTAAAAGTGGATTGGAGTATTGATAGGTAGGGCCGTAGGGGAGATACTTGTATAGTTGTTTGTGTTACTTCGGTTATTTGAGATTGTTTAGTTATATCGCTGGTAGATGGTGTTCATTTGTTGGTTTTTTTTGGGTGGAGATGGTTGTTTGTGTTACTTTGGTTATTTGAGATTGTTTAGTTATATCGCTAGTAGATGGTGTTCATTTGGTGGTTTATTTTTTGGTGGAGATGGGTTTTTGATTAAAATGAATAATATTTTTTAAAAAAATGATTTTGGTAATAAAATAGAGAAGATGTTTAGATAAGTAATAATGCAAGTCTTGAAGAGTGATTAGCTAAATTTGCAAAAGTTGGTTTTGATTAGCTATTTTATTCAAAAATTTACATAAATCTAAGAGCACTTTTAATAGTTTAGCTATTTTTTCCTTTTAGCTAAAATGGCTAAGGAAAAAATAAATAAATAAACACCTCTATTGGATTAGCCATACCAAAATGCAAAATGGGTTGATGAACAGTGTCACACCCATCATTAGTTTATTAGTTTCTCTCTTTTATTTTTATTTTATAACATTTTTTCTCTCCTTTCTCTCGTACAATCCAGACTGATTGGGTTTTGACTCAGATCTCAAACTGTTTCTTTTTTTTTTTACCCTTCTGGATGACCCTAAAAAACCCCAGTACATAACACACAATGGAGGTAAACTTAGCAAAGCTACAAGCCTACAAAGCCATTACAACACTGTTTTTAATCCACATTGTTGTTCAAAAAGGTTTTCCGGTGTTCTTGCCTATTTTGTTGTCACCCATAAATGACATTTTTGCCATTCATTACTTTAATAAAGTAGTGTGCCGCGTGTGCGGTATCTGAATCCGCTCTTCAAGTTTTGTAGAAAGAAGGTGAGTGCTTTGGTTTTTGTTTTAAATGCGTAAATTTTGTTTTCAAATATTTCATCTAGAAGAATTTTAATTTTTAATTTTGGGAAATATTTATGGTTTTGTACCATGAGAATAACATCTCTTCCTGTAAGTTCCCGTCCTCCATCAACTTTGTTTTCTGAACCTAATAATTTTGGATGACAATTCTCCGCAGGAATTTTTTATTTTTTATTTTTTATTTTTTTTCTGGTTTCTTTGATTGAAACCGAGGTTGTTCATAATTTGTTAGATTTGAGATAATTCAAAACTGAGGGGATGCTGTGTGAATAAAGAGGTCTCTACATGTTCATAAGTAAACGGTAGTGTCTTTTTTAATGCTAAAAGACTGATGTAAGATGAGAAGCCAAATGGATTCTCTGATAGAACGAACCATGTTGATCCTGCAAATCAAGTACACATCCCCGATTTATTTATCTAAAAAATAAGTAAACATACATAATTTATAATTAAAAATGTGTTTTTTCAAAAGTAATGTAAGTATTTTTTGTGACAGGATAACTTGTTTATAAGAAGATTTGGAGACAAATTGAGAAATCAATAACTTTGTGACAATTTTTGAGTTTTTTTTATACTCACCAATTCAACTTTCTAATATTCTTATTACCAAAATATTTGTATAGTGAAATTTACAGTATCAAATATCACATTACAAATTATATCATCATTTTTTACCGTAAATCAATCAAATATTGCATTACAAATTATATTATAATTTATTGCCTTGAACCAAGCACATGTCTTGCATGTGCCATCCAAACTAGTATATATATATATATATATATATATGAACCAAAGTCAACAACCTTGACTTCAGTGTAGACATATCAGTCGGCTGCCGTCCTTAATTTCTCTCACTTTAGAGATTTTCCGTCTTAGCGAGGCCAGTCTGCAGTTTAAAAAAATAATTAATTAATTAATTTGTTATCTAACTACAGACTGGCCTCGCTAAGACGGAAATATTTTCTTGGTCGATCATCTTTCTTTCACTCAAAAGGTAACAAATTAAAATATCTTACGACCTACGAGCCGCTATTCTTGACGAGGAGACTTCAACGGGGATGAGCAAACGCTTTGCAGCGGCGTGGAGCTTTAGGGTGTATTTGTTAAATGTTGAGGAATGTTTTTTTGTTTTGGAATAGTAATAAAAAGTGATTGATGTGTTATAAAATATAAAGGATATTGTAAATTTTTTGTATGAAAAAATGAATTTTTATTTTTATTTTTTGTAAGTTTTTTATTTGAATAGTAATAAAAAGTGAGTGATGTAATAAAAAAAGTAAAAAAATATATATATATTAAAAAATTATTGATAGAATATTAAAAGTATAATTACCTTTGAGGGAAAAATAAAAGAGAGTTGGAAGGTTAATAAACAACCCTAGTTTGTTGACTATGGTGTCACCACGAGTTAGTAAGAAGCCCGAAAAGAAACAGCAAGGAGGAGTTAGG
The DNA here is from genome assembly GCA_900184695.1 of Betula pendula. Classification (NCBI taxonomy): domain Eukaryota; kingdom Viridiplantae; phylum Streptophyta; class Magnoliopsida; order Fagales; family Betulaceae; genus Betula; species Betula pendula. The sequence goes on along the minus strand of FXXK01000135.1, from coordinate 859,763 downwards.
AGTTGCTTATTTGAGGATGTAATTTTATTTAGTTCAACTCAATTCTTTTTAAAAATTAATTTTTTTTTTTCAACTCAAAAGTATTCAACTTAACTCAAATTTATTTAACCTAACTCAAAGTTATTCAACCAAACTTAAAAAATAATATAAAAAATAAACAAAACAACATAAATAAAAATTATTAAACCTAGGGTGGTGGCCAAACATACAATTTTTTATACATATTGCACAATCATCTCGCTACTTCCTTTTTCTTTTCTTTTTTTAGTTTTTTTTTAATTTTTAGAATTTAAATATAATTTTTAATCAATTTTAATTTTACTTTATTCAAATATATTTACCTATCCAAACATCTTTTATAAAACATCAAAACATAAATATTTTTTTTTTCTTCTTAGTATTCGTAAAATCAACAAAAAATATAAAAAAATCGACATCTAAACGAGCCCATAATTTTTGATGCATCCGTATGTTATCCTTTTTGTTTTTTCATTTTAAATAAAGTTTGGACAATGTTTTCTTTAAAATAGGTCTGAAAATTTTCATCAAATTCAATTTATTAAGCTGATTCATGTCCAAAATACATGTGACTCTTACATGCATTCTTAATAGAGCATACGATTTTCACATGCATTTCGAACACGTATCAATTAAATAGATTAAATTTGAAGAAATTCATCCAACCAAGTTTTGGCGAAAACTTTATCCTTTAAAGTTATAGTATTTAGAGAGTGTTTGGCATTGCAATTTTCAAATCAAAAGTGCGATTTTAAATAAAATTGCATAAAATGTAACATTTGAGTGTGTTTTAAAAAAAAATTGTGATTTGAAAAGGTAGAAAAATTTGCATTTTCAAATTGTAGACAAATGATGCATTTTTAAAAACACGATTTAAAAAGCTAAACTACAATTTTAAAGACTAAATTACTATTTTAGCAAATGCTTAAATAAAATTTTCAAATCACATATTCTAAAATTACCTATTTTAAAATTATAATCTCAAATAAACCCTTAGCATGTACGCAAGCAAATGTGCATGCCTATGTCAAAGGCAGGACTGTCTCATGCCTTAGAACATTTCCAACAGATACTTAACTATTTTTTAAAAAAATTAGAGAATCAAATTACTTTTTGCTTTTCTATTAAAATTCACCCCACAATAAATTTCCTAAACATTTCTCTATATCATTAAAATAATATTTTTTTTACTTTTACCTTTTTCTTTTTCTTTTATTTTTTTAATTTTTTTCTTCTTTGTTCTTTCTTCCGGAAACTCCTCTTTTATCGGTACTTCTCTATCTCTCTCGTCTCCATCTTCTCTCTCTCTCTCTCTCTCTCTCAATCATGATTTCTCTCTCTCTCTCTCTCTCTCTCTCTTCTGTGTTTCTCTCTTGTGTGTGTCTCTTTCTCCTCTCCATCTTCTTTCTCTTCATAAATCTACTACTTTGAACAAAGACGATGAAGAAGGAAGGATGCGTCTGCTGCTTGGAACAAAGACGATGAAAAAGGAAGGATGTGTGCATGCACGGTACCGTGTGAGAAGAAAGTTTTTTTACGATTAAAATAAAGTATTGGAAAACTACAATGCAATCCAATGTACTATAACATTTTCAGAGTTTAGGGAACGGATAGAGAATTTGCTAAGATTGTTTTGTGTGACTTTTTGACATTTTTTTTAAAATTTATGAAAAAGAAAAACATATAAGACATCTATTATGAATGCTGTTAAACGACTTCGGCAATAGTGTAAGGCTCTTATTTAATACTGTATACTAAGATCTTTTTTTCAAGGCTAATGTGGAGTGATAACTGATGTGATAGATTGATATATATATTGATTGATTGATAATTTCGAGTGCAAATGAATAGAAAAGATAGAGAATAAAATAACCCAATCATATAAACAAACAAAAAAATTAAGACCTAGCCTTTAGTATATCCACAGCATCACCCTTACACAAACTGAAGGGCTTCTTGTGAGAGAGGTGCTTGCAGTGAGGCAGCTAATGAAGACTTTTTTTTTTTTTTGTGGGGGTGCCAATATTGTATATAGTATATTAATTTGTAAGAGGCAAAGCTAGTTTAGGATTCCGTTTAATGCTAATTTCGTTTGTAGAACCATAATAAGTTAACAGTTGTTAGATGGAACTTTCAAAAAATATAATATTATCAATAATATTTGTGCGTTTATTTTATATTTTTTTATTTTTTGAGTCATTTTTGTACATACAGATTAATTTTTTCATTCTTTTAACAAAAATTAGGACTCACTTACTCTTCTCAAAAAATAAAAAAATTAATCTATATATAAAAGAATAACTCTCAAAAAAATATAGAATAAATACTCAAACATTACTCTAATATTATATATTCACCCGCATATTTTGGATTTGATGAATTTTAAGTCACATCACCTAACTAAACACAACCGCGCGCAATGTTGGTTCCTAAGTTTATGCCATTATGCTACTTAAGGAAAAAAAAAATACCGTTTTCTAAAAGTTCCATCCCTTCTTTTAATTTTTTAAATTATTTTTAAAAAATTCTATATATAGAATAATGCATGTGGTTGGATGGTGGTTCAAAACTGAAATTAATGAACTTTCTTATAGCTTATAATATTAACTTTGATTCAATTGATCTGCCCATAGAAGATTAGAGATTTGAAAACACAAAAACACACACACATATAAGGGTAGGGTTCATGACACCCCCAAAAAATTTTAAAATCCCTAAAAAAAATTATTTTTTATATTATCACCACATATGGTTCCTGTAACCTACAACAATGAAGAAATATAGCCCCTAATGACTCGTGAGGGTAAGGCGTAAAAAAAACCTGGAATATGAGAGACAAAAAATTTATCAAGTGAGAAGTGAGAGTTAAAAAATAACTTAAACAATTTCAATAATATAAGATTATGAGTTATTAGGAGTGAGAAGAGTCAAGAGAATCAGTTAAGTGTTTCATTCTTATTCTAGTGTTTGAGAAAAAGATAAGAATTAAAAAAAATAAAACAAATAAAAAAAAAACCCTGCCTAGGCGTGAAAAGAGAGCCAACCTAGAGTGGGTGTTCGATTTTTAATTTTACGCAGGTATAGGTTTTTTATTATTATCTTAATGTTTAATTCTCAAAAGATGATTAAAAAAAAAAAAACACTCTGCTTAGGCGTAAGAAATTGCAATGATATGTTCACATTATTTAGATTAATTATGTCTAGATTAAAATAGTAGTACTAAAATTAAATAGTGTGGGAGAAAGTTAAGAAGTAGGCGTAAAATTTATTAGTGTAGTAGTATTTAAATTTATTTGTATAGAACTAGGCATGTCGTTTTTCACACAGCTGAAGTACTAATTAAAATGCAACACCTTAATTTTAGATAAAAAAACTCATCCAAATTTGATTGAAATTTTTTAAATTTATTTTATTAAATTAATATTTGTCTTGAAAATATATAATTAATTTGTTTTTCTTGGTTTTTAGCATTCGACTAAAATCTTATCGTGTTTGGTTTATTTTCAATAAATCTCTCAATATCATAATATTAATTTACTGAAAGATACTCATTTTTAAAAAACTAATTTATAGAAAATATATCTTTCGCATAGAGTTATAACTTGTAACTTAATATGAAATTAAGTTAAGACTTTTTTTTTTTTTTTTTATTAAAAGTGAGACTTTCATCATTCCATTGATAAGATATGAACGTAAAGCTCTTACAATATATAAAGCGTAGATAATGTGCTATGAAATTACATAGTCATGACAGAGAAAATGATAAAGCTTTAACAATATAAAGCGCAGATAAACATAGCATATCACTATGAAATTACAAAATCGTGACAACATCTTCTACTACCATCTAGTCATGACAACAGACTAGATCTAAGATACGAGTAGCCTAAATTCTCACCGAACTTATTAACGGCTGTGAGAGATAGTCTCATACAACGAAACTACATCTCTTCAATCCTAAAAGTCAGAAGAACACAAAAGCGTTAAAAAATAAAGTACAGAAAATAAAGGTATTGGACAGAGGCACTGCGAAAGTGGAGAAACCCAAGAACATGGTGGAGGGACATGTGTGATGGTGAAGCTTTTGAAGTTTTCAAATCTAGTTTTGAAAAAACTAAATCGAAAAACTCCAAGGAGATAGATCTGAGGTTGAGAGCAGCGAGAGGTGGATGAAACCAACTATCATAGGGTGGAGGAGAAGTCAAAAAATTTGCTGTGTTGGGATATGGCCTTCGAAGAAGCGGATAGAACCTCAAAAGATGCGATTTGTGCCTCCAAAAAAGTGGGAAGGGGTAGGGAGAAAGAGAAGGGGGATTAGAAAGAGGGGGGGGGGGGGGAGCAGCTCCTCCTCCTTACTACTCGCACACAAGGAGAGGAACAAGTACAAAGAAAAAGATCAAGACCTATTTGTTTTCAAGATTATTTGCTTTATTTTATATAAATACGCGCATATATATAGAAGCCTTATAATATAGGATTAGGCTTAGGTGCTGCAATTTTTTTTATAACACATATATTGTACTTATTTTAAAGGTGTGAATTTGATCTCAAATGTTTGAAATTAGATTTACACCTTTAAAACAAGTACAACATAGGTGCTGTAATAAAATTTACAACACTTCAACTATATCCACATATATATATATATATATATTATATAGGCAGAGGCATAAATTTTACCTTGAGAGTCCGAACATATATATATATATAATATATAAATATGCTTTCAGGATATGGGAAAATTACATGACGGTGGCATGCATGCGGTAGGAAGGATATTTGCTTCTTTTTTTTGTTTCTTTTTTTTTTTCTTCTTCCCCCTGACACTTTCAAAGGACAATAGTGACCCAAATAGATACAAAAAGATACAAATGTTCCAAATTTGACAAGTCAACTTTTGCGTCGTATGATTTTTTTTTTTTTTTTTTTTTTTTTTTAAGTACAACCGAAAATTAAAGAACATGGAACAAAGTCAAATTGGATTGGATTATAATAATAATAATAATAATAATAATAAATTGGATATGATTTTTTTTTTTTTTTCTGAGAAATTGGATATGATTTAATGTTTCCGGCAGAGTGGTTATCAAAAAGTCAAACGAGATGATCAATTCCAATTGGATATGATTTATAGTTAAATTGGATATGATTTCTGCTTGTATATTTATACTTTTATGACATTGGTAGATAGCGTCAGCACTTTCAAGTGACATTCAAGTGCTGTGAACTCTAGAGAGTAGAAGATGTTAACAAATCTAGGTGATCGATGTCTAGTTGACATTGCTAAATTGGTAGTCCTTGGGGCTCCAAATGTCAGAATGTCCAAGTGATGTCTAGGTGACAGTTGCGAAACTGGTAGTCTCACAGGCTCCAACATTAGCACGTCCAAGTAACATTTAGGTGACATTTTAAAATAAGTAGTTCCTGAACTTATAATGTTAGCACAGTGAGGTAACGTCTCTCACTGATTGTTCTTCAAAGTCTTTATAACAAAAGCTGCCAAAATAGTTAAATGACGGCCAAGTAACTTCATACCTAGTTTTTCACACCAAAATACCTTTTTAAGTTATGAAAGACATTTACAATCCTAGTTTTGATAAATGAATAAAGTCAATTCCTAAAACCTAACAGAAGCATTGTCCTCATGACTTAGGCTCCTCTTCCTAGACTCTTGGTACCTATTCATCAAGGTCTGGGCTGAAAATTATAGGTGGCTACTGGGCCATATTAGAGTCTGTAAATGGCTCATGAAATGATTTTGCTTTTTTAAGAAGCAAGTAAGACAGCGCATACATACATAAAAGTTGGATTTGGGCCTCGGCCAATAGTTTGTTTGGAACCATAGGTGCAAATGTTAATTAAGTGAACCATAATGTCTTGGGCCTCATCTAGGATGATGTATAAATCAACCAAAAATGAGATCAAAAGTGTAAATTAATAATGCTCTTAGGGTAGAATTAATATAAATTAAATTATTAAATTTATCAATAGACATTTTTTGATGGCTAATGCCAGAGTTTACCTGAAGTTGCCTAAGCTGCCATCGGAGGTCACCGGAAGTCTCTACTGGCCACCGTCGTCGTTGTGGTAACTAATTTTCCATTTAAGCCAAACTTCAATTGTTTTAAGTTCAAATGAAAAATAATTTTACTAAAAATATTTTCTAACAAAAAAACATTTTACTTTAAAATAAATGGTGCTTAACTTCTTTGTGATAGTCTCTTTCATCACCTCCTTTTTTTTCCTTTTTTTTTTTAAAAAAAAATGAATGAACGCATCATCTTTCTCTGAAATCTCCAGGAATCTGAATCAGATTTGACAATCCCATCTCCCCAACTGCTGTGTCCTGTGAGAATGTTCGAATGCTGAAGCAGTTTTCATATACTTGTAGACTTTGCATTGGCTCTAGTGACTTTTGGTTAAGACAATTGCTAGGTTGGTCCCTAAGCTCTGATCAAAACCGACCCTGAAAATTTATAACTAGGGATTAGGCCTAGGTGCTTAAAGAATTCTTAAGAGCACTTCATTAGTAAGTACACTTTATTTTATGTGGGTGTGTACTACTATGCCTCAACTTTCTTCTTTTTTGACCAAATCAATATTAAGTAAACTTTAATAGCTTTCCTCTCACAAATTCCCCCTTGTCACAATAAATTGGTTGGGTGTATTCTGCCTTACCTTTATTCCTTTGACCAGATGCTTTAGGTAGTAGTCATTTCGTCCTAAATAGCCCTATTCCCATAAATTGAACCATGTGTCCTCAAGTTGCTTAAAAAATATCAATACAACCAACAGTTAAACTCAAACAAGTAGGCCTTAATAATAGATCAAATGCATCCATATATTTACATCTGAGAGTCTGAGACTGAATAACAACAACTAGGTTTCTCTGTCAATTTGAAACCTTGATCTTTGAAAAACAGATATGCAATTGCTAACACCACCAAACATTTACTCAAAATCCATAACCAAAGAAAACATATTCAAATCACAAATCAAATTGGGTCGTTGAAAATTCAACTCAAGTAGAGAAAAACTTTGTCGGACTGTAGAATTCACCTAAAATCCCAAACCGTTGAAACTCAGTCTCTCCGAAGCCTTCGAGCGCCGAGTTTTGTCTCTGTGGCAAGCACAGATCTCCCAGAAGTAACAGCCAGAGGGGGTTTCTTATTCTCCTTCCTCATACTTCTAAGCATATATCTTGGAGTCGGAGCCTCGCTCCGCTCCACGGTGTAAGCCGCCGTGACCGATTTCCTCAGGCTCTCACGCTTCTTCGTACTAGTGCTCTTTTTCGCAGACTCCACCGTGACACCGAGATTGTACACGCTTTTCCTCCCATCCCCTGTCTCGTTCTTCTTCCTCTTCAGCCTCTCGTTTCTTCTCGCAGAGTACTCCTCGTAGAACCGACCCCTCTCAAACAGAGTACTCGAGTTGGCACTGAAAGAATCGGAAATCCCAGCGTTGTCCAAATCTCCATTGCCAAATTCTTTGCTTACCATCTTCGATAAAGCACGTAACTCGCACGAGATCGAGAGATACTCGGGTCGGAGATCCGGTTCGTCGGTGCCCCAACAACGGTTCGGTCTCTCGGATTTTGTCAAAGAGCCTGTAAAAAATTGAAACAAAGACCAGTAAAGATACATAGAAATAACAACGATAACTCAGAAAGAGAGAGAGACAGAGTGAGAGAGCGATTTTGAGACATGTTTGTCCAGACCCACCTGGTGGGGTTTGCAGAGAGGTTGAGTTTGAACGAAGAACTCGGCGGGGCCGAGGCCGGACCGGCGATTTAGCAAGCGGAGGCTTGCGATCTGACCTCATTTTTGTGACAGAATACATCGATGGATTTCAAAAGCAAACCGCGCAGAGAGATAGAGAGAGAGAGAGAGAGAGAAAAGAGAGATGCCTTTTTTCTGTGTGTTTATTGGTTTTTATTGGGAGACGGGGTTTGAATTGGGAGACGGGAAAGGGGGAGCCAACTCCAACGGTCACATTCTTGATCGGACGGCCTGAAATTTTTTGAAATTTAAAACAGTAGGTTCGATTACTCTAACGTAAGATACTCTTCCATATATTGCTTAGATTTTTCCCTTTCTCAGGTGGTATTGCAAAAGGTAACCGTTTAAATTTGCGTACGTGTCTGCTTAATTGCTTGCATTTCTGTATGTATATTTGACAATATTGTTCTTTCTTTGCATTTATAATTATAAATACTCAAATACTCTATCTACAATTCGTCTACACTCTTTTTTACAGCTTACTGATAAGTGTCAGCATATAAATTGAGAATGTTAATTTTTTTTTTTTTTTTTTAATCTGGTCTCTTATTTGGGTTCGTCTCTCAAATACAATAGTAGGCTTCTGGGTCTTGGACTTTGGAGAGAACTATTTTTGAAATGACTCACCAAGCCTCTTATTAGGTAGGCCCATAGAGGACGAGTACTGCACAACCCATCGAAAAACAGCCTAAAGAACCAAAAAAATCCGGCAACTCTGTAGCATGTACAAGGACAGCCCAACCTACAATTCCCTCCTTCTGGTTTATTGGCTACATTTTTCCTGTCCAATGAGTTGGAAAAATAGGTTGTCAAATTTCAATGAATCACCAAGACTGGGCAGTGTTGCTCCTGGGATTCTGAGAAGAAAAGTGATCAAGACATTCAACTAAATGGTTCGTATGTTCTAAATCAAATCTGATAAGATCACGTAAATGTTTTTAAATATTAGTTTAAATAATTAAATTTATCATTTATTTTTCATTTAAACTTACTATTAGGTGTCAGCATATTAATTGAGAGTGTTAATTTTTTATTTTTAATGATTGATGTGACTTCAATAACATGATAAGATATGTCAACAAATTATAATTTTTTTTTTTTTTTAAATGTAAATTAAAAAAATTGTAGAATAATTATAAATGAGAAAATTTTCAATCCGAATGGTTTGTAAAATACCACTTTTACAGCATTCAATAAACATTTGACACATAAGCTAAAAGTATCAATTACATTAGAAATTAGAACACTAGATCATCTCTTTCATTTTTTTCTGATCACACATAAATCATCCCCACCTCCTAACCGACGCTGTCGCTGAAGACCACAGGCCACCCTAATCGAGAGAGAGAGAGAAAAGGGGGGGGGGAGGTTACGGCCAGAGAGAGGAGGGGTTACAGCTAAGTCTGACCAGAACCAGACTTGGCCGCGCGATGCAGCTTGCGAGAGAGAGATGAACCGAGAGAGAGAGAGAGGGGAGAAAGAGAGAGAGAGAGATGGCCAATGCGCTGGGCGTGACCAATGACCTGGTTTGGCCGCTGGTCACGCGATCTACAGCCAGATTTGGCCGCAAGTCGCATCACGCGACCAAATCTAGTCGTGCTCTGACTAGACTTGGCTATAACTCCCTCTTATCTCTCTCTCTCTCTCCCTCTCTCTCTCTCTCTCTCTCGGTTCATCTCTCTCTCTCTCTCTCTCTCTCTTAGCTCTCATCTACCAGAAAAATGGAGAGATTCCAACGGTGGCCAATGAGTTTCCGGCGGTAGCGTTCTGTTGGAAAGTGGAGATGGTATAGGTGTGGTTTAATTAGGGTTAAAATGAGTTGGTTTGATTTTGATATAGTGTTTTCAATCCTATTGTAATTACTATATTTAAATGAGGTGTCTTAATTTAATTAAGAGTTGTAAAATACCATTTTTACAGCATATCCAAATAAAAGTGTCTCTCATTATAAATTTATAGGTTTAACATTACCCTTGGAGCCTTGGACTGAAAAGACCAGTCTGGTACAAGTAAACTAACCAAAAAATATTTTTCTTTCTTCTTTTTCCTTCTCTTTTTTTTTTAAAAAAAAATTTTTAATTTTTAATTTTTCATCTAGTCTCGTTTTTGGTACAGCCAAGGATATTACGCGGTTTTAATTATTGATTTTGCGTCCTCTGTACAGGACATGGGACACAAGCCTTACTCCTATTTGGGCCCTCATATTATAACTTAAGTTGAGGCACCCAAAGTAATAATTAAGTAAAATACTCACCCAAAAGAAGAAACGACCATTGTTTTTTTTTTTTCATTTTCCTTTTGTGGAATTTTTAGTTCTATATCGGGTGGAGGGCCATTTTCATTTGAAAAGAGTAATACTATATATTATATTAATATTCTATAAATATTACATTATATTGATATGGCAGGGTTTAGAAGTTTTGAATCGACCTTTATTAAAAAATATATATATATATATCCAATAGTTATTAAACTCTATCACTTCAACATAATAAAATAAATAAATAAAAACAAGATAAAAGTAAAATAAAGGTATGACCTCCCATCATAGACAAATTTTAACCAACTGTAAAAGAAAAGTCTTTGAATTGTGGATAGGCTTTGTACAACTGTTTCAATCAAAACTCGGCATGTATCGGGTCAAAAGCGTCGTGTTAGACCCACTGCGTACGGGCCCAATAAATGGATCGACCCCATCTTCAATAAAATCCAAGTTTCAATTACCTCACTCTTTTTCTTTTCTAATTAATTCCTATTTTTAACGAAATTCTCTTATTTTGTGTGTGTTTTTCCCAAAATCATTTTATTTTAACATAGAGTTTAGCCACCTCATTAGAACCAAAAAATAACTAATGTTAAGAAAATATAAGAAATTTATTGAAAGAGAAAGAATATCACCTAGATATGATTAGGCTTTGTTTGGTTAAGAGTTTTGGAGTTTTTGAATTTTGAATGGTAATAAAAAATAATTGATGTGAAAAAATGTTATAATTTTTTTATATGAAAAAATGATGTTTTTTTTAGTGAGTATTTTTATTTAAATAATAATAAAAGTAATTGATGTGATATAAAAAATTAAAAATTTGTTAAAAAGTGATTAATAAAATATAAAAAATTAAAATATTTTGATATTAAATTTTTTAAAGGGATTTGAAAACCTTTAAGGTGAAATGTGTGGACTTGAAATCTATAATTTTACTATAAATCTTGTACTTTCTAAGGGGGTGGAGTTGGAAAGATGCATGGTCATTGGGCTAATGTTTGTTAGCCTTCTCTTCTTGGGATTTATTTTTTATTTTGTATGGTTTAAATATGTTTCAATAAAATTGATTAAACGGCATTAATTTTACAATAAAATAATCTTAAGGCCTGTTCATTTATGTAAAATAGCAAATTCGGTCCCAGTAGAGGAATCTTTCAAAGAAGCAACCTGCTCTCCTCTCTCTATCTTCATCATCTCAACTTTTTTAAAAAGTCCCTTTCTGGTCTCCTAATTCCCTCAACAGAACGAAGCCACTCCCCAAAAAGCCGTCTTTTTGTTCCATTTTTAAACTCAAGGAATTCAAAGAAAGAACAAATGTGGCAAAACAACCCCACAAAATCTTGTTTCAGAGAATCCATTAAAGCTCTTGAAGCTGATGTACAGCATGCCACACCTCGTAAGTTTCGTATATATATATATATATATATATTCTTATTCTTCGTTTTGGGCTTAATTCAATCAAATTCTGGTAGTTTAGATGCTGTTTTGTGATCAATTAAAGGTAAGTGGGGTGAATTCATTATATGTAAATTTCGGGGGGTTTTGTGGATAAAGGTCTCTATTGCAGATGCTTTTATAAGGGCATTAATGTAAATAGCAATATTACTCAATAAAATATTGGTATATCGTTCTCATAAAAAAAAAAAATTCAAATGGAAAGCCGTGAGCCACTTGAATACATTACAAACAATAAAAAAATAAAAAAAAATTAAAAAAAAACTTTTTCTTAGATAAAAAAGCGTCCTTGAGATAAGTGGGCTACATAACTTAATAGGAACAGACAAAGAGAGTTTATTAAAATATTAATTTTTGTCTCCTTTTCTTCTAAGTTCTACCAAATATTTGTCATTTTTATTTTCAAATATAATAAACAAACAAACTGAGAATATTAGAATAATTGCAACACCAAAAGCCAACAATACTAAATTACTAATAATGTAATTATGTAAGGACAACCTTCCATTGAGTAATAAACAGTAATAAATAGTACACACCAAAATAAAAAAATAAAAAAGTAAACCAAATCAAGTATTGATAGCTACTAGGCGTGCTCATTTTGCTGCTATATGGGCGGCCTCACATCAGTTTTTTTGGATTATTTTCCAGCCGTTCTATATGCTCTAAACTTTCTTATTGTCAATGTTGTCTCTATGGCTTAGAAAAAAAAAAAAAAAAAAAAAAAATTATTGATAGCTACTATTTCAATTACGTCCGTATATCAATCTAATTCAACATCTCCTCCTCCTCCAAAGCTTTATCTGAATATCACTATTATCGCCACTCCAGCAACCGACAAAGTTCCTGAAATCGATGGAGGGTATGATCAGGTGCTCTGCAAACTATGTTCCTCTCACTCCAATCAGCTTCTTGGAGCGCTCGGCGGTGGTCTACGGCGACAGAGTCTCTGTTGTGTACGGTGATGTGCGGTACACATGGAGAGAGACGCGTGAACGCTGCACCAGACTCGCTTCTGCTCTCGCCCAGCTCGGAATTTCTCGCGGCGATGTGGTAGTCTTTGAATTTGGTTCAATCTTTTCTTGCTTTCTCAGCTTTATAATTGACTTTGCATCAAATGCTTCCTTGCTTTCCATTTGATTTAGTTAAGCCGTTTCAAAACTGTGATGCAAAAAAAAAAAAAATAACGATTTCACAAAAACGTAGCTAATCGTTAGAAATGGTGTTTAGTAAAATCACGAAATTGTGTTCAATCCGTTATTTTTTTTTTCCCAAACTAAGTCTTTGGCCAATTTTTATAATTTTATTTAAAAACACGCATTTAACATGTTAAATCGCCGGCCAAACACACTCTTGATGTCATTGTTAACGTTGTTGTATCTGGGGCGGATGGTAGGTTCTGTTTCTCCAATGTATGTGGCTGAAGTGCTCCTTTTTTTCCTCGGACAAACTCACTTTATGCTTTGCAGATGTGGCAATATGATATCTGCCAATGGGGTTTAATTAATGCGGTTTACTTTATCTTTCTTTTTCCATTATTCATATCTGCTGAGTCAGTTTCCAACTCTATGAGACAGCCTTAATCTATCAATATCTTCAATTTGTTGATGTCGTTTGGGGATTAGAAAGAGATTTGCTTCTCTTCATTCTCTGGAAGAGTTAAAAGGAGTGGTTGAAATTGGTTGTGTTGTACAAATCACAATGAAACATTAAATTAAATAGTCTACGAACGGTGCCACAAATACAGTTGAAATTGGTTGTGCTGTATCTTTTACTTTATTAAAGAAGATTTCTTTAATGGTGTTGTAATCTTGGCTTCTAATTTATGATGAGATAATTGCATGATTGTCACCAGAGTTTGGTACGTTTGAACCTTTACAGCTTGAAGAATGTTTTTCTCAAGTATTTAGGCTTTGCGAAATTGCTACAAAAAATAAAATTTCACTCCCTTCCTGCCTTGACCATGTTTTACTGCTTCTTCTATCTTTGCACATTCATTTTTGCCAAATGATGGAGGACTGGGATTCCTTAGAATTCCTTGCTCAAATACGGGCAGGGAATGAGGGATCGGGCAGCTTGGTTGCGGGGCCTACCTGCGGACACCTTGAAACTCGGGTCCCCTCTTTCATTCCCTATCCATATTCCAGGAAATTCAGGCAATGAAATCCGGGGAAGCTGAATTCTTATTGTGGATGGGAGGGGGGTTACACAAATCTTAGCTAGTTAAGATGGTAATAAAGGTTTCCTCCTACTCCCTCCATCAAATTGAGAGCACTGGTTTGGAGAATCCAATTTCATCATTCATCAAAATTCACTCTCAAAAGTGAAATCACTCTCCTGATATGCTCACAGCATTTCAACATACTTTTTTTTTTTGATCAATGAAAATTTTTTACTTAAGAAACACACACTTACAATACACTCCAGCTTAAAACAAGCTGGATCAAAAAACTGCAAACCGTAGCTTACAACCAAACGAGTCTCAACCTATAACCAAACTACAACAAAAGGCTGCAATACACATCCTACAATCACAATCTACAGTTCACATCTTACAAACACATTAAACTGGACTCTATACAGCGACACTTGTTGCAAAACTCATCTGGAGTCTATACAATTCCCATCTCTGTTTCTTGTCTGCAGAATCTATACATCAACACTTATCTGCAAGACTTATTTGTCTGCAGAATCTATATGAACATCTCAACATACTCAAATCTTCATTTGTGTTTCCAATGAACTTTTACTCATTTGAGCAGGTTGCTGCATTGGCCCCGAATACTCCAGCAATGTATGAGCTACATTTTGGTGTTCCAATGGCTGGTGCAGTTCTTTGTACACTAAATACACGTCATGATTCAGCAATGGTGTCAGCATTACTTAGACATTCAGGGGCCAAAATCATTTTTGTAGACTATCAATTTCTTCATATCACTCAGGGAGCCATTGATATTCTATCCCAGACAAGCACCAAGCTGCCCCTTCTGGTCTTAATTCCAGAGTCAGATCAACTATCCCCTAAAATAAGCAACGCCATTTCAACATCCAATAACCTCGAATATGAGAGTCTTTTGGCTAGAGGAAGAATTGATTTTGAGGTTCGAAGGCCAAATGATGAATGGGATCCAATCTCATTGAATTACACTTCAGGCACTACATCAAGCCCCAAAGGTGTTATCTATAGCCACAGAGGTGCATATCTCAATTCACTTGCAGCAGTACTTCTCAATGAGATGAGCTCAATGCCTGTATATTTATGGTGCGTCCCTATGTTTCACTGCAACGGGTGGTGCCTCCCTTGGGGTGTTGCTGCTCAGGGTGGCACAAATGTGTGCCAAAGGAATGTCACTGCAGGAGGAATCTTTGATAATATATCTAGGCACAAGGTAACCCACTTGGGTGGTGCACCAACAGTTCTGAACATGATAGTAAATGCAATAGCTAGCGAGATGAGGCCACTTCCAGGCAAGGTCATTGTCATGACAGGTGCTGCACCACCACCTCCGCATGTGCTGTTCAAGATGGAAGAACTAGGATTTAGTGTGACCCACTCCTATGGTTTGACAGAAACTTATGGTCCTGGGACGGTTTGCACTTGGAAACCTGAATGGAATTCTTTGCCTCGAGATGCTCAGGCGAAGATCAAGGCTCGTCAGGGTGTGAACCATCTTGGCCTTGAGGAACTTGACATTAAAGATCCTGTTACCATGAAGAGTGTACCCCCAGATGCAAAAACCATGGGTGAAGTTATGTTCAGAGGCAACACTGTGATGAATGGATATTTGAAAGACTTGAAAGCAACAAAGGATGCTTTTAATGGTGGATGGTTTAGGAGTGGGGACTTGGGGGTGAAACACCCTGATGGCTACATAGAATTGAAGGACCGTTCCAAGGACATTATCATTTCTGGGGGAGAAAACATTAGCACAATTCAGGTGGAATCAGTGATTTTTAGTCATCCAGCAGTTCTTGAGGCAGCTGTTGTGGGAAGACCTGATGATTACTGGGGGGAGACACCCTGTGCATTTGTGAAGTTGAAGGATGGGTGTAATGCCAATGCAGAGGAGATTATTAAATTTTGTAGGAATCAGTTGCCCCATTACATGGCTCCTCGAACAGTTGTTTTTGAAGATCTGCCAAAGACTTCAACAGGGAAGACACAAAAGTTTGTTCTCAGGGAAAAGGCCAAGGCCATGGGAAGCCTTCCAAAGAAGAGCATCAGCAAACTGTAAGATTAACCACCTTTTGATTCATTGGACGGTGACTGTACAATTGACTTAGCATCCTGTCACTTTCTGTTGTAATTGTTGTTCATTGGCATGAATTCACGAACATCACTTTGTAAACTTTCGCATGCAATAAACATCAGCTATAGCAACTTAGTGTGAAGTCTCATTTGTTTGAGAGGGGTAGGTCGTCTTCCCCATAGTCTTTTCTCAAAATGTTGAGAAATGGAGAGTATCTGGTTTGAAATAGAGAGGATCTGTTCCTATAATTGGAATATAATAAATTTCTGAAGAAGGAGAGGGGGTTATGGCCCTATGGGCTCCTCCCTCGGTTTGTCCATGCCTGTAACTAGTACATAATAGTAAATTATAATCGACTTCCATTCATTATTCATTTATAATTCTTATACACAATAAAGAATCCACATTGAGGAATACAAATTGTAAATTAAGCCTGTAGCATTTTTGCTTCCTTAATTTTCATATAACAACAATTTATTATGTTGGTCTCACACTTATCAAACGCGAAAAACCAATTAAGTACAATTATCCTTAGCCATGGCAAAAATGATCAAACCATGATTAAAAGTAGATTTTTAATTCGGAATCACATTTTTGTTTATCCTTTAAGGACTTACGTTAGGAATGACCCAAATGGGTGGGGGCCGTACCGACATAGAATCACTATCACATCCAGGCATTGTCTCATTTCTTTTCTTCTCCAAGTTGTAGACACCTAACTTTCCTTCTCCGTGGCCGTAGTCATCGGCAAAGTAAATACAATTCTTTCTCCAACCTGTCGGAAGATTTTGGGACGCGACAGACGACGAGTTTTTCCTTCCAATAAAGAATGCTTCATCTCCTATGCTTTTTACCTCATTCCATTTCAACCGTCTTTGGTCTAGTTTATAGACGAGAAAGTGAGTCGTTTGATAGTATTTTCTTCCATAACTGGGATCATCATCTACTATTGGTTTCAATTCAAAACTTCTACCTACAATATTAACCAACGCAACTTCACCACATGTCATTCTTACCAACCAGCAGTCAATTGAGAGTTGCCATGGAGGCGGCGGCGCAAGTCTCGTCATCTTTGGCAGGGAAGTAGCGTCACCAACCCAAACTTCTCCAAGAGCACTTGAAAGATAGAATTTTCCTTCATGAGACATGACATCCTTGCCAAATGGTGGAACCTTTATCTTATTCCATTTCTTATCCCCACTCTTAAACTGACCGTAGATGGCCATGGCTGTATATTGATCGTTAGAAGCAGGATTCGACGACAAGACAACCTTATTGAGGAAAACTTCTCAAAAGAAAGCAACACCTCTTGAATATGTTTTCTGACTAGGAATATATGGTCTTTCTCCATCAATCAAATATTCTTCATTAGGCACATTAGGATCAAACCTCAAAACATCTGGAAAGATGTCTAGAGGTGGCAATTAAATTTGAGCCCTGGTGAATGGATTAATCAGACACAACTCCGGATACCCATCAACGGCGACTATCCAACCATATGATGATCCTTTCATTAACTTTCCCTTTAATTCCGGAATGTCAAAGCTACACATGATCTTATTCTCTAATGGGTTAAGGAAAGTGAAACGTGTTTTGCTCACATTGTGGTGTGGTAGCATTAGCCACGGGACTTGACTGAGTTGGTGATTTGGCGTCATTGGTAGCATGGATTTCAATGACTTACAAGTTGACCGCAATCGGACATAATCAGCATAGTTTATCAATTTATTTCCAATCTCATTTATCAAATCCTTCGAAAGCTTTATTAGTCGCCCTTCAAGTAATTGACTTTCTTCTACAATTAATATTATATATGGTAGAATGAAAAGTTAGAATATTAAAAGATAATTGACTACATTTACATATTCTATGTCAATAAAACTAGTAACATAAATCTAATGATTTTCAGGCTTTTTAAGCCTCTAACAGGTGACAAGGTGACACCTAGTCCTTATAAATGAATGTTATTAGTACGTCATTCCCTGACCTAAAATTTTAAATTAAGTAAAAGATAATTGAAGGCTGAAATTAGTATAGGTCAAAAAGTTAAAATACACTTACCTCTTTACAACGTGACATTTGTTGACAAGGTGACACCTTATATATAAATAGGTCAAAAGTTAGAATATTAAAAGATAATTGAAGGCTGAAGTGAAACCTTAGTGGGTCACAACGTGACCCAGAGTGGGTCAGCCGTGACCCAAGCTGGGTCACGGCGTGACCCAACGCGGGTCACGACGTGACCCAACTCTGGGTCAGTTCGTGACCCGCGCTGGGTCAATTTGTGACCCGCGCTAGGTCATGGCGTGACCCAGTGGGTCTGACCCAAACAAATTTTTTTTTTAATAATTTTTTATTCAGAAATAAGGGTAAATTGGTAATTTTTAAAAAAAATTAGAGGCATAAAAGTTATTTCACCCCTTTGACCGTCTAACTTAACAGAATTGACTAACGGAGGGGGGGATTGCAAAAAATTAAAACTTCAATACACTAAATTGAGAGGTTTTGAAGATTAGGGGGGGATTGCAAAAGGCATGACAGTTCAGGGGGGATAAGTGAAGTTTTCCCTAAATCTAATAATAATTTATCACAAATTTAATAGTAATTCTAAAAGTCATACTATTCATAGAATGAGTCAAGTGACAGAATAGACATATATGAATAACGTTTAGCACTACTCATCCTAAACACGTGAATTTTGCACGTTAAACTATCAAAAATAAAGAGTAATTTTACAAGACTCTTGTATTCATAAAAAAATAATGTGGTTTTAAAAATATCATTTAAATAAAATTTAATAGTGATTAATCACAAGTCTAATGGTGATAGTTACATCATCTTCTTAAAAAAATAAATAAATAAAAAATAAAAAACTTTAGCTTACTCCAAAACAAGTGAACCTACAATCTTCTCAATATGAGAAGCTCAATCAAGTAATTAATTCACGCAGCTAAGTGGAGGATCCTCAACGGGGATCGCGTTCCATGGATACGCAGGCATGCAGAGGAACCGAGCAGTCTTCTGTAAGGTGAGGGGTTGAGAGGTTGACTTTGTGCTTTTTATTTATTTTTTAATTGTGTTGTTTATTTATTTATTTATTTTTTAATTGTTTTAGTTGGAGCTGAAATTGTACTCGCTTAACAGAAAGTGAAATGGAAACTCCTGCGAATCTTCCACATTGTCCACGTGGGTGTAGCGTGGGCTAGACCTACTGAAAATCAACCCTACAAGTACAACCCTTTTGATTTCTAGTTCAAGCCCATTATGTGCACTCGGCCTATCTCAACAGACAAAACTCGGCCCACAACATGTTCATAACCAGCTCAAACGCCAACCCCAGGCATACTCGCTTTTTTATTTTTGTATTCCATTCTCCTTTTTAATTTTATTAAAGAGTAATGTTACTCTTCAAATTTATTTATTATATTTATATTATACCGATTGATGTAACGTATTTTAAAACACGTCATACCAATTAATGTGATATAAGTGTAATAAATGAGTATTACTGTTTTTTAATCAAGGTCAAAGAGCAATTGTAAAATAGTAATATTACTCTTCATACTTATTTATTACACAAACTTATTTAACGTGTTTTAAGTGAATTTACTTTTAAGTAGTTGATAACTTGATACGAGAAGTCATTTACAAAATGTCATGTAATTCAATGTAATATGGGTGTGATAAATAAGTTTAATAGGGCAAACCTTTTCTCTAGTCCAGGCCCGTGCACAGGCGAACCATAGTGACACAGGCCCACTGAAATTGATACTGCTCTTGATTTCTAGTTCAAGCCCATAATGGGCTAAGAGACAAATCTCGGCACACTACATGTTCAATGCAAGCCCATAACAACTCAAACTCCAATCACCCATTGCTTCTCCTTCTACTGGGCTCGCACCCCGCCCCCCCCCCCCCCCCCCAAACATGCAAGACAAGTCAGGTGAGTTTTTCACCCTAGCATGCCCCCTCATGTGATAATACATGCGAAGCATGGAACCTTAAGTGACATAATCTTTCTTTTTATTGAACTTTCTACATCAATGTCCTTTTTTCTTTTTTCTTATTTTGATCCCATGCAAAGTAACTTAGCAAATAATGGAGATTGAAAATGGTATTGGAGATTGAAAATTTCTACTTGTGGGGTATACCTACATGCTATGATCAGTCATAAGAGTACAAGCGGGCGTTATTAACCGCTTATAACCGGATAACCGGAAATAACCGGATTACCGGATAACCGACAAACCGAAAAACCGGAAAACCGGAATAACCGCAACCGGATAACCGGATAACCGGTTAGGCCGGTTGCGGTTGCGGTTATTAATTTTAAAAAAACCGGTTATTAACCGGGTAACCGGATAACGGTTTTTAATATATAATTATTAATTTATATATATATATATAATTATTAATTTTAGACAAGTTAATATATATATTTTTTTTTTTTTTTTTCTTTTTTCTATCTTTTTTTCTCCCTCTAGTCCCTGCTGCAGGGAGCTTCACCTTGCTCCCAGGGAGCTATCTCCCTGCTTGCAGGGAGCAAGCAGGGAGCTCCCTAAGCTCCCTGCTTGCAGGGAGCTTAGGGAGGAAGAAAAGAAAAAAAAAAAAAAAAAGAGAAAGAAATATATATATGAACTTGTCTAGTTGTTCCATATTAAATATGAATAATTTTTTTTTTTTTCTTATTTCAAAAATAAATTTTTAATGAGAAGTGATTAAAAATAATTTTTTTTTATAATCCATAACATTAAAACAGTTAATAACCGGTTTAAAAACCGGTTATAACCGTATTGAAACCGTTTATTAGCAACCGTAACCGGGTCCCGGTTGCGGTTGCGGTTTTTAAAAAACAAATAACCGGGTACCCCGGTTGCGGTTGCGGTTATTGCCCAATAACCGCAACCGCAATCGGTTGAACACCCCTAATCAGTCATAGCCTTTCTGCTCACTGATTGGCCAACAACTATCAAGTTCTTCACAAAAAATTTGATATTGATGTACTCAGAATCCATAATTTGAATATGTCGAAACACAAAAGTTGCTTTTAAATCTTCTCCGAATTTGACCAATTGTCAGCGATGCTGCATAGTGTCCTCACATCATCATTTGTAAGCATGAATCATCATTTGTAAGCATGAACCACGATATGTGATGAATTAATTAATTACCTTTATTATAACACAGACTTATCATTATCGTTATTGCATTACTTTAGAATTGATTCATGCCCAGCCAGTTTTAAAATTTTCCTAGAATTATTGTATTACCCTATTCACTTCATTGCACATTATTGGTATAAAATGTGCTAATTTCAACTGCTACTGTAACACATGCATTTAATGGGTGCTAAGTGTACGTTGATATAGTGTTTTAAGAAGAAAGCCATGGTGGTTTTCACACTCATGGTTGTCTGTGACGCTTTCAATTCTAAGCTAACGTGACCTTGACATGTTAGGTGTTGGTTACTTGTTTGTCTTATTGTTGTATTCTAAACATAATTTCTTCCTACAGATACAAAAGAAAAGTTACAGCCACTGACACTAGATGTTTAGCTTATGCCAGCATAAGTTGCACATCCATAGCCTAGTTCTCCATAGGCCTCATAATTCTTGTAGCTTAGTTGCTTTTATGGAATTAGTTTTTTGAATATTGAAGGCATGAATCTTCTAATTGGAAGGCAGAGGACCGTAGAAGGATTTTATCAGGTCTACATTTATTAAAAAAGAACTATATCAAGGCTGCTGCAGATTCCTGATGTGTACAAATATCTTCCGTCCAATAATTTTTACCGACTTCGAAACTGCTTGGATATTAGTATTCAATCGAGTAATCTTGTTTGATCCTATTACATGTAAATCATGCAGTAATTTTTATAGTCCTAGTAATCAATTTGCTTTAATTATAAATTGTTGACCAATACTTAAATTTGTAACCTAAATCATTGATAAACTAATTAACATGCATTGGATTTTTTAACAAAAAATTAAAGTTTGTCACATATATATTGTTATACAAGTCGGATTCATGTCATCCAATCCCTTGACATGCCTCGGTATCTGTTACCTGGTTATTGATGGGGCCTGTTGATAAATAGTAATTCTCAAGAATACGTTGTAGGATTCTGTTTTATATTTTAGTTATTATTTTTATCTATATATATACATTTAGAAGTTCACAAAATCAATAGAGCTTGCTTTCTTCTTTTCCTCGTTTTTTTTTTTTTTCCATGGATACGGATTCCCAAAATGATCTTTCGGTTGAGGGCTCGTCAGAAACTACCAATAAATTTGTGTGTGCAAACTGTATGAAAGTTCTTGATAGTTTGGATGGCCTCCGAAGCCACACAACCACCTGTCATGCCGAGTGCAGAGTCCCCTGTCCAAGTGTGGCAACAGCTTCGGGGATGAAAATACCATGTTGCAGCACTACAATTCTTGGCAGTCAAGGTAAGATATCATCTCTCTCTTCTCTACCAAGAACAAGAACAGAGAAAGAATTAAAAAAGAACTAATTTTGTAAGCTTAGATATTCATTTCCTCTTTCTTTCTCATTTATCAAGAACAAAAGAAAGAACTGAAAAAAAAATATCTAAAAAAAGTAGATTTTTCTATTCAAATGTAACTTTTGTATGAAGAGATCACTAGGAATGCTAAATTCTGTTTATTAATATTTATACAGACGATTGAGGCACCGAAAAGGGAAAAAGAATCCTACCTGCAGAAAAGCAGCCCGATGATGAGAACTGTGTATGTGTCTAATTTAGTCAGCTATTTTATTTTGATTTGAATTTCTTTTTACTGGTGGATTCATTTAGGACATGTTTGGTACGCGGAATGACTATTCCAAAGAACAGCCTTTATTAAAAATAAAATGAGTGTAGTGCATTAGCCTTGGAATAGCCATTTCGATGACTATGAGGGAATAATTATTCATTCAATTGAAGGAATAACCATTCCTCTTGGCTATAAGAATAGCTATTACAATACTAATTCACTACACTCATTCTTTTCTTAATAAGGGCTATTCTAAGGAATAGTCATTCCGCGTATCAAACATAACCTTATTCACTCTTTTGGATTTGGAGAAACCCATTTGTGCACGATTTTCTGTTTGTGCTTTGGATTTCTTTTATTGAAAAGCATATTAGTGTAGTTTTGTCTGAGGAACGTGGCCACCTGAGAGCCCTTTACAAGATCCTGTCCTGAAGTTCATTGGCTTCGAATCTGGGTTTTTCTTGATTTTGGTTTCATACACACTATTTGTTATCCACTACTACAATTTCGTCCATGTGGAAGGACGATAGGATTTGTGTGTGCAAACTGTATGAAAGTTCTTGATAGTTTGGATGGCCTCCGAAACCACACAACCACCTGTCATGCCGAGTGCAGAGTCCCTTGTCCAAAGTGTGGCAACAGCTTCGAGGATGAAAACACCATGTTGCAACACTACAATTCTTGGCATTCAAGGTAAGATATTATCTTTCTCTTCTCTACCAAGAACAAGAACAGAGAAATAATTAAAAAAGAACTAGTTTTGTAAGCTTAGATATTCATTTCCTCTTTCTTTCTCATTTATCAAGAACAAAAGAAAGAACTGAAAAAAAAAATATCTAAAAAAAGTAGATTTTTCTATTCAAATGTAACTTTTGTACGAAGAGAACACTAGGAATGCTAAATTCAGTTTATTAATATTTATACAGACGATTGAGGCACCGAAAAGGGAAAAAGAATCCTACCTGCAGAAAAGCAGCCCGATGATGAGAACTGTGTATGTGTCTATTTTAGTCAGCTATTTTATTTTGATTTTAATTTCTTTTTACTGGTGGATTCATTTAGGACATGTTTGGTACGCGGAATGACTATTCCAAATAATAGCCTTTATTAAAAATAAAATGAGTGTAGTGCATTAGCCTTGGAATAACCATTCCGATGACTATGAGGGAATATTTATTCATTCAATTGAAGGAATAACCATTCATCTTGGCTATAAGAATAGCTATTACAATACTAATTCACTACACTCATTCTTTTCTTAATAAGGGCTATTCTAAGGAATAGTCATTCCGCGTACCAAACATAACTTTATTCACTCTTTTGGATTTGGAGAAACCCATTTGTGCACGATTTTCTGTTTGTGCTTTGCATTTCTTTTATTGAAAAGCATATTAGTGTAGTTTTGTCTGAGGAACGTGGCCACCTGAGAGCCCTTTACAAGATCCTGTCCTGAAGTTCATTGGCTTCGAATCTGGGTTTTTCTTGATTTTGGTTTCATACACACTACTTGTTATCCACTACTACAATTTCGTCCATGTGGAAGGACAATAGGATTTGTGTGTGCAAACTGTATGAAAGTTCTTGATAGTTTGGATGGCCTTCGAAGCCACACAACCACCTGTCATGCCGAGTGCAGAGTCCCCTGTCCAAAGTGTGGCAACAGCTTCGAGGATGAAAACACCATGTTGCAGCACTACAATTCTTGGCATTCAAGGTAAGATATCATCTCTCTCTTCTCTACCAAGAACAAGAATAGAGAAAGAATTAAAAAAGAACTAGTTTTGTAAGCTTAGATATTCATTTCCTCTTTTTTTCTCATTTATCAAGAACAAAAGAAAGAACTGAAAAATAAATATCTAAAAAAAGTAGATTTTTCTATTCAAATGTAACTTTTGTACGAAGAGAACACTAGGAATGCTAAATTCAGTTTATTAATATTTATACAGACGATTGAGGCACCGAAAAGGGAAAAAGAATCCTACCTGCAGAAAAGCAGCCCGATGATGAGAACTGTGTATGTGTCTATTTTAGTCAGCTATTTTAGTCAGCTATTTCACTCCTTCCTTCTCCCTTCTCTTTCTCCGAATCCTTTTTCTCCTCCCCCCTTTTATTTCCGTCTCTTCTGAGACTTTTTTGGTAACTCACAGCATAGCTCCGGTGGTCTTCCCCTCCGCCTCTCATGTCACTGCTGGCCGCCTCTTCCACCACGCCTCTCACGTTGCTCACCGTGTGTTTCGTCGGGAAGGATGCAGTTCTCAGTTTGGTTTTTTTCAAAGACCGATCTACTTTTCTCGGTCCCTTCCGGCTTGCCACGTGCCCGCTCACCGTCTTCCCAGGCTCTTTCCCCCCTACCTCTGTCGGAGCTGCAGCTTTTGGGTTTTTGCTGGATTTTGTATATTTTTATCTACTGTTTTGTTGTTGTAGGTTTCTGTTTGGGCCTTTGTCTCCCTACTTTTTTGTTGTTATCGTTGTTGGTGGAGATCTCGGCCTCCGGATGACTTTTGATGGTTTTGATCGTTATGGGTTGGTGTATATATTCCTCGTTGAAACAAAATGAATGGTAGCCGTGGGATTAAGATCGGAGGGCTGGGAAGATTGCAAGTTTGTGTTAGAAATTTTGGGAGATATGAATTAGCTTACTTAAGATGCACGCAAAATATTCCTCAGTTTGTCGATATCTCTCTATCCTTAATAATTTTTATTTTTTTCAAAATTTCTTTCCAAAATTATTACCTACGAGATAATTTTTAAAGCATTGGTGAATATCAATCTTTTTAAAACTTGTCTTCAATCTTGAAATGGTCCT
Organism: Betula pendula; assembly: GCA_900184695.1. NCBI lineage: Eukaryota > Viridiplantae > Streptophyta > Magnoliopsida > Fagales > Betulaceae > Betula > Betula pendula. Next base: position 834,417 of record FXXK01000135.1, on the reverse strand, counting down.
TGCAAGTTGCAGCTCTGGTTCTTGCTGAAGAAGAGGTGTCGCCCTCACCTTCCTTCTTAAGTAAATAAGTTTCGTGAACCGACTATGAGATCAATAACAAAGTGCTGTTGCAAAATTTTCTGGTAAACATCTTCATCTTGATTCTAATAACTATCGCTTATAAATATGCATGTTCTTCTCAAACACCTTAAACAAGTGTTCATTAAAATTTTTTTTCCATGGATTCGCAGTTTGAGCCCGTTTTATGTGCACACTGTGAGGAGCATGGATGCATGAAAGATTTGAAGCACCTTGATGCCCTACAAAGCCACATAAGAAAAATGAATTCAAACTGCCACATCCCCTGCACAGCATGTGGTAATTGCTTCTCGGATGAATTCAGTTTGCAACAACATTTTAATGCTTGGCATTCAAAGTAAGTGTTTCGTTTTGTAATTTTTATGTCTTATATTAGTTATTAATTTATTGTTTTATATGTATGCAGATGGGAGAGCCATAGAAAACCGAAGAAAACGCCGAGCTCCACAAAATCAGGCTGATGAGAATCACTTTCCAATGTGCCGATGTCGTTTTGTTTAGAGATAGTGGTTGCGTTATTTATGTTTTACTTTCCTCTGTGCCGTTTGTTTACAATATATTTACGTGTTGTTATGTTTCTACAAAGTAGTTTGAAATGTAGGGTTTATGTTCTTGTTCACTACAACATTATGAATATATCAATTACATTCTTCCGTCTCTTGAGTTTGATGGCAATTTATGATTCTATTGGATTAAGTGTTAAATGTCTCTCTGTCTTATACAGAGGACTCATGTCTCACTTTTATTCTTAATAAGAATAAAAATGATCATCTAGCTTTTTTAAATTACTATTGAATTTATAATAAATTAGTATGATAATTTTAAAAACTAGATCACCTCCAGAAAAGGGGATAAAACTTAGGGTGACAAATAGATTTACTTATCTGGCCTCGAAGTATACACTGACTCACTGATTCTTGTTTACACTTATATAACAATAATTTGACTTAAATTCACTAGAACTTCAAATACCAACTTTTACCGGATTTTGCTACCCGTCATATGGAACACAATAAGACTATGGGGAAGACCACTTACCTCTCTCAAACAATAAATGAGACTTCACACTAAGTTGTGATAGCTAATGTTTATTCTATGAAAAAGTTTACAAAGTGATATTCGTGAATTCATGCCACTACATATCTTGATTTAGTAGTGATGTAAAAAGTACTACTATGAATCCTAGAGATTATAGGTGTAAATAACATTTAAACGAGACACTCATCCATATTTTTTATTGCTTTATTTAAGTACTTAATTTAAGAATTTAGGTCAGGGAATGACGTACTAATTATAACATTCATTAATTTTCCATATCAAAATCTCATTTCCCTTCTACATGCAAAAGGTTCAAGAGAGAGAAGAGAGGTTTTAGATATTTCGGAGTAAGCACTTGTACAGTTTTCTTGTATAATTTCTTAGTAAACATTTGTTTCTCTTTTTTTTTTTTTTCTGCATTAATGGAGTTGAACGACGACAAGACGGCACGTGTTTTTGTTGCTGATGACTCTTCTGCAATGAAAACTCGAAAAAAGCAGATTATTGATGAACATGTGCGATAAACAATACACAAACGAAGGCTAAACAAAAACTATCAATGAGGGTTGAGGGTTTAGCCAGTTTCTCATTAGAAACTATCAATGACTTTGGTTGTGCCAACTGTGTGAAATTTTTTGATGATTTAGGTGGCCTCCAAAGTCATACAAGGGTCTGTCATGCTGAGTGTCACATCCCCTATCCAAAGTGCGGCAATAGCTTCAAAGATGAAAACAGTATGTTGCAGCACTGCAATTCATGGCATTCAATGTAAGATAAACAAGTTGGGGAAAGTGGACATTAAAGCAATTCAGTACAAGCAAAAAGTGCTTACTAGAAAAACAATATGATGAATTATTGATGAAATTCAAAAGTCTAAAAACTCTTATATAGAGAGTGAAAAATGTGAAACGAAAGAATAATCACTTCTATTCATTTTTTATCTTCTGAATGTATATAATCCGCATTATTTGACTTTCAGGCTCACTAAATGGAGCAGTTCCAAGGTTTTACTCATATGGATCATAATCCTATAACTAGAGAACGACGGAAATAAGAAAGATTATCACATAATACCATAACACTAACTAGGATAGTTGAATTATTAGATCTCATAAATATGTAATCACTGAGATCTCAAAAATCAAAATCAAGCATAATGAGTAAATGGAGCAGTTCCAGGGTTTTTCTCATATGAATAATAATCCTATAACTAGAGAACGACGAAAATAAGAAAGACTATCACATAATACCATAACACTGATTATGACAGTTGAATTATTAGATATCAGAAATATGTAATCGCTGAGATCTCAAAAATAAAAATCAAGCATAATGAGTAATTCAGGTAATCACTTATCTGGATAGTGAAAAGAAGAAGAAGGAAAACAAGAAGTCAAAGAACTCTTATTTCAAGAGTGAAAAATGTGAAAAGAAAGAATATTTACTTTTATTCATTTTTTATCTGCTATTGTTTTTAGCCGTGTTTTGAGTCACCAAAATCTTCCCATCCAAGCAAATGCCTTTTTTTGTTAGAAAAATTAACATAAGTCAAGAATTGAACGATAGAGACAAAAAATATTACAAATATATCTATCTGGCTAACCTAGGTTGAAAATCCAAGCCTGGAAGCCTGCGGCTTGAGCACAGGGTAATCAGGCTCAAAGCATGGGCCCTGATTGGTCTGCAAGAGCCCACATGTCAAGTGCTTAGATAATGATCAGGGATGTGACATAATGTGACACATATCTCCGCAAAGGCTCAAACTAACACATACACTCTCATTATTTAAGAAAAAGTACACATATTCCTTAAAATTTATACTCAATTTGCAATGTTTTTTCAAATTAAAGATTGCATCAATATCTTTCAAACTATACAAAATTTGCATTGTTCCCCCAAATGGCAAAAGTATCCTTAATAAATTTTTTTTTTTTAAAAAAGGTTTGATATGAAGTTTTCCATACGAACAAACAATAACCAGATTTAATAGTTTAAGAGTTTTGTAAAATTATTCAGGTGAAAGTTTAAGAATGAAATTAAACTTAATGTCAAAACTCGAGATTAATTTTTTGTAAAAGTTACAAAAGAAAAAACAAAAATCTAAAAGCAATTGGAATCTTCACCGTCCATTCCATCCCATTCCATTTCCTCTCTCTTTCTTATTGACATTATTATTTTGTTTTTTTTTTTTTTGTTTATATATATATATATATATTTTTCTCTTTCTCCTAAAGTTTAGCTTTTATGATGGGGTTCTTGTGAACCTTTCAAGCCACTTTCCGAACCGCTTTGGAAATTCCACTTTCAAGCCACTTTCCAAACAATCAATCACTTCATGATGAATTTTCTTTATTATTGGTGGTTTGAATGAATCTGTATAAAAGCTTCATCTATCATCTGATCAGAGTACATTTTGTGATTATTATACTTGTTTTACAGCTTGTTTATAATTCGATCTCTTCATGTAACCCACTATGTTTGTATTATGTGTCTTCCTTATTTGACTTAAGAGAAAGTGTTTTCGATCTTGTTGACATGGTATTTTTTTGAATAATTGGTTTTCACTTAAATCCCGAAGTGAGCAATTAACATGTTGCACTATAGACTTATTTTCTATCGAATTTTGGTTGTGAAAATTGGACTTATAGATCATGAGAAGACACATATATATTGGACTTATTTTGATAAATCAGAAAATTCTTTTTTACATTAAGTTCCGGTTCAAGTTTGTATTTGACGCCCTGGAATGTAAATCGATCAAATATTTGCTCATAAGTTGTAAGTTGTAACGAAATCCTATAAACTGAATAGTCCATAATGCAAAGCAACCGCCTTAATGCTTTGAAAGCGGCCGTGCCAAATTAACCTTTCCTTAACAGGAAAAGGCACAGCTTTTAACTTCTTAATTACCTGCACAGCGCTGCCATACCTAGCCCTATATATATATATCACATTATATTACATTACTCTCCCAAGAAATTTTATTTAATGTGTTAGAATATATGAAAAATATAATATATTTTTTCGTATATTTTATATTTGGTTGGTATTGAAATATTTTATATTTAGGGTTAATTGTAATTACCATATTTATATTTATTCTATTTACCATACTTGAAATATACTTGAAATATATTATATTTTTCTTTCGTATTTTCTAACATAATGTACGTCTATTTTTCACGTAATCAGCCATGGAATCTGGTCAACAGGAAAAACCCGACACGAGTGCTCGTGACCGCTGTATTGGCCTCTTATTCAGGATCGCATTCTTGGCTGGGATTTTAATAATCATCTTGGTTCTCATTATTCTCTCCATAGGCGGAGAGGCAAACTTCGTCGTCGAAAACATCTCTCTCACACAATTCGATTTCGGTTCCAAAAACACTCTCCGATACAACCTCGCCTTCAACATTGCTATCAGAAACCCTTACAGCTCTCCGATATACTACGACGAAGTCGAATTCAGCGCTTACTACAATGGCCAGAGGTTTGAAACGCAAAATTTGACCCCGTTTTGCTTGCCGCACAAGAGCACCCAGGTTTTGAATCCTGTGTTTGAAGGGAAGAACTCGTTGGACGGGGCTTCTGAGCTTTCTGATGAGTTGAAGAAGGGGAATAATAAAGAAAATGGACCTTATCAAATTGGCGTGAAACTCTACGTGAAGTATAGGTATGGGTTGCTTGGGATTATGAAGTCCAAGTCCACGATGCAATTCTGCTTCATGGTTCCGCTTGATCATCATCATTCCAAATCTAAAGAAAAATCACAGGAGGCTACCAATTGTGTGGACCCTAGAATCGTTTAACACCCTTTTTTTTAATTGAGTATTTTGTTTTACGTCTTTCCATTATATATGTTAAGTCTATTTGATTACAATGTCATGTCGTAGATGAATGCTAAAATATAATTAAATAAAGATTTGAATACAAGAGAACAATTATCTTGAATTTAGAGATGATGCGCGCTGCGATTGATATTATCCTAGCTAGAGTGGTGTGATTTGAATTGCCCTTATCTTGATGTTGTTCAATATCGATCAAATTCATCCATTCTTATGAGTTGAAGGTTTTTTTTTTTTTTTTTTTGGATAAATAGCAATTAATAATGAAATTTTGTATATATCTAGTAGAGTACGTAATATACTATAAAGAAGACCTAGGTCTTTTTAATTACTATTGGATGATTCAATAATTGCTTTGAAAGCCATATCAATTTTAAGAGAACACAACAAAGATTTGAGTTTTTCTATAGCACTACTTTATTTAGCTTACGAGAGACATGATATCATAAAAAAAAAAAAATGAAAATTACTTGTAACGAAACCCTAGAAACAGTATCCATACTGCATGGGTCCATATAAATTAACCAGGCCTAGAAATAGGAAAACCCACAGTTTTTAACCACTTGAAAGCGCTCCCATACCTAGTCGGCTAGCCCTATAACTTACTCTACCATATGTGTTGTCTTAGAAAACCTCATAAAACCTTACGTCTGTTTATCACCTCTCTGCTAGGCAGCCATGGCTCAACAAGAAAAACACGCCGCCTAGAGTAGTAATTTTGACAGCCTCCGCAGATGTTATATACTCTTTGTCATGATTGCCTTGTTCGTTGTCATCTTTTTGGTCATCTCGTTGGTCATCATGGACCCCAGAGAGGCAAACTTCGTCGTCGAAAACGCCTCTCTCACCCAAATCGATTTAGGTTCCAAAAACACCACTAGTCTCCCATACAACCTCGATCTGAGCATAGTTGTCACAAACCCTAGCAAATATAGTGACATATACTACGACAGCGTCGAAGTCAGGACTTACTACAATGCCCAGAGGTTTGAGTCACTGACTTTGTCCCCGTTTTACGTGCCGCACAAGAGCACCCACGTTTTGAATCCTGTGTTTCCAGGGCAGAACGCGTTGACCATCATTCGCGTCAAACTCTGCGTCAAGTTTAGGTATGTTTTGTTTGGGAGTATCAAGTCTTGGCAGTCCACGTCTAGCATGCACTTCTGTTTCATGGTTCCGCTTGATCCTCATGATTCCAAGTCTCTAGGAAATTCAGCGGCTACTCTTGAGATGTGTGGCATTGTTTTCTGATTCATGACGTGGCCCTGACATATTACAAACTTGAAAGATGCTTGGAAGCTTAAGTTTGAAGAGCGGTCAGCAATAATGACCGAGTATGAATCTTTAACAATAAATTGAAAATGGGGCAAGACAGAGCCAACTATGGGCCGGAAAATGAGGAACAACTTGAGCAAAAAATAGGATTAACTATGGGCCTAAAGCCAAAATATTGGGCCAACAAAAGGCCAAAAGATGGGCCAAATGACCAAATATAAGATAACTTGGCCTGATTTTTTTTTTTTTTCAACCAAATCGACAACAAAGCAACAAACATTGCTAGAATGACAAAACTCACGTACGTTTGACAAAACCTCTAGAACAGCTCATGATTTCCTATTGAAAATTCTCTAGAACTTGTATATATAGGATTAATGATGATGTTATGGTTGTCCTCAACGTTCACTAGTATGAAATTAAATTATCACAAGTAACCGACAAGAGAAGCCAAAGCCTTGGTTTCAAAAGAATTCCAAAGCCCCACACCAACGCACAACCAAACGAATACAATTATTGGGAAATCGCAAATCACCAAGAAGAGCTTGTAATGGTTTAACGCAGCTTAATTGGGTTTTGCAAGTGATCAACGCAGGGTCTCCACAGGATTAGGGATTGAAAATTAGTTTGGCCTATGACTTATATTCATAGATTAAAGTCTTAGAAGCTATATTTTTGCTTTTATTTCTTAATTATGTTTACAATACCAGTAATCTCTATCTATAAGAAAAATATGGTAGATGAATACAATATAAATAAAAATTTGATTACAATCACAAGATATGAAAATATATTCTAACTAGCTATAGATAAGATAGTAACAAGATAACAATTATCTTGAATTTAATGCCACGATTGATATTATCTTCGATTGGTGTGATTTGAATTGCCCTTATCTTGATATGGTATAATATTGATTAAATTAATTTCCTTCTTATGAGCTTAGGTTTTTTTTTTTTTTTGATAAATAGCGACTTAACAAGAGTGACACGATATCATTAATTTTTTTTTTTTTTTTTAAAAAAAAACTACTTGTAACGAAACCCTAGAAACAGTATCCATACTACATAGGTCCATATAAACCCTAAAAACTGAAAGCGGCCTTATATGATATATCACATTATATTACTTACACCCATACATGCTGTCTTAGAAAACCTCAGAAGAAACTTCACGCCTGTGTTTCACCTCTCTGCTAGTCAGCCATGGTTCAACAAGAAAAATCGGCTGCCTCGAGTAATTTTGACAGTAGCAGCCGTATTATACTCTTCGTCGTGACTGCCTACTTTGTTGTCGTCTTATTGGTCATCTTGTTGGTCGCCATGGGCTCCAGTGAGGCAAACTTCGTCGTCGAAAACGCCTCTCTCATCAAATTAGATTTCGGTTCCAAAAACACTACTATTTTCCCATACAATCTCAATCTGAGCATCGCTGTCAGAAACCCTAACAAATATAATGACTTATACTACGACATCGTCTATGACAGGACTTACTACAAGGCCCAGAGGTTTGAGTAGCCGTTTAACGTGCCGCACAAGAGCACTCACATTTTGAATCCTATGTTTTCAGGGCAGAACGCGTTGAACATCATTCGCGTGAAACTCCACGTCAAGTTTAGGTATAGTTTGGTTGGGAGAATCAAGTCTTGGCAGTCCTCGTCCAACATGCACTTCTGTTTCATGGTTCCGCTTGATCCTCATGATTCCAAGTCTCAAGGAAATTCAGCGGTTACTCTTGAGACTACCAATTGTGTGCCATCGTTTTCTGATTCATGACAGATTTTTTTAATTAATTGAGCCTTTTGTTTTGTTTCTTTTGCCATTATGTTTTTTTGTTTTTATATGCATCACATAGGTTTAGGGTTTGGGTTTTTCTTTTTGAAGTTCTTTTTTTTTGTCACCATGGTACGTAATAATAAGTATGTATGATTTGAATGGTTATCAATTCCTTGGTTTACAATGACGATTATGTATTGATAGAAAGAAAAGACAGTGCTATAGAACTATAAAATGGGGAAGAAATACAACAATTTACATGATTTAGTCTATTAGGAGATTGAATTTTAGAGATTTATTATAATTGATTATAATCTCTTAATATACTTGATCTAACTATAATTGGTCTCCTAATTTATTGTAATGAGCTATAGATCTATTGAAATTGATGTTTGGCCCACATAGTTGTTTGTTATCTATTTTTGTTTTCTTATGTAGAAGAATGGTGTATGTAAGAATTAATTATAATTATCACATTATCAAATTATATAACAGTGATTTAAGAATATGGTAACATTAGTGCAAGGGTTATCTATTCTTGTTAATTTTCTTATATATGTAGAAGAAAGGTGCTACTAATTTTTCAAAATACGAGTGATCGTACTTATGTTTGAACTAGCAATTAATTGGTGTATATATATATTTTTTCCACTAGAGATGCGATGGAGTATGGAAATTGTGAACTGAATAGGTCTCGATCGTTCTCACGTACCAGAGCAAACTAGCTAGATCTTAATTAAATCCATAGAGTTCCTTTTTTAAAAAAAATAAAAAATAAAAATTTATAGAGTTACTTTTTTTTTTTCCTAATTAATCTATATAGTTCCTTTTTTTTTTTTTTTTTTTTTTTTTTTTCTATTCAAATAGGGGAAACGGGAAAAGGACTACAAAGGAGGGTCCTTGCCACTCCTAATACGAATAGCATAAATAAATGGAGAACAAGTGGGAATGCTACCAAATACATGATTGGCAGCGGCCCATCTAGCAACTTGATGCGCTCCAAAATTGGCGCATCTAGAAATTTTAAAGGCCTTCCAATCCGAAAAAGAACCCAGCTGGAGATGGATGTCTGCGAAAACCGACGCCGAAATCCAGTCTGAACTCAGAGAGGGATCAGAAATGGCCAAGATAGTAACCTGGGAATCACCTTCTAGAATCAAAGAAGAACAGCCAAGCCAAAGGAGACTGCCAACCTTAACGCCAGAAGGGCTGCATGGGCTTCTCCCAGCCCTGCTTCCAAGGAAGGGAGCTTGAGAGAATTGACCGCCAAAAAATCCCCGTTATGGTTCTAATTGCCACTGCAAAATCTGGGCGAATAGCTACATCAAAGTTAGCTTTAAGAGTACCCACAGGAGGCGGCAACCAGGGAGACAAATCTGAAGAAGCATTCCACGCTGAACAGTGATAACCAATGGAGATTCGAATAAGCTTCAGCACCTTAAGAGTTCCTTGAATGCATAAGAATAGAACTTTTACATACCAAAAACTAAGAAAATAACCTCAAGGGATTAGCTCAAGAGCACTGGTATTGATGGCATCCTCATCAAGTTTAAAATTCAAATCTCTTTGAATTCAAACAATTCTTTGAAACTACGTTCATCAGTAAAGTCAGAGTTTTATCTAACCCCTGACAGGAGTGAGTATATGAAATGATCCTGTTTTGGAGGAGTTTTCCATCATTAAAAAATAATAATAATAATAGTTAAAAAATAGTTTTTTTTTTAAAATAAAAAACTAAGAAAATTTCAAATAAAATTTTATTGAAATATGAATATACATGTTGCAGCTGGTAAACACTAGAAAACTTGACCGATAGGTAATTAATGAATTCGTAAATTGACCATAACCTATATATAGAATATCCTATTGAATTTTAATTCGACCATAAAAACACAAACAAATATTAAAAGCAAATAAATAAAACCGTAATACCTAAAGATAAAAAATTATATAAAAATACTAAAATTAATAAATGACAAATTGACACTTACATTCTTTTTATATCAGTATGTAGTGGTTAAGCATTTTAGGAAAATAAATAGTTATTATTGGGAATGAAGAATAGTGAAATAAAATAGGAATTCTTATTCTTTAGTTTGACGACAATATATGCTATAATTGTAATTTAATCAAAATTATTAAAAAACTCAACTTTTTTTTTTTTAAAAAAAAAAAGAAAAAAAAAATGAATCATGAGATTCAACAATGGGTGGTCTGTAGCCACCCACACTAGAACTTGAGGGTGGCTGATGCAGCCACCCCCAAATGCACTGGGGGTGGTGCGACCACCCCCTGGTATGTTATGGGTGGCCAATCACCACCGATTGTGGTGGTCGGCTACCCACAGAAATTCAACGTTAGGTTTTTTTTAAAAGTTAAAAATAAAATATAAAATAAATGAATTTTTTTTTTTTGAAAAACATTGTCAATTTTTTACGGAATAGATATTTTTCTTTGAAAATAATTATTCCCACAAAATAATTATTTCTAAGAATAAACTCTTATCAAATAAAAGAATTACTATTTTATAGTCATTTTCTAGCTTCCACACTACAAAAAATAAGTACTATACCGGTGCTCATTTGTCGGCGTTTATATTAAAATAACGACACTAATTGTCATTACCGACACCATTTTTCCCGGCGCATGTTGCACAAGTGTCGGGAAAAGTAGTGTGGGCATAAGTATTTTTTTTTGTAGTGCCAGGAGTATATTCTGCAAACCAAACGGCTCTTGTATCTCTAATCCAATCTTAGTGTTGCACGTCCATGCCTTTTTTTTTTTTTTTTTTTCCTGTTTCTGAGTGAATTGATGAGTTTGGTAATGCGAGTCTGTCTAGACTTGATGATTAGGACCAAAAAATCCAAAGGAGACGCTCGATGATTTGGACAAACGTACAGCGAGGGCGGCATTTGTCGTAACAAATCTGGTAAGAGCTTCAGCTTAATTAGTGCAGGGAGCTTCGTACATATCTAGCGTGAGAGAGACATGATATTTAAGGTCGGCTATGTCTTTATTGTTCCAACTACTACTCGATATCTTAATATTTTAGTTTGAAATCTGTTTTTTAAAACCAAAAAAAAATTGTTACAATGCCTGTCATTCTTATCAATCACACGTTTCTTCATTGTGATTGGATTGAGACCCATGCTATACCTAGGGTATTACGTGGGTGTAATAACTTTATAGTTTGAGTTGTTTATTTAAGATGAACATCTATGTCGTGTTATTTAAAAATTTTTGTCTCTCTTTTTCATTAATTTGCCAGCTTGTCTCTCCGCCTATCACCGCCTCTACCTCAAGGTCCTCAACTCCTCTGCCACCTACCGATATTAGCGTCAAACTAGTATCCCAACATCTCACCATCCTCCCAATGACCCGAGCCTAACTTCAGATTTTGCAATGTCCTAAAAATATAAAAAAGAGTGAAGGGTTGGGTAGGAAGGATCATTTTTTACACAACTCGTGAAGTCAACACAAATTCCACACGAAATTAGTGAATTTAAGTCGAAAGATCTAACTTGTTTAATTAGGGTTAACTAACTTCACTTATATGGCCTTGTAAGTTATACACATGCTTTGACATTATCAGAATGCGACATGCAACATTAGGTTTGAAAACTCTTAACCCTGACTCATAAATTTAATACGAATTCAATACGTAATGGATTAAAATTGAGGGTTCTAACTCATTCAACTAATTAAGCCTAATGAAGGGTGGGAAAAGGACTTCACATAATGGGCCAAATCAAGGGGAAGCTGCACCCTGTGAAAAAAGATTCGCTTCCTAGCTCGAAGCTTTTATGGAAGAATAATTAATCTTATAATTATTCATTTACCCCCTTATGTAGTGTTTGCTAATTTGTACCGATCTTCGCCCACCTCACCTATAAATGAAGTAGAATCTGCATAAACAAGCTAGGCCAAATTAACAATGATCAGAATGGAGGTCGAAATCGTTTCCAAGGAACACATCAAACCATCTTTCCCAACGCCCTCTCACCTCAGAATTTATAAGCTTTCCCTTTTGGATCAGCTTATTCCTGCCCCATATGCCCCAATCATCCTATAATATCCTAATAATGATCACTCCACGAACCTTAACAACATCCCCAACAGGTTAGAATTGCTAAAGAAATCTTTGTCCGAGACCTTGACTCAGTTTAATCCACTAACTGGAAAGATCAAAGACGACCTCTACATTGAATGCAACGATGAAGGGGCTTATTTTGTGGAAGCCCAAGTCAACGGCTGTCTATCCGAGTGTCTCACCCAACCTGATCTCTTGTTAATACAAAAGTTCCTTCCTTGTGAACTCATTTCCAAACAATCATCTGCAGGAACTAATTGCGTGAGTAATATTCAGGTAATATTTTAATTAAAAGCTTATACGTGGGTTCAAAATTTTCTTTAAAAAGTGAGGCTCCACACATAAAATGTTTAATTAAAGTGAAAAATAAATGACAGAGACATGCATGATTCAAATCTAGGACCTCTGTTATGATACTTTGTTAAATCATCATTTATCTCAAAATTTTAAGCACGATAAAATTATATAAATTTAATTATTTAATTTATATTCTAATACAGATAAACGTCTTTAGTTGTGGTGGAATCGCCATTGGTTTGTGTATTTCGCACAAGATTCTTGATGGTGCAGCATTGAGCACCTTTCTAAAGGCATGGTCTAGCACAGCCAGGGGATCTTCTGAAGCAGTAATATTCACCAACTTTCAATCAACGTCTCTCTTCCCGGCAAGTGATTTATGGCTTCGAGACTCATCAATGGTGATGTGGGGTTCCTTAATCAAAAAAGGAAAGAGTGTGACGAGGAGATTCGTGTTTCATGCCTCAGCAATATCCACCCTCAAGGCCCAAGCAACCAGCTTAAGTGTGAAACACCCCACGCGCTTGGAGGTGGTTTCAGCTTTCATATGGAAGCATGCCATGGCTGCGTCTAGAGAAAACTATGGTTTTCAAAAGCCCTCTTTATTGACCCATTTGGTGAATCTGCGCAGAAGAATGGCGTCGCCATTGTTGTTGGATTATTCTATTGGAAATCTCCTTTGGATAGCGGCTGCTCGGTGCATGCAGAAAGACGAGGTATTTAAATCATTATTTATCTCAAAAACTTAAATTAATAGAAAGATAATAATATAATTATTTAATTTATATTTTAATCTAAAGGTTGACTTAAGTGGTAAGAGATTTAGTCTTTATGGTATTTTTATCAGGTTTAAGGTTTAAATTCTATTGTATGCAAACAATTCTTTGATAAGTGACCTTGCTTAAATTATCATTTATCTTAAAAGCTTAAATTGATAAGAAAGAGTGAATTGAATTATTTAATTTATATTCTAACAGGTAGGATTACAAAGCTTGGTGGGTGAGCTAAGGGGTGCAATATCAAGAATTGATGGTGATTTTGTTCAGAAACTGCAAGGTGATGAAGATATGAGGAATTCTGTGATGTGTGAGTCTCTCAAAGAAATTGGGGAAGTAGGCTCCAAAGACGAAGTAGACTACTTTGGGTTAAGCAGTTGGTGTAATTTAGGATTCTGATTTTGGGTGGGGAAAGCCTATATGGATCAGCAGCATTGGTTCAAGCGGTCCAGTTTTCCTGAATTTGACAATTTTAGTTGACACACGGTTGGGAGATGGGATAGAAGCTTGGGTGACCCTAGATGAGCAAGACATGGCTAGATTAGTATGCAATTCACAGCTCCTCACATTTGCTTCCTTGGATCCCAGTCCTCTGATATAATGATACTGTTCTTAGTTATTTTGGTTCTTTTTTTTTTTTTTTTCATAGTTGTCATTGAATATAATTGCCCTTTACATTATATATGTAAATTGCAGTTTCCAGATATCGAGATCTGATGGTCACTATGTAACCCAGAAAACTAGTTGTAATCTTACTATGAGTGTAGAAATATTATAATGTTCATTTTGTAAAGAATGATTTAATTTATGCAATTTTTTGATACTTCAAAATTGATGCCAAGAACCAAACATTCATTTTAATTTCCATTGAACTTGACGTGGGCACACTTCCAAACAAATGGAATAGATTCTCTGATTTATTTTTCAGTAAATGCTACAGCATCTACTTTATTTTTATTCGATTTTTTTATTTTTGAAAACTATCATTGAATTTATGGGTCTCATGTGTGAACTCATATAGAATTTATAGATTTAATGGTGATTTTAAAAAATAAAAAGATAAAAAAATAATAAGAAAATAAAATGTAGCATTTTTCTTTTCTTGAAACGAAGATGAATAATTATTATATTTAATAATATACATGATGTCACATCAATTAAAATTTTTAAACTAATTAGTGACAACATATTGACCGTGTGATAACATACACATCGTCGCGGGATGCCCATTCAAGAAAAGTGGGGCAAGTAGCGCAAAATGAAACCTCTAAATGTAGATGTTGTAGAATAAGAATGCAGTTGTTTTTCAAAAAAAAAATCTTTATAATCTGAATTATGAAATAATTTCTCTTCGTCACACATAAAAAATATCATGTTTTTGATAATAAACTTCACAAATTTGTAATGAATATTGGTTGATCAAATTTGCATATCTTTAATATGGCTGAACCACCCCAAATGACCATGGGGTGGTCAAAACCACCCCCTTTGCCAATTGAGGTGGTTCGGCGAACCACCTAGGTTGGCAATGGGGTGGTTGAGGTTCTTTTCATTTTTTTAATTAATTTTTATTTTTTAGTTTTTCTTTTTTTGTAAGATTTTTAGTTTTTAAGTTTATAATACAATAAAAAATAATAATAATAATTTAAAATTTTGCACTAACAGTCTACAGTAGGAAAAATCTCCAAGTCTATTTAGAAAAACTCAAACGTTTAATTTTCAAAATTAAAAAGTAAAAGAATAATTACAAATCACACATTTATTCAAACATTTATCCTCATTTTTATTACCACGTTAAAAAGTAAATACTTAAAAATTCATGCGACACGCTCATATAAAAGAAATGCTTATTGTTCATATTTTTGTTCATTTTTACATATGTGATTTTTTTTTTAAAAAAAAAAGTCTTTTTTTGTATTTGTAGGACCTATTTCTATCCACGTATGAAAAAAAAAATAAAATAAAAATTCTCCTCTTATAAATGTGTTTCGATTACAAGGAGGCTGCACATGTCCAACAGGCAATAGCCAATCATATCATCAGAAATCTTCGATGGGATAAAACGAGTTATTTTTTGAAGTGAAAACTCCAACAGTACGCAACCCGGCTTCTCAATATCAAGGCCGTTGAACGTGGAAAAGTTCCGAGACAATAGCTGACAAAAACCACACGTCCTTCTGTCTCCAACTTTTCATTATCCACGATCATTGTAAATTGTTTAATTTTATTCGTGTTTTACTTTTTGTTATATTCGCGGCTAGAAGCATAGGCGAGAAATATCATTGATTCATGTAAACAAAGATGAAACGAAAACAAAGAAAGCAAAACGGAAGCTTCTTCTTCTTCTCCTTGTTCCTCTGTTCTTGCTGATTCTCTTGGCATGGGTCGCCGTGTCCTGTCTCTCTCATCCTCTTCATCGATTAGCTTCGGCTTCTTTGCTTTCCTGCAATATGCAGCTTTCTTGGTCTTGGTCGTTAATGGGAAAAAAAATCTCACCCCGCCGTCATCGACGCCCATCAACCGCGATCTCTATCATTCCAGGTGATTCCCTATAAAACCCTTTTGTTTTTTCTTTTTAGTGGGATAGTTTTTCGATGAAGAAATTTTCTTTTTCTTTTCTTTGTTTCTTGAGAATTTACTGGTCAAAAGAACGGGCTTTGTTGAATTGGTAGTTGGATTCGATAAAATTATGTTGTTTGTTTGAATCTTGGAAATGGGTAGTAAAGCTAACATGATTTTATGGGTCAAATTTGTGTCTTTTTTGGTTGAATTGTATAATTTTTATCTGGGTCTCAATTGTTTTCTTGCTTCATTTGGTTGTTGAGAAATTGTAGGAAGCTGAAACCCCGAATGTTTGGATTTTTCATTTTACATATATTCAGCTGGCGTAAATAAAGTATTTGGCCCCTATTAAGGAAAATCAACTATCTGGGTTAGGAATTAAGAACCTTCTTATCCAGTTTATTTGTATACTAAGAGCATTTTTGGCCAGCTTGAGCTTTTGGGATAGTGCGTAATCTAAACAATAGGATGGTTAACTTTTTCTGTTCTTTGTTTGTGCTGTGGAATTTTGCAGTGGGGATTTGATGGAGCAGATAAACGCTTTGGTCCATCGTCACCCCGACAAACTCACTGTAGGTTGCCTATGATTACCTGAATTATTCATTATGCTTGCTGAATTACTCATTATGCTTGATTTCGATTTCTGATTAGTAATGTTTTTAACAGATGGAAACAATTAAATCTAGAAATAAGGGCTACCAGGCAGAGATCTCAGTGGTTACATATTGCCGGGGAAGGAGAGCGAATGATGACAGGTCAAAGTTTCGGATCCTTCTTGTAAGTTTTCCATGGATGAGTTTTGCCTGTGTTGGATCAAACTTTTAATGAGATTTTATGTAATTTAGCAGTAGCCTGTTAGGCCTTAGTTTTATCCAGGTGTTAAGGGTAAACTATCGAACTTAGTAACAGATAACAATGTACTTGGGAAATCTTATTTTCACTATGTAGTGAATAGGTTCTCAGATTGGTAATTGCTGGTGTTTTTGACAGATGATTCCTTGTCTTCCAGAGTTTTGGCCAGCATGGAAGGGAGCTCATTACATCTGAACTTGCTTTCTGGATTTTGTCGATCTTAAGTGAGGAGCAATTTCTACCCAACATGGATCCAGCTTCGCTAAACAGTACCCTTGACAAGCTTATCATAAAGGTAACTATAACAGCTTATTGTAGCTGCATTTTGCTTCTGATGAGTAAATTGAATTGTTTATGAATTCGAACAACTTACGGCCATAGTAACCAGGATAACGTAGCATAATCAATGCCGGTGCCTATTTGCAAGCACACTGAGTTAACTGTGGTAGCTATTCAATTCACTGAATTGAATAGCTTCAGTGCTAGTGTCAATATATAAGTCTTAATATTAAATGCTCCTGGAGAATATATCCTTACATGCTTATTAGATTACTCATTGGTACTTAGTTGATCAAGGAGAATTTTATGGTAGTTCAAATTGATATTTAGCAGGAAAGACGTTTCTGAGCTATACCAAAACATTATTAGTGATAAAAGGACATAAGTGGTATATTCCAAAGATTTAAATTGTTAGATATGCGAGTTTCTTTACTAATTTTTGGGAAATGCTTTGGGGAACTTCGGTAATTTTGGCATGCTAATATCTTATGTTATGTCAGGTGGTGCCAATGGAAAACTTGAATGGCCGCAAGCGTGTTGAAGCAGGAGATCTTTGTGAGAGAAGAAATGGTCAAGCACTTTATTTTTCTTTATTCAAGAGTTAGATGACCACTTGGAAAGATATTGAATTGCTTAAGTTTGTATTTTTTGGCAGGGAGGGGAGTTGATCTTAACCGAAATTGGAGTGTAGATTGGGGCAAAAAGGAAAAGGTCCATCATCCCTATCATTTTCTACACTTGGATCCTATTATATGAATTATGCTGTATAGCCCTTATTGTGCTGTTCGTGTGCATACATGTTTTAAGCTTGTTGGTGATTATTCATTAATTTGGTAATTATGCTTAGTTGAAACCCTCTTTAAAATTGATTTACATAAAATTTTACATTGTTGGATGACGCTTTAGGTTTAATCATTTAAGCTTTTGCATCCTCTTTGTCTTTCTCTCTCTCTCACACGCACACACCTAATTATTCAACTGTTATAGTTAGTGTTATGCTATTCTGTGATAGTCTTTCTTATTTCTGCTGTTCACCACTTACAGGATTATGATCCATATGAGGAAAATCCTGGAACTGCTCCTTTTAGTGAGCCTGAAACTCAAATAATGCGGAAACTTGCCCTCTCTTTTGATCCACATGTATGGATTAATGTGCACTCTGGAATGGAGGTAAATTGTACTGAGTTTGCTGTTAATATTCACAGTTGGCTGTTATTGACTGCACAAGTTATTCTTGGCTTTAGAAGTTTTATATTAATATGTAATGAGTCTACCGAATATACCATTAAAAAAGTACATGACCTTGCAATCAAATGAATTGCAAACTATTCATGTGTTAACTTTCTTGTTAATTTCGTCATTTGTTAAGCTGTACCCCCTTTCAAGAAGACGAAGAAGGAAAAAAAGCTTATCTTTAATGTTGTAAGTCATTAAATCAAGCAATTTTAACTTTAATGGCCCTTAAACATGACAAGCTTGGCTGAGAAACTGTTTATTGGCCTTGATTACTATTCTGGATAAGCCTCATTGTGTGATAAGATATTGTGTTCATGTAGTGCTTGTCAAGAAATTTTGTTTTAAAATAACAATTATAGTTGTTATTTGTGTGAATTAGGAGCTCACATTTCATGAACGAGCTGGGTGAAATCAAAATTAGGCTTAGTTAGGATGATAGATGTGCTTTTATAGGCATGTTAACTCTTCTGGCCGATGAAAGGAATCAATGATTACATAGAGGGCATTTTCAGCATTTGTGCCCATTTGTGATCGTGCTTGTTTGATGCAATCAGTGGAAACTTGGATTGTCAACGCCTCATATAGGCGAACTCAAACTACTGATGAATTATGAATTATAAGTACTGATTTTCTATAGATTGAAATACATTGATTAGAATGCTATGTGATTGTTTTCCTTTTCCCTTTCAATTACCTTATGCTTTTTATTCGTGATATACTTTGCATATGGCTAACTTCCAAAGTTGCTTGTTTGTGCAGGCACTCTTTATGCCATACGACCATAAAAACACCACACCTGATGGATTTTCTTCACACCAGATGAAGTTGTTGCTTGAAGAAGTGAATCGTCATCATTGCCAAAAGCGTTGCATGATTGGATCTGGTGGAGGCTCTGTCGGGTTAGTAGTACTTATATTGAAAACTATGACCATTGAAAAACATTCCATTAGTTTGAGGAGAATTTTTTCCCATATATGTAGACAAATTACCTCAAGGCTGAATAAGACAATGGCCTTAGAGACTGAATTAAGAATTCAGCTATAAGGATTGTCACACCCTAGAAAGTTAGTCTTACAATGGGTCGTGAATTACCCATATTGAGTGGGTAGATTATAAAGGTATTTATGGGTGCTAAGTCTTATATTGGTTCCTTACTAGATGAGACTAAGTTTTATAAGTTATTTCAGGGGGCTATAATTATAACTTAATCAATCCTTTTAAAATAATAGCGCAAATGTGGCTAATACTTTTATTGAGTTGTTACAAATGATATTAGAGTAACCTAGTAATACTATGTGGCGATGAGGTATTGCATAACATGGGATTTGAGTGGGAGAGATTGTGACACCCTAGAAGTTATTCTCATATTGAGTGAATGGATTATAAAAATACTCATAAGTTTCACATTGATTCCTTACTTGATGAGACTAGTCCCATCTTGAAGACTTCTGATACTCAGCACGTCTTGAAGAGCCAATAAAGAACACAAATTTGACATGAGAGTGCTCAAATTCATCAAGTCAAAAGGAGCCATTAAGAATATGGAAAGTTTTCTTGCATCTTTTGAACTTTGCTTTATTTTTAGGTATCTGGCACATGGGACAGCAACAGATTACATGTACGACATTGCAAGGGTGCCCATGGCTTTCACATTTGAGGTTTGTGAAATCAGAACTCTCATCCTATGATTGCTTAGAGTAATTTGACTCGTTGACATATTTTGCATTGACTGACAGATATATGGAGATGAAGCAGCCTCGTCTCAAGATTGCTTTAAAATGTTCAATCCTACTGACCTCACTACTTTTAATGTATGTTAGCATGGATTGCTCCAATGTCTAGTTATCTTCTTCATTTTCCCCCTTTATCATTGTTTTTTGAGGAAATTTGCAGTTGATTAAGAGTGCATTTGATACTGCGATTTCACAAACTAAAAGTGCGATTTTAAACCAAATCACAAGAAATGTATTGTTTGAGAGTGCGTTTTTAAATAATTGTTATTTGAAAACGTATAAAAATATGCGTTTTTAAACTGCAGGCAAGGAATTGTGCTTATAAAACACAAGATTTTAATAGCTAAAAAAAACTGTGATTTACCAAACGCTTATCTGCGTTATTTAAAAATCGCGTTTTTGAATTACACATTTTTGAAATTGCAAACCTAATCTGACCCTAAGAATGAGTTTTGTAAGTTCATATTTTTCTAACTAGATATTCTTTTTGGGTTTCAGAGAGTTCTCAACGACTGGTCTGCAGGGTTTTTCACTATTTTCAAATTGGGTCCACAGCAACTTGGTGAAGCGCATCCAAAGGTGTCTGCTTCCAACTTGGAGAAGTGGGTATCCATCGATGAGTATCTTGATGGGTACTTGATGGAGAGGAGCAGCAGATATGGGAAGAAGATGGAAGTGCTTGAGCTTGGAATGCAAGAGATAAGAACGTATTTCAGGCTCTTCTTGTTATCCTCGGTATTGTTATTGTTCATGTTCTGCTCCAGAATTGCAAAAAGCAAGTCTAGTAGACCAGTTCTTCCTGCCATTCCCCTATGACATTTTACCTTGATGAATGGGCATAGAGATAGAGTGTTGTATCTATAGATATTAAAAATATTCTTTTACCCATAATGTAATTGCTAATTTGTAGCACTTATTTTGAGAATTAATCACCGCCGTTGTCATGGGGGAAGTGAAATGGAGATGCTTCGGCTATTTTACGGTTTATGTTTTATTTTGTTGTTAACGGTGTATATAATGTTATATCATTTAAAATTTCAAATGATATAGCAATATATACACTAGGTGGTAACATATGCACCATGCACTGTTAAATATATAAAATTTAATATAAACCATTCAATGGAGAAAGAGCACTTGTGGTACATTATGATTATAATTTAGAC
The DNA here is from genome assembly GCA_900184695.1 of Betula pendula. Taxonomy (NCBI): domain Eukaryota; kingdom Viridiplantae; phylum Streptophyta; class Magnoliopsida; order Fagales; family Betulaceae; genus Betula; species Betula pendula. The sequence continues at coordinate 813,415 of FXXK01000135.1, read as the reverse complement.
CTTATGGTTAAAAAAAAAAGAGAGAAGGAAAATGGAAAATCAGTGGCAATGAAATCCATTGATTGCAACAACATAATTCCTTTCTCTTGGTAGAAGCAATAGCCACATTTAGCTCAGACGGATTAAAAAAAAAACAGAAAAACTTGTGAAAAGGCTGGCTCGACAAATTTGCTCTTTGTTTTAGCTAAAAAAATTCACATCTTTTTATTTTAGTTGCCCAACTTTTCAAAGAATTTAAATCTAGCTCTATTTTAGTTATCCACTTTTACTATTCTATTTAAATATTTGTTATCAGGAAATAAAATATTATAAATTAAAAAATGCTTTGCTTTTACATTTGGTGAGCACTGTGCGGCGGCACACCAAATGTTTCTCATTTTATTTCCATTTTAGCATCTCAGCTAGCCAACCAGATGACAATTCGCTAACCATCCAAATCACCTGGGATGTTCTTAAAAGATCCAGTTTGAGCAGCAGAGAATGGAGAAAAACGAGACAAACTGAACTCAGACATCTCCTTCAAACAAACAAACACATAAAGGATGGATGTCATTACTTAGTGAATTGGGGAAACTGGGGGAAAAAAATTATGACCCTCCAATTTGTCCATTTACAAAACAACGTTTGGAATTAGTGAACTGGTCCAGAAACTGTTACTAACATTCCTTTGTATTATCCATGACACAATTATAATACAACAGCATATATAACACACGGGCAGTGCATCTGAGGAAGAAAAAAATTATGACGCCCCTCGAGGAAATGGAAAGAGGGGGGTGTTAGCCTGTTAGGTATAGGAGGTTCTTCAAGTCTTCGGGAGTTTTGATGGTGGTATGGTCTTCATGCGTTCCTGGACTCCCGAACAACACTTGTAGTATGAATTTCTTTCTGACGATGATGAACATGAATCAATATCTCCTGAAAAACCATTTAAACCAGACAAAGAACTATTTGGTATAGGAGATTCTAGTATACAAACAGGATTTGCAACATTGCCTCATAGTATGTCATGCTTTATAAGAATGATAACAGGACTTATCCTTGGATTTCAGAATTCCCAATTTTTGAGATTCTGACCCTTACTCTGTACAATTTTAATTCCCTTAGCAAAACTGAAACTTCTCCATTCACGGTATATTGTTGAAATATAGGCTGAAGACTGCGACACTAACCTCAAATAGATAACTAAAAGATCAAACATGACCGTCCTGTACTTTGCTTTGGTTGTGTTACCCATCAACTACTATGATTTCACTGTCTGCTTCATGTATTTCAGGGCAGATCGTAACATTGATCTAGCTTTCCTATCCGGAGTGCACTTAGACAAAATCATTTCTTCATACACGGCTGGAACCTGATATAGAATCAATTAACTTAGAAAATACAGAAGCAAAGAGCAATACATACAATATCAATTTTCCTTTCAGTAACTTTTCTCTATTGAAAAATTCTCAGCCTGGTAGTTCTATGCAACCAGCAAAAGCCAAGGGAATCAGAGATGCAGCCGTATGTATGAAACCTTAATTAACATATAAATCAAATGTAAAAATTACATAAATGTAGGTCCTTTAGTCAAAATTGGGGTCCATGATGTGGTAAAACCATAATGAGACAGATGATGACTGTTAAGTGTATATGTGGTTTAGCAAGTTCACAAATCCTGGTATGCTGCCTACATATTGTTTATAGAAAAAACATATTTCCACTAATCCCTACACATTGCTTATAAAAAACGCTTCTGCTAAGTCCATAATATTTTGAGTAGAAAATAACAACTTTTTACATAATCATTTTCTAACTTTTCTTGTGAAAGTAGTCAATTGCTACCCCAGTAACTAAGCTAGAAATACTGGACAGCCAAAAGAGAAACGTGGAGGACTTGGTCATGGCCACAAGTAATGGCAAGAGGCACCCAGAAATCTAAAATGCCTGCACATATAAAAGATACAGAGGACCATATGGGGTGCTAACCCCAAAAAAAGGGTAGCAAGGGGTCCTCAGGATGGGTCTTTAAAGCAAATATAATGGATTTATACCTTATGAAATTTGTCAACACGAATCAAAGCTTTCATAAGCGTAGTATACGTGACCACATCTGGTTTCAAGCCCTGCAATCATGGGGATCCCAATGAACATGTAGTAAGATGGCAAGACCGATGCAACCTCAAAATATACAAAATGGTGGGTAAAAGCAATGGAATGGTAATATACATTTTCCTTCATGTACTGCAACACAGCAAAGGCTTCAGCATCTCTTCTATCTTCACCGAATGCATTAATTAATGAATTGAGAGCTAAAAGACTGGGCTTCAGGCCATCTGTTATCATGACACTAAATGCATTTATTGCTTCCTCAGACATGCCCTGTCAAAAATTGGAACTGAAGATTCAAATGCATCCTCAACAAAAACTTTCATTGCCAATCAGATAATTGAAGAGAGTGAGAACATATTCTTTCAGAAAGGTAAAACTGGCAGCCCCAAGTAAAAGCACAGCTTTTAGGGCTGGTAGCTCATTAGCTTTTTAGTAATTCTTTAAGAGATACTCTGCTATACCCATTTTATACTTTCTTTCTTTTTTAATTTTTTTGGTTGAAAGAAAAAACTGTTGTATTAAAGCTTCTGGAAGAAAATGGTATTTTGAGCATTTACTTGTATAGCCTCAAATGTAACCTGTGATTTTTGTGGGATGATATTTGACAAAGTCAGCATTACTGACGAAATCTAAGATTATCTTGAGCTAAAATTCAAGTGAGAAAAACTTTCTCAAGATGGTCAATAAGAGACACATTTGGATATCCTTTCAGCACTGAGCCAAAAAAAAATTATGGCACTACTACTGATGACTCCGTCAAATCAAGTTAAGCCATCTCTCGGTTTACATGATAACGTAATGCAAAGTGCGGGAATGATCACCTAGATGGTACTTTTGGTTTGACATGTCTTAGATTAAGCCCCTAGGTCTTGGCTCAGGTGATAAAGAGGTGGAGTGGGGCTGGGCATTAGGTCCAATCCTTGTCAGGCAGGGGATAAAACACTGGGGAAAAAGTAAAATATGTATGAGGAAAATTTCCTCAATATGGTACAGGTATAGAAGATGCCATTAACAAAATTAACACACATTTTGATATAAAGGACACAGAGAACACAAGAAACCTATAATCTTATCCTATTATGGCCATGTCAAAACAAGAGGATATGTGACAACAAAATAACATATTAGGCATTTCATGGTTTCACAGAATAATATAACCTGAAGTGTGTGTATCTGTGTGTGATCATCAGCTAAGATGCAACTGCTGGTTTGACACATTATGCATGAAACAGTATGGTCTATTTATTCTCTGCTTGTAGAACACATATTCACTAAAAGTAAATAGGTTAGAAGATGAATGTATAACGAAATTACAAGGATATATAGAGTCAACAACAAACATACCCTTTGCGCATAGGCATTGATCAAGGCGTTATACATTGTCGATGACGGCTTCAACCCCGTAGACTTCATGTCCTCCAAGCACTCTATTGCGTCATCAAACCTCCCCGACCGTCCGTAAATATCAACTAACGTGGTGTAGGTAACCACATTTGGCAGCAACCCCTGACTCTGCATCCTCCCCAACAAGCTCTTCACTTCCTCCCACCTCTCCTGCTCCCCCAAACAATTGATCATGATATTATAGGTCGTAGCACACGGCGAGTATCCTTTCTCCTGCATTTCCTCAAACAACTCCTCTGCTCTATCGCGCCGCCTTGCCTTGCAATGGCAATCTATAAGCGTATTCCACGTGACCGTGTCAGGCTGAATCCCCTCTGATAGCATCCGTTCAAAAGTGGCCATGGCGTGATCAAGACAATTGTACTTGCCAAATGTGTCGATCATCACATTGTAGAAATGCCTATCAGGCATTACTCCACTACTCTTCATTTCCCTCAAAACCTGAAACGATCTCTGCCACTCTCCTCTGTCCCTATAACTCGCTAAAATTCGACTATACACGAATGAATTAGGCTGTACATTGCTCTCTTCCATTTCTTTCAATACGATTCTCGCGCTTTCCCACCGTCCTGCATTTGCATACGCATCAATGAGGAGACTGTAGGTATGCTCGTCCGGCGAAACTCCGCTCTTCTCCATCTCTGATACGATCGACTCGGCGTCTTTCAGAGAACCAGCTTTCACATACGCTTTGAGAAGCGCATTGTAAGCCCTAGTCCTTGGCTTCAACCCGGCATCTCTTATCTCTTCAAAAATGGCCTCGGCCTCCACAGTCCGACCCGAATTCCCCAAAGCGGATATAACTGCAACGAGAGTTGCGGTTTTTGCGCTCAGGCCACTGCCCTGAGCCATGGAAAGGAAATTCATGGCCCGGGTCGGGTCGCCGGCGGTTGCGAAACCGACAATAATGTCGTTCAGAAGCTGGCAATCGAGCTCGATCTTATCGCCTTCGATCTCGGCATAAAGCTTCTGCAGAATCGGCAAGTCAATCTTGTTGGTGCGAGTAAGGGATTGAATTATCAAACTGTAATTGACGAAATCCGATGGGAAACCATCTCGGCGCATCCGAGACATCAGATTGAGCGCCTTCTCGAGGTCGTCGTTACGAGCACACGCGCCGATTAGCGCGTTGTAGGTCAGCGGGGTTAGGGTTTGTCTCTGGGAGAGCAGGAACGCCTCGTAGAGCTTCTCAGAGCGTCCCAGTGCGTGGATGAGAATTGAGTAGAGCAACTCGTACGAGAAGCAGAGGTTGTGCTTCTGGAGCCACGAAACGACGGCATACGCTAGTCCAATGGAGGAGGAGGAGCAGAGGGATTTGAGGAATGAGTGCCAGAGTGGGGCCGGCACGGCCCGGTACGTCTCGGCGAGCTGGAACTCGGTCGGGTCTAGCGAAGTCGGAGGGTCCGAACCCGAATCCGAACCCGAATTGGAGCTGCTGGTGGTAGTGGGAGAACTGGAAAGGAAGTTGAGGAGGGGAGTGAAGTCGTACCGATTGTTATGGAGTGAAACGAGGTCGTTTTCGTCGTCCTTGTCGTCGTCAAGTTGTCTCCATGAGGAAACAGAGGCAGAGGCAGAGACAGAGCCAGAGCCAGAGGAGGTTTCACTAGCGGTGGTGGTAACGGCGGTGATGGAAAGTGGTGGTTGGAATATATAGTGGTGGCGGAAGTGTATTGGAGAAGTTAATGGAACTAACGGGAAACGAGTTGGGAGTGGCGGTGGCAGAAGAAACATGTTATGTAATATATTCTTAGCGAAAAGAGAGAAAGAATGTGAGACACAGGGTAGAGGTGGCTCACCAAGGAGTTTAGTTTTATCTGTTATTTGGATATTTGTTTTAGTTGGTGGCTGATGAGAAAGATGAATGCAGAATCTTTCCTGTGTGTCGAGAAGTACCTGATCGAATCTGGTGACGCTAGTCAATTTATCTCAGAATTGCTGATATGGTAACGCCACCGTTAAAAACTTGTTCGAGAAGGCCAATCTCGAAATGCCACGTGGTATAAAGAGAGGATTTCAAAACTTAAGAAAAACTCTCCAAATTTTCACACGATTTGAAATACTTTCAATATTTGATTTCTCTGACTTTAACCATGAAATTGTGCAAAAATTACCAAAAATACAGACTTATTTTAAGAATTTCAACTGGGTTTAACGGTGAAAACATATAAATAGAGGTAAAATGATATTAATTTAAAATATGAAAAATAAAAGTGAGAGAAATCAAATATTATGGGATATTTCAAATCGTATGAAAGTTTAAAAGCTTTTGTAAAGTTTTCCCAAAATATAATTAACTCATGATTTCAATTTACTTACCTATTTTTAAATTTTAAATAATGTTATAAGTAAGATTTTCATCTTTTATTATTTTTTTTATGTAACTTTTAAATTAATTATTAAATCAAAAATAATTCAATAATAATTTTAAAAAATACATTATTTTTAGAAGATAAAAGTTATACTTATGGCATTACTCATAAATATAACTATTAACTTCTTAAGTTTTTCACGATATTCATTTTCAATCATTTTGTTCAAAACCATTTAAAACTACTTACACAGCATTTAACAATAAATTTAGCTAAGACACCCGAGGGTAGGATCCCCCAGCCCACAGCAACCCACCGGTGGGGGAGGGATCTCCCTTGCTGGTGAGTAGCATGGTAGGAGATCTATTGTTCTTTTTTTAGATAAATAAAAAAAAAGAAAAAAAAAATACTTATTTTGTTTTATTTTTAAGCAATGTTGATGTTGTACATAGTATGAAGGATACACAGCAAACACCGAAAGGTTTTGATGTTGTGAGCCGTTAGATTATTGTACGTGTAGGGCCTAGAAATTACCTAAGGCCCATGTCACCAGTCCACAGCCTAAAAATTATACCAGAGGGCCTAGAGTATCATATATATATAAAGATTCAGGTATTGTCTCTCACACATAACAACCATTTCTCCTTCTCCCTTCACCTCTCCTCTTTTCTCCAACTGACTTAATCATCGGAGGGGCTCCACTGGCAAGCGCCAGTGGACCACTCTAATGACTTCTTCTCATTTTGCAGGCAGAGCTCCTCCTTGTAAGACGGCCTGGAGCCACTGTGGAAACCGAACATCTACATAACGAAATATAGACGGAACGACTAAAAAAGACAATGAAAAAATTACATGTATCACTTTTGATAATTTTTAAAATCAAAGCAACTATTTAATAAATGTCCAAACCACACTACCCAAATGATATTTAACCATTAAAAAAAAAAATCCATAAAATAGGTTAACAAACATGACCCTAAGCATCATTTAGTAATGGTTTTGAAAATACTTTTCAATTTTCAAAATCCTAACACATTTTTCTTATAATCATTAACAAATAATTTTCAAAACACAAAAACTCCATAAATTTTCAAACTTTACATGGTGGCAGGTGAGATTAGCTGAGCTCAGCTTCTATCTTCAGCGTGCGCCACGTGAGCATAGAATAATGATTCGAACATTTACTCTCAAAATTTTGACCAAAAACATTATGTACAGTGATCGAGCCCTATTGGGTGGGTACACGAACACTCTAAAGTAACGGATCCACTAGATTTAAAAAGCTATGCTTACCCAACACTTACAACTAACGATAACGTACTAAAACCCTTGCCGCTATTTTGCACTCTCTAACGGCGGATTAGGGTTTTTCGCAAAATCCGAGCGATTTTCTTTCTCCGATGACTCGCTAGGGTTTCTCTGCAAGCGAGGCGTGGTTCGATTGTTGCTGTCGCCATGGGAGGATCCAGAGTGCAAGTCAATAAGGCCCATAAGACCCGCTTTTCTTCCAAATCTTATCGTAACCTTCACAAAACCTCTCTTAAAGGTGTGCCTATTTTCATTTTGGTAAATTATTATTTTCTGTTCTCCGCTTGGTCGATCGAAAACCCTAGGAACAGATAAGAAAAGAAAAGAAAACGGCGTTTTGGTGCTCTAATATGGAAAACGCACTTCAAGTGAGCTATATGGTTCCGTTAGGCAAAGCTGAGAGGGAAAACTGGTTTTATTTATTCTCTTGCATTTTCTTGACAACCAAACGGAGCACAGATGATTCTTGGGTTTTATCGGGCTTGATCGACTTCAAGCTTCTGTCTCCTCAACACATATTCCTATTATTATTATTATTATTATTTTTTAAGTGTAATTTTGATATAAATCATTGTTGATTCAGATAAGAGCAGGATCGCTAAATCAGAGCACAATGTTGCCAAGGGAGCTAGGGCTGCTCGGCTTCAGCATAATCGAATGGTAATTGATCTTCTAATTATCACCTTACTCACACACACTCTCTCTCTCTCATGGCATATTTTATCACTTCTGTCGTTATTACATTTTCTTGTAATTTTGTAGCTACGGGAGCAGAAGCGGGCTGCCCTCTTGAAGGAGAAAAGGGCAACTAGTGGATCGACAAGCCCTCCCCGTGTGATCGTGAGTATTGACTATTGGTGATATGCCTATTTTTTGGAGATTATATTATTTGATATATGTTCCCCTTATGTGCATTGTGGTACATGTTTAGAATATTCTTTTCTCTCATTTTTTTTACTAGTCTGACTTATCTCAATTACAGGTTCTTTTTGGGCTTTCCGCTTCTGTAAATGTAGATTCACTTGCTGGGGATCTTCTGTCATTGTTAGCTAAAGACGGTTCTGGTGCTGCATCCTCAACAGTTGCTTCTTCCGAGTATAAGCTGAGAACCACGGTAAGAAATTTGTTCAAGGCAATGTTGGAAGAGATTTATGTTTTTATTGATCAAGTATTGACAACTTGTGGAACATGATTATATCATCTAATGACTTTATCTATTAATTTTAAATTTTATATTTATAAATTAAAAAAAAAAAAATCATCTAATGACTTTCAGAAGGAAGATAATTTGCTTGACTTTATGTTAGCCTGGGGAAATTCTGTTAAAGGATTGAACTATCACTGCAGTGTCAGACTGAATTTCGAATTTGTGAATATCTAACGGAAGTTTTATGTTCTAGTTATTGAAAGCACCTCATGGGGATTTGCTATCATGTATGGAAATGGCTAAGGTATGTCCAGCACCTGTGTCCCCCACCACCCTTTTTTTTTTTTTCTGGTTTTTAGGTCCTTCAATTTCTTTTTTCTCCCCTTTTAACACATCGATAATATTTGAATGGTAGGTAGCTGATCTGATTGCTTTTGTCGCCTCAGCAAGCTCTTCGTCTGAAGAAAGCACTTCTTACCATATTGATTCATTTGGAAGTCAATGCCTTTCTGTGTTTAGGTCTCTTGGTTTGCCGAGCACTGTTGTGCTAATTCGTGTACGTTCTCATTGATGTTCTCTGAACGGTTATGAAAATTTTGGGAAAGAAATTAGCTTTCCATGATTGGACATAAAAAATAGAAAGGCTTTTTTTTTGCGTGTAGGACCTACCTTCTGAGCTGAAAAGAAAACACGATTCAAAGAAGATGTGTATGTCTAGTCTTGCTTCAGAATTTCCTGAGGACTGTAAGTTTTATCCTGCAGATACAAAGGATGAGTTGCACAAGGTAACTGTCTAGATTATCTATCTTGAGCTGTTTTTATGGCACTGAATTTAATTTTACAAAAGATAGATAGCATCAAATTATGTTGCAGATGATTTCTCCCATGTTGTTTAACATGATCTGTTACTTGTCTCCTTTCCATTTATTTTGCAGTTTATGTGGCTTTTCAAGGAGCAGAGGCTCACAGTTCCTCACTGGAGAAATCAGCGGCCTTACGTCATGGCTCAAATGGTGCTCACTTATTTCTATTATGATTTCACTAACATTGTGCTTCAGATAGAGGTAGCATAAGTATGGAACAAGGAAGGGTAAATTTGTCTAAGATGTTTTAGTATATGTGTTATAAAGGTGTAACCACATGTGACATATCTATAGGAAAGGGAAGACAAATAACAAGCTAAGAAGGACTTTAAGTGCTCTGATTCATGTAATGATATATACATTTATGATGATTCTTTTGTTCATTGGTGCATTGGTGCATTTTAGGTGGATATGGTGGCGGACAATTGTAATTCAGAGAAATGTACACTTATCCTCACTGGTTACCTACGTGCTTGTAGCTTCTCAGTGAATCAACTGGTAACTAGTTCAGCCATTGGCTTGCCTTTGTTTACTCTTTTAGATGTGTCTTATTTTCCTTGAAATCAGGTTCATATTTCTGGTGCGGGGGATTACCAGTTGAGCAAAATTGAAATTCTTAAGGATCCGTTTCCTCTAAATCCAAGAAAAGAGCAGGACCACATGGACTCAGATGAAGTGCATGATGTGGAGGTATTGACCATTCACTTTAGATATTAATAGAACAGGTTAATGTAGTGAAAATGATCGTGAGTTATCTTCTTAATCGCATAGTAAACTATGATAGTCATTATACTACTATTATATGATCTGGCTTGCTAGAGGTGAGGATGGTACGCGAGTGGAGTGAGAGGATAAATTTGATCAATTTCCCCTTGTCTTGGAAGAGCATAGAGGATAAAGAGATTGAATTTTAAGCCTTTTTTTTGGAAATCAAATGTAGAAAATAACAACTTTTAGAGTTATTCTTATTGCTTATACCAAAATGAGATTGGTACAAATTTCTGTTTTCGCTTTCTCAATAAAGCCTCTATTTGAATTGTTTATTTTTGAAATGATCAATTCTTACTCAATTCTGCCTGTAGGTCTGTCATTTAGTTGGTCTTGCTTCTAAGTGAAAAAAGTCAGATGATTCTGATCTAAGCAAAGCCCCCAAAGTTTGAGTTTGCCAAGCTGACAAGTATAGATTTATTTGGGGTTCAATCACAGTTAGCCCTGTCGGAATAGTGACGTTGTCTTTTCATTCCAGTCATAAATGGAATATTATTATATGCTTCATTTCATGAAACTGGGTCATTAGAATACTGATATACAAGTAGGAAATTGATTATAAGAATGGTAGTGCCAGTGGCTGAAAGTAATGTGATTCAAGATCAAATTTAAGTAGCTATAACAATCTCATATCGAGGAACCTGGAATTTTGTGGATGTTATGCTTCATGTAGTTTCTTATTATGTGATCAATTTAGCTATGAAAATACAGAAAGGATAAAATGCGCTTGGTTGTCTTTGCAGTTGTGAATGTAATAAAATTTTGCCTGTCATGCATGTAACATTTTGATACGATTGACAACAGGCCCTCACTTTTGGCCTTTTTTAACATTTCTATCTGATCAGTACACCTCTTCTTTTTACTTTATTTGAACTATATCAGGTTGTTCGCTCTTTGGCTGCTGATCCTTTGAAGCAGGAGCCTTTACTTGTTGAAAACGTTCCTGATCCTCTTGCTGGAGAACAGGTAACTTGCATAAACTAGAAGTTTAAGTGTTGAGTTTCTGAAGGTTTGGTCTCTTGAGAGTGTGTGTGTTACTACTTTCAGTTTGTTGCATCTCTTTTTGGTGGTCCGTGTTCGAGGAACAGTTTATAGTACTATGTCGTTGTACTTAAACCAAAGATGGATTATACTAGGTGGAGCCTTTTTAGAAGTTATAATTATGGGTTTATTACTTCATGCCCCAATCAGTGGACTTCAAATCTAAAAGCTGATTGAGATAACCATTGTCATAATCTTTGGTGTAGCTTGTCTGCTTTCATCTTTTCACATGGTAGCATAGTCAACTCTTTGTGATTATTATAATATTCTGTTAAAAATAACGTAATTAGGGAGAGAATGAGTGGAAGTTAGCAAAACAAGAACAACAGCATGGTTGTATAATGGAGCTTTTGCAGCATCATAAAATTTATCCTAGTGAGATGTAATATACCACGCCATTATCCAATTTCAGTTTCCTAGTTGTAATTGAAGCCGCCCCCCCACCCAAAAAAAAACAAGAAAGAGAATAATGTCAGTCCATTTTAGTTTCTCTCTTTTTTTTTTTTTTTTTGTGGGAATAACGAAACTTCCTTGGTACAATTGCCATTCACAACCTGGTTCTTTTCTGTCAGACATGGCCAACCGAGGCAGAAATGGCCGAGGCTGATAAAAATCAGAAACAAAAAAGGTTGAGAAAGAGGATTCTTCCTCCAGGGACATCAGAATACCAGGTATGCATTTATTCTTGTCAATGTCCTTATACTTGGAAGACCCTGTCAATTTTTTTTTTTTTTAATTTTAAATTCTTTAACATCTCTCTTTACCTTGTATGCCCTTTATGTAATTCTGATAGTACTGGACTCACGGGCTTTATTTATGTATCGCAGGCTGCTTGGATTGTGGATAATACAGATGAAGACGATTCAGATAGTGATGATGAAGCTGATGATGGAATGGTATTGGATGAACAAGAGAGTGATTTTCCTTATCAAAGGGGCAGTAAGAATTTTGACCTTGATGATGATCAAGCTTCCTTGAAGTTGAAGGACTCTGATGAAGAAACAGATGTTGATTCAATGATGATGGTGAGTTTTAATATGCTATAGATGCATTGATTCATTTCCGTTGTTGGGGACAGCCTATATTGACTTGGTCAACCACTTAGAGCCTGTTTGAAATTGCGTTAGGAAGTTTAAAAAATACTTTTAGTACCTAAAAACTGTGCTAAACAAAAAGTTGGTATGTTTAGTAAGAAAACTTCAAAAGTACTTGTTTGACTTCCTTACTCTAAAAGGGCCAAAACGCACTTTTGGGAAAAGCTAAAAAATGAAGCTTTTTCTAAAAAACTCTTTTTGATATTAAAAGCTCTATTTTCCAACGCAATCCTAAACAAGCTCTTGAAGTGTCAAGGTGCAAATTCCATGATGTTTCTAAAAAAGCTCTTCAAAGCTCTATTTCCAAACTTCTGTTTTTGGACTAAACACAAATTTATTTATTTATTTATTTATTTATTTATTTATACTTAACAAAATCATGAGACCATTGAAGCTGGCCTCTGGAATTTGTATCTGTCTTCATATAATGTAAATCTTTTCATCAAGATTATAATAATTTTTTCTTGCAGATTCAGCCTGTATAATGCTTTCTTTTGTGATGCAGGATGACGAGAAGTTGACAAGGCAACAGATACAGGACGAGATTCAAAAGATAAAAAATGCACATGCTGAAGATGAGGGTAATTATCTTTTTCCAGATCGTGTAGTGGTACTTCTTGAAATCACCAGTGATCAGTTGTCACCTTATAGCCAGCAGAATGTACAGTGACTTGGGTGCAAATGCTTCAAGTGATTGAATTTCTCTTGGAAAGTGAATCTGCCTACTTATCTTCTTCTTTTTTTTTTCTTTTCTTTTTTTTTTCTCTCTCTGCTTTTCTTTTTAATTATGTCCATTGGAAATGATGTCTTAGGAAATATACGTTATCTTTTGCTTGACCAATACCATACTTTTTGATAAGTAATTGGAAATTCATTAAAAAGCACAAAGGCGCAACCCAAGTACACACCACCAATACCATACTAAATTTTTTTTTTTTTTATTAGTAATACTTAAGTTGATCTCAAAGTATGGCTTTTCTTAGATAAGATTTTTCTTTGCAGTAAGGCGCTATTTCATTTCTTTGGTGACTATCATGGAAAAAGTGACTTGTTTTCCTTTTTTTCTTTTTGGTACTAATAGATGGGTCCTGTGTGATGTAAGCCTGAATCAGTAGCTTAGGTAATATAGCGCAAGCCAGAAAAAGAAGGAAAGATGAGTGATCAGGCAAAACTAAACGAAAAATAAATTAGGGATTTTGTAGGCCTGTATCAGTCACTTTTGACAAGCAGCAGATTAATGTGCACTCTTATGAACACATGTTGCTTACATGGTCGTGCACTTGCTCGAGCTGAATGAGATACTAGTATATTGGATCTTTGAAACAGAATTCTGTTGGAGATTAGCCTGTTCTAGTTGCTGATTTATATTTTTTCTTTAATGCTTTGTTGTTGTCTTTCAGAATATCCTGATGAAGTGGATTCACCGTTAGATATTCCTGCTAGAAAACGCTTTGCAAAGTATAGAGGCCTCAAGTCCTTTAGGACCTCCTCCTGGGACCCAAAAGTAACATTCTTGTGATTCTGTAATAGTAGTCTGCATTGTCTCTGAATATCAAGAACTCTCCTAATTTTTTGTTGAACGAATATCAGGAATCTCTCCCTCCGGAATATGCCAGAATTTTTGCATTTGATAATTTTGCAAGGACACAAAAACTTGTTCTTGCTAAAGCCTTAGATATGGAGCAAGAAAACAGGGATGACTGTATACCTGTCAGCTCATATGTCAGGCTGCATATAAAGGAAGTATCAAATGGTGTTGCTTGCAAAGTATGCTTGATGGCGAAGACAGTGCCTCTCATAGCGAGCGGTCTTTTGCAGCACGAGTCCAAGATGTCTGTCCTTCATTTCAGGTATCTTTTGTTTTGCATTCTCCATTCTCACTTTGCTGGTTATGAATTAGTGGTCCAATTGATCATGGTCTCATGAATTGTCTTTGTTTTGCAGCATAAAGAAGCATGACACATATAGTGCTCCTATTAAAGCGAAAGAAGAATTTGTGTTCCATGTTGGTTTTCGCCAATTTGTTGCTAGGTAGTGTTTTATAAGGCTGTTAGCTGTACGATCTATTAATCTTAAGTTCTGAGGTCATTTCCAATCACTTTGCAGGCCTATATTTTCTACTGACAACATTAATTCAGACAAGCACAAGATGGAGAGGTTTCTCCATGCAGGGCGTTTTTCTGTGGCTTCTATTTATGCCCCAATTTCTTTTCCTCCTCTTCCCTTAATAGCCCTGAAGAGTGCTGAAGCTGGTGCTGCCCCTTCTGTTGCTGCTGTTGGTTCACTGAGAAGTATTGACCCAGACAGGATTATCCTTAAGAAGATCATTTTAACTGGGTATGATTTATTCTTGGCTCTTTTTCAAGGTTACTATGATCTTATCAGGCCTTCTCCTGAGAACTACAGTCTTAACTAGAGAAAGCAATATAATTGACTGATTTTGTGTATCTGGACTCTATGCCCAATGAAATTATTCAATCTTTTTCTCTTTCTCCACAAGATGGAGTGTTTGAGTTATTGGCCCTTAGAGTGATATAGAACTGAAACCACGAGAGGATAGGGTTGGGTTAGATTGATTAGGGTTGTGGCCGGAGAATGTGAACTTTGTGGTGTGGCTTGAGAATGTGAACATATACCCTTAAAATCTGTCAATGAGTAGAACAAAGTGAAGGGAGTGGGACTTAACCTGTTCACTGTGAGGACTCGTCAACCTGTAATATTCATTATTCAGGTCGTTTTCTTTAATAATTTAATATAATTCTAGTACTTATAAAGAAAATATATATGTACTTATCAAAAAAAAAAAATAAAGAAAATATATATGTGTGTAAAATTTCCAAAAGGATCATCTATAATGACCTAAGAAGCTTCTAAGATGGAAATCAATTAGGAGTTATTCATACCAACTGGGTTGATTTCAGCTGGTGAGGCATTAAATCTTTCCTTTTCAATTGGGTTTGGTTTGTATCAACCTGAAACATCTTGGGTCCAATGCCACGAATGTGGGATTGGGATAGCAAGCCATTGGTGATAGTACAACCTATGTACTATAGTGAATGCTACCTGAAAATTCCCATGGGCTTTGTTAATTCATAAATTGGTTGTTATTGGTTGGAATTACAACTTTTTGTCTTTTTACATTTTGGAGTTGATAAAGAAAACAGAAACTCCAAACATGTACTTTCTTTATATATTTCAAGAATTTGATTGCACATCTTTACTCCGCATATCATTATTCCGTCTTCAACCCATGGTACAATATCCTAATTCCACTAATTTTTTCAAGAAAGTTCTATGAGAATAAAATTTACATTGTATTCATTCTCTATGCCCCCAACTTTTCTTCAATATATAACTGAACTTTTCTTTTTTCTAGTCTAAACTCTGTATAAGTGCATAGTGCCAAAAAGAAATTCATGATTAGATATGACTAACGTTTGCATAAGACAATGACAAAGGAAATTCCTTTGTAGTGTGATTAATAGAACTCATGTGCTCCAATCCTGGTTTGGACATTGTTTAGATGATGTGGCAACACGTTTTTGATATTGGATGCTCTTGATCTCTAGATACATGTTTTATTGAAGCTGATATTATATACCTATGAAAAGTAAGGTAGGCAAGATCCAAATTTAACTATTTTTGGTTACTCTTCTTAGCTTAAAGCTTAAGCTTTTTCTGATGCAGTTACCCACAAAGAGTATCAAAATTAAAAGCCATGGTAAGATACATGTTTCATAGCCCTGAGGATGTGAAATGGTTCAAGGTAAGAGAATCTCTTTGCTTATATTTAATATTTTCAGTTTTTTTTTTTAGAGGTAGAGGTTTTTGAGTC
Source organism: Betula pendula (assembly GCA_900184695.1). NCBI lineage: Eukaryota > Viridiplantae > Streptophyta > Magnoliopsida > Fagales > Betulaceae > Betula > Betula pendula. The sequence continues at coordinate 797,552 of FXXK01000135.1, read as the reverse complement.
TTGGTCTACATTCCTCATGAATGGTGGTTATTGCAGCCTGTGGAAGTGTGGACCAAATGTGGTCGCCGTGGTCGCATTAAAGAACCTGTTGGTACACATGGTATGGTGCTTATTCTGACATGTTAAATCTTTTGAAAGGAATCTGGTATTTTTTTCATCCCAAAGTCATAAGGTTGATATAATGCAGATTTAAGGCTGCTGATTAATGCATCCACCATGCTTTTGACATGATTTTGGTTGAATGTATATTAAATAAAATGTTGTGACACCCTTAATATTATTATATGGTACCTTAACCAATTATGATGATATGAAATCTGACTCCTGCATGGCATTAGGAAGAATATTTGGCATCTAGCCAGAAAAATAGAGTTTGTGTGTAGCGTTGATGAAGCTATTAAAGATAGAGGGGATACCAGTATATTCCCTCGGGGTGAAATGTGGACCTGAATGTTGAATCTGACAATGACTTACTGTGCTATCACTTTTCATCTAAAGGAAAGGAAGAGCCAGAGACCAAAAAGGAAATTGTTCAAATTTTGATAGGCATCTGTGTTGGGAAAATAAATAGCAATCAGATGTACTTTATGAAGCTTTGTGGTTACTATCCATTGTTTGAACAGTTAAAAGTGAGCTTTAAATGGTTATGAGAACTGTCAATATTTTAGCTTCTCATTGTATGCTAATATCCTTATGAATGCCTTGCTGCCAATATGATATCCAAGCTCCTTTGCTGCCGCTGTGGGTGACTCTCCAAATAGCTCACCCTTTGGCCTACTTCAAAAACCGCCAAACTGAGTGCCCTTTTCTTGGCTTTCGGGTTAAGAAGATATTGGACTGGGCCAAATTTTTTACCCATTTTCATTTTTTATTTATATTTTTAAATGTTTTTCTCGAGCATTATATTGACTTTATTGAAGTCTTTTGTTGGGGTCTCCCACCCCCTCGTTGTACTTTTGTTAGTTTTAATGCAATTTGATCTTACCCATTTCTTTTAAAAAAAATCCTTATGAATGCCTTGAATTCAAGGGGCGTGTTTCGAAGCCGGAGAAAAGTCAGATTCCTCTTGTTAATATATGATTGTATTTTATCATGGTGGATTGGCCATCAGAGAAAATGGTAGCAACATCATGAGTATTAATCAATTATGGAAAATTAGTGTTCAATCACTAGAATCCTCGAAGCAATTATGTTACTTTTTTATTTTTATTTTTTACTTTTTCTTTAATGGACAATCTGGATGTGGATTTGAACCTTTGTCCTACGTAGAATGTAATGGAGCTGGTTCAATATTCTTGGAATGGCCAAACAAGCCTGATATGTGAAACCTTTAATTGGAGGGGACCCTAAAGCTCATTATTGAAATTTAGGTCACCTTTTTGCTGCATTTATTGAGTAATTAAGTGGTATTCTCTTCATTTTTTGCTCAGGGGCAATGAAGTGTGTTTTAAATGGGGTCCTTCAGCAGAATGACACTGTGTGCATGAGCTTGTATAAGCGTGCATATCCTAAGTGGCCAGACTATCACTTTCCTATTCTTGATGCTTGATCAACCGTGGCTGGTGCTCAATTCTGTATGGTTGATTCTGGAATACGGAAGAAAGCCATACTTCTGATGGGAATGAAGCTCTGGTTCAGATTGTCAATACCAATTTCATGTTTGCTTGTAAGCTGCATGCAGTTGAGTGACATGGGTTCTTTTTTTGGGTAAGTTACATGGGGTTCAATGTACCTGCTCCTGTGTTTTTTTTTTTCCTTTAATATTTATTCTTTGAAATGGTAGACAACTGAAAATCTATGGCAAAGAGGAAAGAGGCAGAGAGGGAAGAACCGCCCGCCACGGGGGCGGGGGTTTAGTGTTTGCTGCCTCTTGTTTGGTTGTCTTATTTTTGTATACTAAAGTAATTACAGTATGGCATGAGATAGATGGGAGTATTTCTTCCTTGAAGCGGGTATTGACACTAGTTCTAACTGCTAATTTAAATTAAATTGTCGTGTTGATTGATAGGTTTACCTACACTTCTGAGATCTGGGTTGTGTCAAACTCCTGCCTAGATTAGCCTCTGAGGAACATTTGACTAATTTGTTCTCTTCTTTTCAAAATATCCATATCTTAATGAGTATTGTTTGCAAACTTTTCGAGTAACTCTTGTGCAGTATGTCATTCCTTTGGATGTTCTGGGAAGTATGCAGTTCTTCCAGTGATTCGATACATATTTGTATCATGTATCATGTAATTTACGAGCCATTTAGGGAAGATTCTCACTATTGATTATTTAAGCGCCTTACGCTTTTATAAAATTGACTTTTACTTATAAAAAAAAAAAATTATTTAAGGAAGCAGAATTTCACAGTGGTAGATTGGTGTTGCATGTGTAAAAAGAATGGAGAAACTGTAAATTACCTTTTACTTCGGTGTGAGGTTGTTAGGGCCTTAATCTTTGGTCTTTGTGGGTTAGAGTGGGTTTTAGTGTTTGTCAATGTAGGCAAATATTACTGCTTGTGTGATAGCTACATGTGCTGATGGAGATGTTCCATTCTGGGTTGCCTTGTATTGACCAGATTGGTCGAAAAACTTGGATGGATGAGTGTATCGGGCCTCAATAGAATATGAGGAATGCTACATGTACATATTTTTGGTTCATCTTTCATCTTTCTTTCTTTTTCTTTTTTTTTTTCTTTTTTAACGTAAAAAAAAGAGGTCCATCACTGCAGTGATAGACCTATTTTTTTGGGCTAAAGAAAAAGAAAGATCAAAGATGAACCAATTTCATAGGATAATCCTCTCGTCACTGCAATCAAAAGCTTGTCTTTGATTCTTTGGTGAGAGGTGGTAACCGTTAGTTAAGGTTTCTGATAGAGATTGTCTTAGGAGTTGTCATCTTTCTGAGGTGAAAGAAAGCATATGTTGGTGGTCATATGTTGTGCAACAGAAATTACTCCAACTTTTGTTTGAAATTTTAACAGAAACCGTTGGAGTGCAACAACTGCACCAATAATTATACGACAGGTGTTTCTTATATTAAACAAATATAGAAAGAAATAGAACAATTCGTGTGGCGGCCAAACAATATTAAGAAAGACAGACCAAGTCAATTAATCTTTTTGAGCCCGCCATTGGTTGGTAGCAGAAGTTATCGATGTCACCGCAATTATTAAAACAAGAAAGTCTTTCATTTTCCTCGGGGTGCCCAACAAAATTTAGGAGGCCAAAAAGTATTTAAAAAGACTTGGTATGTTGAATAGTACAATTTCAAGATTAAAATATCCGCTTGGTTGATAGCAGAAGTTATCTATATCATCGTAATAATGGACACAACAAGTCTTTTTTATTCCTCTTGACGCCCAACAAGTCTTTACCGAAAGATCTTAGCAAAGACTTGCTAAAAGTTTATTAGTATAATTTTGAGATTAAAATTGCGTATCTTTGACGCTTGGCTTGAGGCGAGAAATCCGTGGGGATGCCAAAAAAAAAAAAAAAAAGGGAAAAAAATTATATTTAATCTATAGGTTTTTATATGATTTGAATTTAATTTTTATGTTTCTAATTTCAAGAGTATGGTCCCTAAGTTTTGTTCAGATTTTAAATAGGTTCCTCTATCACTTTTCCATCAAAATGAATGGTTTGTCATGTATCACTTGTGTCACAATTTACATGTTAGCGTTCATATCAATGTCATATCATTAAATGTCAATTCATCTATAAAAAAAAAAAAAACATCTTCTTTATCATCTTAATCTTCTAGATTTATAGCATTAAAAGAAAAACTATTAACTTTGACATTGATATAGACCTAGGCGTTTCAAATGAGATACACGTGACAAATAGAAAATCATTAATTTTGAAGGTAAAGTGATAGATAGATTAATTTTAAAACTAGAGTAAAACTTAAAGATCTTATTCTTAAAATTGAAAATTTAAGGACTAAATTCAAATCAGATGAAAACTTAGGGATTAAATATAATTTTTCCTAAAAATATATTAGAAGACTCGCCGAGCAATTAATTAATATTTGTGGCAAGCCAATTGATATTTTATGCCTATGGGCCACTGTTGCTTCTTTTTTTTTTTTTTTCCCACGTAATACATGGGAAGGAGGCTACAGCCTACAGGGGAGAACTCTGTTCACTAAAAAATTTGAAAGCAAAAGCAGAAAGTACAGTACTTGGAACAAAACCAAAAACTGTGTCCCCTATGATAAAAAAATATTTAAATATAAAAAAAAAAAATTCTATGGGGGTGGTCCGACATTTGAAATCAAATTAATAAAGAGGAAATATTTACTATAGGCTTGCATAAAGAGGAAAATTTGAAATCAAATTATACCAAATGGGTAATTCTTAAAGGTTACTATTATATAATTTAAGGTTAGTTTTGGGTAAGCATGATTTTGTGGGGAAATTGTCAAAATTCCTCTGGGAAATACAATGATGCTCCAAAGGAGAATATGTGAAACGTATGCACCAAAGAATGTGTCACTGCAGGCAAAGATAATTGCTTGTGTCATAGTTATCTGTCCTCCTCGAAAATCTTCATTCTAGGCGGCATAATATACACCAGACTGATTGAGAAACTCAAATTGGATGAGACTTCATCAAGCCTCTACGTGATAATTGATAGGCCCTCTCTTCGTTGCAATCCACTGTTCTCATCTTTTGTGGAATTCGACTCGCATTGAATACGAGATTTATGAGACTTTGGATTCTTTTATCATTCTAAAAAATCAATTCTTTTATCATTCTAAAAAAAAAATATACAAGAAATATATATCTTTGGGGTTTTATATAACGATATACAATAGCCACTTTCATACCATTTATCTGTCGTATGGACATTACATATAGAAAAAAAGGGTAAATTAAACATTTAGGTAATACAGTGATAAAGAAGCATGGCAAGGTGACAGTTGTTCTTCATAACACGGACCGTCAGTGCAGCTAGGTGGCGGTCAGGTGAAGTAACACCACAGAATACAAAAGGACTCAAACTTTTCACACTAGAATGGATTTGTTGCAACAACATGATCAAGCCTACATGGATCGCTGGATAACGACATTCATGGGTGAAGAAAATACCATTTTCTAATTTATGGGACTAGGATCCAAGGTAGCAAAAGCAAGGAGTTCCTTGTCTTGTCCTAAAATAGCCATATCTTCTTTATCTAACATCACCCACGCTTCTATTCCATCACCGGATCTTGTGTTCATTAGCACCACCAGATTTGAGAACACGCCTTCCAAATCGCCACTTGAACCAATGGAACTTACCCACATCGGTTTTCCCCATCCGAAATCAATTTCATGAAGACCAAAGTTACACCAGCTAGTAAACGCAATGTAATTCATTCCACTAGAACTTGCTGCACTTGAGCATGCCCCAACCATTTCCTTGACAACCTCACAATGCTTGACAAACCCTCCATCACCTTGTAGGCTTTTCACAAAATCACCATCAATTTTTTTTATAGCTTCTCTCAGCTTACTAACTATGTTAGGTAACTCAATCTCCTCAGCCGTGCATGATGCGAATGCTAACAAAAATGAATTTCCCATTGAAGATTCTGCGAACGGTGGAACTGCTCTTCGGCGAAAATTCACGGCATGGACAATAAAAGTTGGCATATGGATACCAGACGTGGCCTTGAAAGCAGCCATTATGCATTTCCATAAGAGGGCTGACACAACCTCAACTCTTGTTGGGTTTTGTACGCTTGGACTTATTGCTTGTGCCTTAAGCGATGCAACGACTGAGGCATCAAACACAATTCTCCTTGAAATGCACCTGCCTGATTTGAAGAAGGGACTAAACGAAGCGGTATAAGTTGGGAATGGATCGTTTGGTATGAAAATTGATGGGCCATCAAAACTAGGATATACAGCTTCACAAGCCTTGTAAGCGGTGGAAGCCCAACCTTTGAGAAAGACACCCATAGCAGTTCCATCAGCGATCATGTGGGAAATAAGGGCACCAATGGCAATACCGCCGCAATCAAAGGTGCTCACTTGTATCATAGCAACATGATCTCCCGCAATTAGCTCTCTCCAAAGGGCCTCTCCAGGAACAAATTGATAGAATAAAGCAGGGTTAGGTTGATTGAGGCATTCAACAAGCTGACAATTTACATGGGCCTCTAAATAGTAAACCCCCTCGTCGTTACAATCGATGGAGAGGTTGTCTATGATTTTTCCAGCGAATGGGTAAAAGCGAGTTAAGGTTTCTGATAGGGATTGCTTTAGCAGTCGTGATCTTTGAGACACAATATCAGCAACAACATGGCCCGTGCTTTGATTCATGGGATAGAAGAGGATTATGGGAACATAGAGTGCTGGAGCGAACTGGTCTAAGAAGGAGAGCTTGTGGGTTTTCAGGTTAGGAGGTGTTGGAGAAGAGGGTTTGATGCATTCTTTAGAAATAATTTCCACCTCCATTTCAGCTTTTCTACAGAGAGATTTAGGAAGCCCACTGTGGCGAAAAAGAGCAAGAAACCTCAGTTAATTATAACGAGTAACCTCATGGTTCAGTGACAAGAATAACCTCCAAAAGCCAATCGTCAAAATCATCGATTTTGGCAATGTAATCGATCGAGCATGTTGTTGTGATGGTGAAGTCAATATATTCTTAAAATATTCCGTCAACTCTCTTAAAAATTTAAAATATATATGCAGATAACATAATTTAAGCTGGCCGGCGGATTACATCATTTGAATGATTTATTTATTTTTTTATACAATTTGTGATATGATAAAAATTTTCTTCGGAGTATTGAAGGACGTCGCTTTTGTTTGTACTATTACACTTTAAACACGATCTAATCCATTAGAGCATCTCCACCATTGACATACTAATTATATTTAGTTCTTATAGTCTATTTTTTCAATTCTAACAAACACTCTATTTTGAAGGTTTACCATAAATTTGCTACAGTAAACTTTTATATTTGAAAGTTTACTATAACCTTCTATCAATTTTTTATTATTATTTTTTTTTCTCTGTCTTCTTTCTCATTCTCTTCAAGCACCTTAAAATAATAAAAAAATGATTAAAATTAATATTTAAAGAAAATAGAGGGTAAAATAGAGGATGTTGCTGAAGTGTGTAGAAAAAAATGAGTAGCTAAAATAAAAATTTGTACTTTTTGAAAAGCTATTATGAATGCTATTGCTGAAAATGTTCTTATGAAGCGTGCTACACATACGTGCAGATGGCCGAATAAAAATAGCATGGCCAATGGGACAAGGATAAAGTCTCTATAACCTTGAGATTCATAAGTCAAAAAGCACGTTTTTAAACAAAATTGTAAGAAGTGTTTCGTTTGAGATTATATTTTTATGTGGTACTACAACTTTTATTACATTTTTTTTTTCTTTTAAACTTATGTGACAATATCTTAATGATGAAAAAATTAAGCAACAAAATTTGATATATAATTTAAATAATTCGTGGCTGACTTGTCGACCATTATCTCTTATTTATTTTATCAATTATGGACTACCTCATTAGTTTGTATGAAACTTAATTAGTAACTAACGTGATAAGTACCACTTGAACTGCCACCTTAGTTTGTAATTAAGAAATTTATAAAAAAGAAAAAGAAAAATTGTAATACCCTAACAACGCTCTATCAAAATTTTATAATTTGCTAATACCCTAAACCGATCAGATTCGAACTATCCGAATGGGGTTTAAATGTCCTTTCACATTTGCAAGGCCTCAATCTCCATCCGTGCAATACATGTTTGACATCAATCCAAATTCTTTGCAAATGACTAGGTGTAATGAGCAGCATTACATGTGAGGGCACTTTGTCGTCATCTGCTTGGACAAGACAGTCCGAGCAAATTGGGTGCAAACAATCTTAATAGAATTTGCAGAAGAAAAAAAAAAAAACTTAATAGAATTGGAAGATCTGGATCATCTTCATTTCCTTTGAAATGGAGAAGAGCTGGTTAGTTTAAAATTAGGGATAAAATAATAATTTTATTGTATATTGATATATAAAATTACTATTTTACCAATAATTTTAAACTAATAGACTTCTTTCCATTTCAGATCATTTTCCAAATTTTTTTTGAGTGCTTGGGCCACTGCACTCTAAGGTCTTGAAAGGGAAATAGAACTCAGAAGCTCCGTGCAATGCAAAACCACAGAAACTAATTCTACTCCACCAAGCCCATTACAGGCAGTCAGCCCATCACAAGTCAACAAGACTCGGCCATCACATGTTCAATGCAAGCCCATAACCAGCTCACATTCCCCGGCAGGAATAGGCACTCCAATATGTTTCTTTACCAAGTTATTGAATTTCACATGGATTATGCCCCAAAACTCCAATAAGCCATGCAATTTTTTATCATAACCATCATGTACTTAATTGGGATTTACTTTTTTTTTTTTTTTAAGGTCCAGACTCCAAATGTCTCATGTAATTGCAAAGTTTTTTTTTTTTCTTTGTAATTGTAAAGTTGAATTGTGATCTCATTCAAAGTAAAAACCTCCTCTTTGGTTATCTGTTTTTTAAAGATTTGATCTGCTTTGTTGTTTCTATCTTATAAAACCTATCAATTGCATTCAATGTGTTTGATGAGAAAGAAAGAAGTTAATTTCGCGCCAAATTAATAAAGGTGAAGTTTAACTAGACAAAAGTAATATTGCATGCGCTTCTACTTTTCATTTCGCATCAAACACGTGTAAAATTACTTTTGGATTTTACACACCTTTGCATGAAATGAAATAATAGACGTCACCCTATGTTTCCTTTTATCCACTCAAAATTAATATAGCTTTTATAATTATTATTAAATTTGTGATAGGTTATAATTGAATATTGATCCAATGAATTTTGAGGGAAGCAAGTTTAGTTTCTCCAAATTTAAAATATGTAGGGAGATCAATGCATTTTGGGACATATTCGAACTAAATTGCTCTAACATGCACTTGAAGTAAAATTATGCATTTATTTGTTGACTACCATGCTCTAAACAAGGAGATATCATTTATTGAATGCAATCTTCACATAACCGTGATCTTTGCAAGTGAGAAATACCATTTTATATTCTATATTGGACTAGGATCCCAAGAAGCGAGAGCAAGAAGTTCCTTGTCTTGTGCTAACACAGTCATATCTTTTGTATCTAACAAAACCCATGCTTCTATTCCATCACCGGATCTTGTCTCCATTAGATATATCCTATTTCGAAACATGGTTTCTGAACCATCGATTGTACCAACAGGGCTTACCCACATCGGCTTTCCCCACCCAAAATCAATGTCATAGGCACCAAAGTTACACCAACTCGTAAATCCAATGTAATCGATTCTACAAGAAAATGCCATATTCGAGACTGCTCTAGTTCTTGCTTTCACAAGCTCCCAAAGTTTGAAAAACCCTCCATCACCTTGTAGGTTTTTTACAAAATGAACATTGACTTTCATTATTGCTTCTCTAAGCTTGCTCACCATATAAGGTTGAAAATAATAAACAGACTCCAAATAATACCTAGAAGGGGGGTTGAATAGGTGTATATCAAATAAACGCGAAATTTAAAAAATAAGCAACCACACAAAATATTATGAAAGCAATAAAGCACACAACATAAATATTTTGGTTACGAAGTGGAAACCTTTTGAAGAACTCTTCAAAAGTAAAACCACTCCGGGGCAGCCAAACCCAGGAAATTAATGCACTAGAAGAATGAGAAATTACAAGGTGTTCATACTTACAAAATCTTTGTGAGAGACACACTCTTGTACTAGACAAGTGACCCGCTTGCCCGCTACCGCAGTAGTTCTCCCAGAACCTCTGGAAAATTCTTCTATTGATCTTCCTTTATCGGAATTCCGATAGGCTTCAAGTGTTGCAAACAAAGATTGTGTGATACCCAATAAACTCTAAGAGATGAGCAATATGATTACTCTAAACAAGCCTAAACCTCTCTTAGCACAAATAAAATAGCCTCTAAACCCTTGGAAATATTGGCTCCAATACTTACAAAATTCGTGCTCCAAAAGGCCCTTAAATAGACTTGAAAAGGTAACCCTAAACTCATAAAGTCGGTTACCCAAAAATTACAATTCTGCCATTCCGCCCAGATTTTTCTTCTTCTCTTCACAGCACGTTTTGACCCCCTAAACGTTGGAATTGGAAAATTTTCGTGAAATAACGACTTGTAGCATTTTGAGTCAGATTTCCAACGTCATCAAGTTTGCTTCAATCGGAATTTGGAATCAAAATTTATGATCACTTTAGTCCGACTACGTCAATGTTGACAGCATATACAATCTTGAAAAAACATGTCTTCAATCAACTTTTTCATCGACTTGACTTTAGATTAAAACTTACAACCAAATATGTTTTGACATTGAATTTGCCAACACTAAAAACTAACAAACTCCCCTTTTGGCAATTCTGTGACAAAACCCAATTACAACAAAATGCTCAAGTCAAAAATTAAAACCTGTTATCTGAAACATGAACAAACCATTAAACGTATAGAGAACTGGAGTAATAAAACTCAAATTAACATAGATATGAATAATTGAATAGATATTCAAAAAAAACATTAGCATATCCATGTTAATCAATCACATCATCAAAAAGATATCAACGACCAAAAACCAAACCAAAACTTTCTCCCATTTTTGTCACGAAATGACAAAGGGACTCAAGTGAAAGATTTAGGACAATGTCCTGTAACAAAAAATTCAACCAAGCCAATAAACAAAGCAAATCAATTACCCAAGAACCATAGCAAAGATGAACAACCGTTGGTGATGCACAAAAACAAATAACCTTTCTAGGAACTAGACAGTACCACATCTAGAACTCTAACTAGGCTACATGAAAGAGAGACTCAACCACTATTCTCTAATCCCAACCACGAATTAAGAGCAATGCACTGAATGCATCATGAATGAAATGCAAGATCAAGAACAGTAAAACACATGATATGCAGAAGTGAACATTGTAAAAAAAATGAGATTTCTCCCCCTCAATATATGATCAAATATCCAGATGACACACAAGAAAAATACATCAATAACTCATGTGCTAAACAAAGAATTCTCAACATAATCAATGCTCAAAGTGTGCAAAGTAGGCATGAGAATCAAAAGATGAATGGATCAAAAATTTTCTCTACAAAAGCTAAGCAATATGTTCCACTTAACCCATGCTTGTGTGTTGTGTGTGAAAGCATTCTATCAAGCAAGCTTAAAACCTTATTTGGTGAGGAGAAAGACTTAGTAAGCACAAGCTTATAAAATCCTCATGAGGAAGGTTGACATGCACATCAAGTCAAAAGTCAAACCTTATTATACTAGGGCCTAGTCACCCTCATCCAATACACTCCCCCTGAGACTTAGCACAAACTTAAACATAGTCCTTTAGTGACCGTCTATTTCCGCAATGATTTAGTCACTGGCTATTTCTATAGGGACATGTTAAGCAATATTTGACACTGAACTTTTGTCCATATTTTCTTTTTGAGAAAGTGTCTTTTAAACATTGGTGCTTAAATCACATGGAAAGAATGCTGGAATTTTTAGGTCCTAGGTTCAACTAGCGAATTGGTCAATTTAACCGAAAAGCTAGTCGACCCCCCTCATATGGTTGCCTAACAAACACTCACCCTTGCAGTCAAACTCAACTCAAAAAGAAGCTTTAATGTGCACAAGATATCAGCATAGGTGAAATGTACCACAAAAACTCATGCTTAAGCAAAGAAAACAGTCCATTAAAAAAATAGTCAACTCATGCATAATAAGCACACTCTAAGTGAAAGATATGAATTGAATTCATGAAAGATACATGAGAGATTGATGGACTTTTAAAGTGCATAAAGAAAGATGAAAAAAAAATAAAAGCAACCAATTTTTTTTTTTTTAAGAAACTAGAAATAAAACACACGAAAGTAATGCAATGCATATGCAAAACCAAAATTAAATAAAGAAAAACAACAAAACAAAAAAAATAAAATATGCAATGCAAAGATCAACACATGCACTAGGATTTGAAAGAATATGCATGAGATGCAATCCTAAGCATGCGATGTCCACCTACACATAGGTGGGATCACTACCACTCCCCC